>JAEQBH010000644.1:0-600000 GCA_016808115.1 Tetrastigma voinierianum | reverse complement strand
TGCTGCAGTCAAGATACTAATGGAACATCAATGGGCTGCTTGAACCTCACTAAACTTCTGATTGTCCTTATAAAGGTTAAGGTCTCACCTGATACAACGGGAGAGTAAGACTGAAGATCTTGAGAGCTTTAATCAAAGATCGTTTTCATGACAGAGTTGGCAGAAACACTAGTGTCTCTTGTAATCTTAAATATGTGGAAGACAACATGTCAAAAAGCTTTTTGTTTGAAATAGAAAATCATATGGATGTCAACCTCACTGAGTTTACTAATTGGAGAGGGATCTGCATTCTTTATTTTATAATAACTGTACTTGCATGGGCTCTCACGGGACTTATTGTTTTCTTTTTGTAAACACTCTAGTTTTATGGAAACCAGGTGTTTGGAACATGATGGTTTTAAACAATTGGAGGCTTTGGAGAGCAGAAACATAAACCAGCATTTAGACACTGAAATATTGTGACTTTGTTTGAGTGTTTTAACATCAACAATGGAAGGGAGCATGGAAGAAATAAATAAAGAAGCGCTAACTAAACAGGATAAATCTGGGCAAACAATAACTGAGGAAAAACTCTGGGACTGTTTTATTGTATTTAGCTGTTTTTAACTCATGGATGGCTTATCTTTGGGGTTCTGCATGGGGACTAGACAGTGCAGAATAAAGACCACAGAAGGGCATTAACTGCATGAGTGGAGATCAGTGACAGTGAAAACATTCTATGACAGATGTAGCAGTTGGAGCAGACTAAGACTGGACTTACTGGGCAGATAGACATGTGGGAAGGAAAGAGGACCAAAGGCATAAGAGACACAAACAACAAAAACATGGGAAGTGGGTAAGTTGTTCTTTAGACCAGGCATGCATAGATGGAGATCTTTCCCTCGGCACTTACAAAGCATCTTATGAGACATCCCGACTGGCAGAGAGGGCATGAGGATTCCTCAAACTCTCTTATAATCTTACAGACTTTCAACACAGTGAACTCTCTCATGTAGAAGGCATAAGTTCTCTTTCCACAGGAGCACTCTCTTGCCTTGCAGAGGACATTTCTTCTATAAGAGCACTTTGCATAGCTCACCAGCAGGCTGTGACAGAGGACATATGTTTCTCAGGCAGTGCAGAGGAAAACCTCTGCAAACTATAAGACTAGACATGACGGGGCTTGTATGAGGCAGCATATATGGGGTTGCAGGCTGTTTTGGTTACATCATCTGACCTTTGGCTTTGGAGACATGTGAGATTAAACAGGTCTTTAATTCTAGCCACCAGGGAGAAGGGGCTTGCTCCTCAACAAGGAGGGAAGTTGCCTGTTCAATACATAATTAAGGCCTTCTTCGACAAATACACTTGCACTAAGCCTAATCTCATTAAACCCATGCCTAAAAATGAAATGAGCTTTAGAAAGCTACTAGGCTCGTTTTGAATGGACTTAGGTTCCCTTTGAAATGAAACACTTCTTTCTTCCTCTAATCAGTAGGCTACTTTACCATTTCATTTGAATTTGAAAAATGAGTGAGACAAGAGTAGGTGGGTAGCAACAATTCCCCAATTTCCCTCTTATCCCACCACATGAACACCACTCTTATGAGTGGACCCTCCAACATATCATCTCCCACTAAAGACAATTAGCCCATGTAGCAAGTTAACACTATTCTTGTTTGTGATCCTTCTCCTTCCCCTTAAACAACTAAAATTGTAACTCTAAAAACAAAAGCACCAGTTGTCACCTCTATGATGCTAGCAACACCACATTCAAATTCATACACACCTTTAATTTAAAATTTTGACAAATCTCTGAAGCTTTAAGAAATCTTGATCCATTTTCCCACCCTCCCATGTTTCTTCATAATGAATTATGTGGTTTTTGAATTCCACAAATGGAATGGAAGACTAAATGGTATATCGACCCTTTTGAAACTCCTGAAGACTAATTTGAGGACAATTTCCACAAACTCAAAACCAGTCATCCTCTTAGTACCCAACTTTCTTGCTCTTCAAACCACTCCATTGTGTCAATAGAATCCACCAAAAAGACACCTTTAAATGTTGTAAAGGGTTCCGAGATTATTCCCCATCATTCTCACAAGAGCCTTACCAATCACACCTTAATCTTAGACCTTTTTCTTTGCAATTGCAAATCGCAAATCGCAATTGTAGCCCACTTTCCATTTGGGAGGCTCCTTTTCCTTACACTCTTCTCTTTCATAATGCTTGCATAAGAGTGATTTTTCATCTTCATCTCTTCCACCTATGTTCCTTTGACATAGTGAATAAAACACTTTAACACTCAAGAAAGCAAATTCCTACAATCTTCCAATCCTACCTTGGACTCCCTCGAGAATAATAAAAGGTTTTCTTGTTTGTAGCTAATTCCATAATCCTGTGAATCTTCCTCTTCTATGAAAGCATATCTGTAACAAATGTGTTATCAGATTAACTGCCAAACTTTCAAATGAAACCCATAGATCCACAACTTTCTTCAATTGTTCCAAAACCCAGTGATTTCCTCCCTTCAAAAGTAAAAAAAAAAGCTTCCTAGAACCATCTACGGAATGAATCCAGGACCATTTCAGATGCCTTCGGCTGACTTAGGGCTTTTTTCCACTTCAAATTGCTATACATCCATTTTCTGTGAAAAATATGACCTAGCTTTAATACTACTATTAGGAATACTAAACCATCTCGTTTGAAAACTTGTCATGATCAAGGGCTTAGGCATCTCACCTAAAAAATCATTGGCTGTCAGTGAGGCCAAGCAAATCCTTTTACATGGTTCAATATCTCACTTAATCACATTCATCCTAGGGTTATTCCGAGGCTCAAATTGAGGCTTGATCCAGTCCCCTCCAACCTACCCATCTAGAGCAATCACAAATCCTTTTTTGTTTTTTTTTTTTTTTTTGTGAGAAAAGAAAAAATATAATATATTAACCACCGAATTTTGGGTACCAGAGCCAGACTGCCAACCTGTATACTTTCGAGTTATACTAAAGGGTGGCAGACCAAAAAACAAGCAAGAAAAAGGGAACAAAAAATCTAAAGACTACCCACCAGCCCCCAAAACACCTTGAACTCCTCATCTACAACCCAACCAAGTAAAAAAATAAACCAGTAAAGATCTATTTCTATCAACACTGTTACTCATCCCGATGCTTATAGTGGGCCCTAATTATCTTTGGCCTTTAGACACTCATCCCAAGGTCATTTCTCAGTCATCATTTTCCTTGGGAGTAGCACTATTGCATACCAAACAAGCAACTCTTACAACTCAAACACATGACCTAGCTCTAATACCATATTGAATTTGATTTGGGTCCACAATGCATACATCATACACTCAAATAATTTCATGAAACATAGCAATTAGTATATCTTTGGTGATATAACATCCATGATAAAGAAAATTGGTTTTAAGGAATGCTGGCAAAGCTATTTTTAGTTGAGAACTACATGATATAACCAGGGAAAATTTTAAATTAATAAGTAAGAAAGAAAAAATGAAAATGTGATCATAAACCACAACTATCGAATGAAAGGAAGAAATCTTGAGGGCCTGGCTTAACCTTGGTAAAGTTGACTTTGAATACTGAAGTTTGACACAGAACAGACACAGTTTAGTCTATTATAGGCTGCTTGGGCTTAAGACTCCACATGGAAGAAGAAACAAATGAAAATGTGGCCATAAACCACAATCATCAAATGAAATAGAAGCAATCTTGATGGCCAGACTTAACCTGAGTAAAGTTGACTTTGAATACTGAAGTTCACACAGAACAGCCACAGTTTAGTCTTTTGCACCAATAAGAAGCTCTTAAAAATAAGCCCAATAGAAAATTGTCTAACAAAGGCCATATACAAAATGTTTATAGGCTTTTCTTATGCAAGAGTTCAAGTTGGATAAGCTACACATTTGACATATAAGAATCTACAATCTGAAACTCTCTTTAATTTCTCAGTGCTTTTATTATAATAAATTAAGCAAGTCGTTCTCCAATTATTGTTGACTCCTCGTTTAGAAGAAAACAATCCTAGGAGGTCTAAATCAAGTATAAAGGGGGTTGGTTGTTCCACACCAAATAATATAAAAATCATAAGACACCCCATAATAGAGAGAAAAATCCACACTGCTTTTTCAGAATTGCAACATACAAGAATAAACAAGATCTAACGCCAGGGCATGCCTCTATTTAAAAACATTCCCAATCTAGGCAGCTAGTCCTCATTTGATTTATTATATGCAGATGCTGTTAAATGACTTAGAGACCTTTCAAACTAATGGAGCCAGACTCCCATTTTCCAAAAATATTAGTTCACAAGCTCACATTGTCAGTACACATACCTTGAAGCTCCTTAGGATTCTCTGCTATAGCTGCAATCATAGCTTCCTCACTTTCAAAGACAAGTGCAGGATATGTGTTTCAGTCTTTGAACAATCATCTCTTTGTTATGGTGCCTAAAATCTTAAGCTGTCAAAACTACAAGGTGTCAAGCAACTTCCAGTATGATTCAGGAAATTATAATAAACGAAATAGCACATGGAACAGAGACCAGAAATATGGCCCTTCTTGCCTGTAATTTTGCAGCAGAGACCCTCACAATTGCAAGATTTCCATACAAAATTTGGAGGTGCCCAGTCTTCTTTATGGGATTTGTCAATGGTCTTATTATTTGCTGGAAGAAAAAAGACAGTAAACAACCGGAAATATCTAAATCTTCATTTTATATCTAAACAGTGAAATGTATACCTCACCTGATCTCTGGGCAAAGAAGGAAAAAGTTCTGCATTTTCAGCCAATGTCTTCCCAGTGACTAAAAAGAAAATATTAGTATGTCAATACAGCAATACTACAAGATAAGATAACCTACCTCCAATATGTTTTTTTTTTTTTTTTGGTGGGGGGAAGGGAATATCAACTAACAGGAATGTGAAAATTGTTCTTAGAATCAACATACCTGTTATACAATCCCCATCTAGATACCCATTTTCTAGAAGGAAGCGAATGACTGCAGGCGTTCCTCCAATCTATTATAGGTAGTATGAATTCATCAAGAAGAAAGTTGAGCTTGATAGCATCAACATCTCATGCATGAGCAAACAGCAAAAGATAGTCATGCCTCAAACAATGCCATGTGAGATGTAATAGAAAATTCAAAAACAGGCCACCACAACATATTTAATTAAAGAAAGAAAACAAAAAGGGAAACAAAAAGCAATCCTTGAAACCTTGTGTATGTCCTCCATGACGTATTTACCACTGGGCTTAAGATCAGCAAGAAATGGAACTGCATCGCTTACTTTCTGAAAATCATCAAGAGTTAACTGCAGACCAACAGACCTGCCAAGAATCTTACCATAAGCAATTTTGAGTAATGCAAATCACACCAAGGAAACTTTAGCACCAGATTCTTACCTTGCAATGGCTATTAAATGTAACACAGCATTGGTAGATCCACCCAATGCCATGACAACAACCATGGCATTCCGCGAATTCATTGACTTCATGGTGATATCTCTAGGGTTTTGATTAAATTTATCAATCCAGAAAGATAGTTTCAGCCAAATGGCACTCATACAACTTCAGTGGGTCTTCAGCCGGTGTTGAAGAGCTTTAAAAAATTAAAAATGAGTAAAAAGTAAGATGCAGCACACAAAGCTACGGTCTAAGTGAACAATAAATAACATTTTTACCTGAAGGGAAGAGACATTCCCATAGCTTCAATGGCCGAAGCCATGGTATTGGCTGTATACATTCCACCACAAGCTCCTGCACCTGGGCATGAATTTCGGACAACATTCATCCTCTGTTCCTCACTTATGGACCCACTGACAAACTCTCCATAAACCTACAACAACAATTATAAGGAAACAAAATATTAATGTAATTTGGCAGATGGCAGGTATCTTGTGGCTTGCAATCAAAATAGAGAGTCTGCCACATCTACATAGAACCTTCTAACAAATACTGCTTAACATAAATAAGAATTTCCCAGCACAGTATGTAATACTGAAAATTTTAATAAAGGAGGCCTTGAACTACTTTTAAAATCAGCAATACCAAAAACAAAGCAATCAAGATCCTGGAGATGTCTACCAAAAGCATGTTGTTTATATAGTAAGGCATAATGAGAACTCTTCAAGAATAACAAATCTGTTTCACCATGGAACGAGTGGTACCACACACACATACTTCAGACCATACCTACATCAATATCACATAAACATTCACTGTGGACCTTTTCCATCAACATTCACTAGTCAAAAATGGTGACAGATACAAAATTTCCAAGACAATTTGCAGCATTTAGTTAAGATTAGATTGCTGACATTTTACAGACTGAAACTTGACTTCAATTTAAATTTTTGCACCTGTTTTGCATGACATGTTTTAAACAAAACGGGAATATTAAAAAAAATAGGAATCCAATAATAAGGTCCTGTTACCCTTTACAGAGGCTACTGACAGGGAGAATTTTCTTACCATTGGTTCCATCATTCGTTAGGCATCTCAATAGAATGTGTGAAATGAGAGAAGAAAAGGATACTATTGAGAATCAAAGGATATTCTCTGGTTTATTCCCTTCCTTTCTTGTACAATATTTTCCTTTTTGTACTTTATTTATTTCCTTTTCATGTCTCCCTGATGTATATAAGTAGGTAGGACCTGTATTGTTCTTTTCACTCATTGATGAAGCATTCTTCTTTTTTTTTTCTTCTCGTTCATGGTATCGAGGCCATGGAAGGCTCGAGTTAGGATTTTGCCATGGTTCCAACTCTGGCAACCCATCTAGTGGTTGTATCGCGAGTCCGGCCAACTCACCTCCATCTCTAGAATCCTCCGCCACCATCAAACCACCTCAGCTGCTAGGAAAATTTTCCAGCTAACTTTTCCGACAACTACTCCATCTCCAACCGACGACCCCACCACCAGGTGCATCGAGACCTGATCTACCCGCCGGAAGGAACCCGGCATCAACCAATGATAGACGCGCCTCCACGCGCCAATCTTCAATCCGGCGAACTCCTCCACGAACCAACCCATGGGCGCGTGTGGGAGCATGAGTCACTTCCGTGACGCCTTCCACTGAGCTTGCAGTGGCCAAATGAGCCTCCTATGCCCCTAGTTCTTCCATTTGACACCTATAGTTGTGAGTTTTACGCTTTTTTGTCCTCGACGGCCTTGGCATTCTACTCCTGTTGCACCATCTCCAGTCATTAGTCACCGTGTTGTGATTCTCAGCACCTGGATAGACCCTATGGTCACTCTTGGTAACCTTTTTTGTTGATTCAGAAGTTTATTTTATTGTTTTCTCCTCTATGGTTGTCAAAGGGAGCTCATCTCCATCTTCGAGAGTTATTCTTACGCCTAACAAGAATAAGGAGTACATACACTACACTCAAACAACCAAATTTGCATCCATTTTAAATGCATTGTCCATCTGAAATAATGCCCTCTCTGCTTGTCTTTCACATTCATCACGGACCTGGATTCTTGATTAAGACCTTTGATCATATTTCTAATTATTTGTCTCCTCTATGGTACATCCAAGGGGCTCATCCACCTTCGAGAATTTATTCTTCGCCCAGCGAGAATAAAATACATCCCTTGCACTCGAGTAACAAATCTGCATCCATTTCGTCTATTGTCCTAACCGGTAATGCCTCTACTTGCCTTTTACATTCATCTGGACCCTAGATTCTTGATTTTGGAGCCTCTAATCATATTTCTGGTAATAAGGATCTTTTTTCTTTCCTTATTATTACATCACCTTTACCCATGATTACTTTAGCTAATGGATCGCAAACCATGGCTAAAGGAATCGGTTTGGCAAGTCCTCTTCCTTCCATACCTCTTACGCCACGTCGCTATGTTCCTAATTCTCTTTTAATATGCTTTCTATCGGTAAGTTGACTCGTAGTAGTAATTGTTTGATTACATTTCTGCAGGTCGTCACATTACTTGGGGATCGGAAATACGGGAGGACGATTGACATAAGGCGTGGGATTTAGGCATCTTTCATGTATTGCCTTGTCTTCCCTTCTTTGCACTTCCATGGAGACTCCTCACCTTATTCATAGTCGCCTTGGTCATTCGAATATTTCCAAGATTCAGGTAATGGTTCCTCGTTTTTCTAGTCTATCCTCAATTGAGTGTGAGTCATGTCAACTTGGGAAACATTCTCGTGTCCCATTCCCAACGATCAATGGACAAAGTCCTTGCAGGCTTGTCTATATAGATATTTGGGGTCCTTCTCGGACTTGAATGCTTAGTTACTTTTACAGGCTTGATTATTCTCGTTGTACTTGGCTATTTTAATGAAAACTCGAGCTAAGTTATTCTCTATTTTAAGTTCCATGCTAAAGTTCGAACTCAATTTAATATTTCAATTTGTATCCTACGAAGTGATAATGCCAAGGAATATCTTTCTGGACCATTCTCCTCTTTTTTGTGCTCACATGGGATTATTTATTAGTCATCTTGCGCTTACACTCCTCAACATAATGGAGTGGCTAATACACATCGATACTTTATATCTGCCGATGTCACATTTTTTGAGAACTCTTCTATGTTCCCTATCACCCACCCAACCAGATCTAATGTCATATCTCTACCTCTTCTCTATCCTGTCCTGGATACCTCATATGTACCTCCGGCTACTCTACCTTGACCATTGTAGATTTATACTCATCGCCCACGTACTAACAACGAGCCTCCAACTGACTCATCTCCTATGGCGCCCTCCTCCATGACGCCTGGCCTTGCTCGCCTCCCACTTATCTCCCACTAATGCTCGTAAAGGTGCAATCGTTTTCTTGTAAACTTCATCCTATTTATACCTACTATCACCACTTATATTCACCATATTCGCTTACTCACCTGTTCTTACTTCTTCCCAAGACTACATGAGGCCCCCCATCCAAAGCTCAAAACAGTAATGGTTGAAGAAACGAATGCCCCATTCACCCGGCACATGGGACCTCGGTCACCCTTTAACACCGTTAAAAGCCCCCATGCCAGTTGTCGCTGGGCTTATACTATTAAGATTGGTCCCGATGGCGCAGCGGACCGTCTCAAGGCTCACTAGCTGCCAAGGGGTATACTTAGATACAAGGCCCGACTACTATAGACACTTCTTTTTCTCCTCATATGGGCATGCTTCCATTCTTCTTCTCTTCTCTTCTATATGGTTGTAATGAGATCTTAGCCCCTATATCACAATATCAAGAATGTACTTCTCCATGCACCCGCCGAGGAGGTATATGGCTGTCCGACCGGACTTTTGCTCATAAGAGTCTGTCCAGGCTTAGGCTACATTGTTCTTATATGGCCTAGCGTGCTCCCTCAGCCCGGTCGTCATCATACTTCGAGGTACAGAGTTCCTGTGATGACTCGAGTACATCAAACCACTGGTCTTCTATCACTATACATTGTTCCGACAAGGTACTATTCACGTTTACATTTACATTGTTATATATAAGGATCGATGGTATTTGGAAACTTAAACATCTTTCAACCATTCAAACAAAAGACTGGGGAAACTGTTACTTCGAGATTGAGATAGCTCCCAACTAAGTCCAAGTTATTGGGAGGTTCTTACAAAGGAAATATGTCTGGATATATTTGAGAAACCAGATGCGATCGAAGGTAAACCCGTATACCCTATGATCCAAATGTCAAGTTTCAGATTCTGGACAGTGTGAATTTCTACAAAGGATCCGCAAAGAGATATCACCACTAAAGGAGATCAACTACCTCACCATCAATTCACCCAACATTTCTCTCCTGTGAGCGTAGTTAGTCAGCTCCGCTGGGCCACTATGTGATAGTCACTCTGGAGGTTGTGATCCTGTGGAGCAGAGTGAGAGGCATGCACTATCGTAATGGTCAACAAAATGACGTAAGAAAACACAGGGAACAAAGAATAGAAGTAATAATAATATACAATATCCTATTATATCAAATAACACCGTGTTAGTGTTATATGAAAACAAAGGTCACACTCCAGGTTATTGATGTGATGCGTGGTTAGCGTGTCGCTCACAGTACGTACGCCCACCCCAGATATTACGACGGTCGAGGCAACTCATCCTGCCGAAGATCGTTACGCGGCAACGCAAATTCATATGGCTCAAACAAATGAGCTAAGATTTGGGAATGATGAAATTAAATGATGCCAGTGAGCAACCAAGCACCACACATTGCTTCCAACCCAGCGCCTTCATGAGGACCAAAAAATTACATATTTTGTGCGGATCATTACTTCACTCAAGAGGGAAGGATTATCTCAGATGATAACTTCACTAATAGTTTCAGAGTTAACTTGAGATGATCAACTCAAGTGCATTTTCGCTAAGTCTCTCCGAGGTCCAAGGATTCACATTTGTGATACCAAGATTATGCATAGTGATTCCACATGCCTGGGCCTGAGGGGGAGGTCGAGAACTTGAGGATGACTCTTAGATATTCTCTGCATTTGAAGCTCTCTTCCTTTTTCCTTCCTTGCATTTTTATCATTTCCCTTTTTATGTTTCCATGTATATGCAGATAGCACTGCATCGTTTTTTTCCACTCATGCACAAAGAAAAGTGATTCTTTTCTTTCTCTCATTTCAATTGATACTTTCATTTCTAATGAATGTATTACATAGTATGAGACACCATAAGATATATATATAAATGAATCAAACAAAAAACAAAATAAATTGTAAAAGGAAGGAGGATAATGTACAACAAAAGCAGAAGATAAATCAAAGAATATCTAGAGAATATTCAAGTGATTCTCAATGACCGCCCTCGTCGGGCTATTATAGGTCACATGCACTAAGTTTAATAAAAAGACACGATCCTATCCGATGCCGATGGCAATGCAACATTGTCAAGAGCTTCCGCGCTGCTCCACCTACCCGGAAATGACGCGACCTGGCTTCTCGGCGGCCGTCAAGAAGAGAAGATATGCCAAAGAAGGTCCAACGGAAAAGGTCCGACGGAGAAGATTTGATGAAGAAGATCCGACTGAAAAGGTCCATTTAAAAAGATTTTTCTTCGAAGAAGGTCTGCCGAATAAGAGAGCTACAGGAAAGAGGACTGCCGAAAAAGAGAATGAGAGAAGAAAAGAATGTTTTTCTTATTGAATATAGTATAGAGACACCTATATATACACAAAAGAATTGAACAAAAAGGAAACAAAATAGCGTAGTGCCATACATAATGTATTAATAAAGCGTAGGAGATAAATCAAAGAATATCAAAACATATTCTATGATTCTCACCGCACGATTTTATTGTTTCATTTGTTTACTTTTCAGAAACTAAGGAGTAGGGAGAAAATCCTTCAAAATGAGAACTCCTCTCAGTTTTAAGAAAGTAGTACATCTGATATGTCCTCTCGGAGATTTTTCACTTAAATTACTCATGAGGGAGCAAATAGGGGCTATTTGAACTCTAGAAAAGAAAACAATCGCTGAAAACATATGAAGTGCTCCTTTATCAAGTGCAACCTCGTGTTATACTACAATTTCACATCCCATGCATGACATAAAGCTTTATCACTGGTTGGATCTTCTTGAGGGAGCTACGCTTTTTGAGTCCCCACGCTTTATTTGCCTCTTGGGCACATGTCACACACACTTGTGTACTTGGTTGTGCATTTTGTTTGGACTTCTTTCATTCCTATCAAAAAAAAAATCATCAAAATATATTAAAGAAACAAGCTATATAAAATGAGCCTTAAAAGGAAAAGTAAAGATCCAACATTAAGAAGGAAAGCAAACTACATTAAAAGAAATAAAATGCTGCAATTCAAGAAGGCAAGAAGTCACGAGTAAGCTCTATAAAGTGTAGTGCCTCACTGAAAACCGATCCTACTCAATGGTTGGTCAAACAAGGAAAACAAGTTGCTTTATATTACATTGTTTGTGAGTATTACCTCTTCTTCTGAAGATTCCAGCAAAGGTGATTCTTCGGGTTTTCATAGTATTTTGAACTTGTTTGGCTGTTTATATCTGTTCTTTTGCCCCGAATCTAAGGTTGATTAGTTCACAGCTCCTACCATGCAAGAGAGAAGTAAACTGTAATGCCTCCAACCAGGGTACTAAGAAAACCCTAAGCTAAGAGGTCATAAACCAACAATAATAGATTACCACTGATGGTCTTACTAAATTTTGGTTAGTCTCGTGATTCCTATATTTGCTTATAGTGTGTGTAATGAGAATTAATGAAGGAAAATTAAAATACACTCACAAAATAACCAATGATATACAGACAATCCCTAAACCAAAATAGGAAAGAATATGAAGTTTCCTAATTCTACATGTTTCCTTTTCCCAACTAGCTTCTAATTCTACAATACTATAACACTTCGTGCCAGAAAGATGATAAGCCATCATGCCCAACTTGTTACAAAGATAACTAACTCAATCCCCACTCAAAGGTTTTATAAAGATATCTTCTAATTATTCTCCAGTCTTTACATATCCTATAGAGATCAACCCCAACTGGATCTTCTCACAGACAAAATGACTATCTATCTCAATATGTTTGGTTCATTCATGAAATACTAGGTTAGATGATATATGCATGGCAGCTTGGTTATCACACCAAAGCTTCGTCGGTACTGAAGTTTCGATGCCTATTTCCATCAATAACTGATGTATCCATATGATCTCACATACAGACTATATCATAGCTCTATACCTTGACTCCGCACTAGAATGCGAGACAACACTTTGCTTTTTACTCTTCCATAAGATCAGATTTCCTCCAAAAAAGACACAATATCCTGAGGTGGATCCCCTATCTTCCTTAGATCCTACCCAATCTGCTTTAGAAAAGCACTCGATTCTAGTATGTCTATGCTTCTTATACAATATTCCACGTCTAAGAGCTTCTTTCAAATAGCCTAGGATATGCTTTACAACTGCCCAATAACTGAATGTGGGACTTAATATATACTGACTCAAAACACTTACTGAATAAGCAATACCCGAGCAAGTTACTATAAGATAATTCAATTTCCAACCGCCTCTCAACTCACAAGGGTCTTCAACAGTCTCCTTCCTTAGTGATTTGCATATTAGGAGTCATAGGAGTACTACACGGTTTGGCACCCAATTTCCCTATCTCAGATAACAAATCGAGCACATATTTCCGTTGAGATAACAAAATTCCCTGTTTACTTCTCATGACTTCAACACCGAAGAAATACTTCAATATTCCTAAATCCTTTATGTGAAACTGATTATGAAGAAAGGAATTAAGAGATAATATACCTTTGGAGTCACTCCCAGTGATGACAATATCATCCACATACACTACCAGTAGAATAATACCAGAATTGGAATTCTTATAGAAGACAAAGTAGTCAAACTTGCTCTTTTGCATGCCAAATGTGTCAACTGCCTGACTGAATTTGTCAAACCAAGCGCGAGGACTCAATTTCAAACCATACAAATATTTCCGAATACGACACACCTTCCCTATCTCCCCTTGAGCCAACAAACCCCGAAGGTTGCTCTATGTAAACCTCTTCTTGAAGATCTCCATGTAGAAAGGCATTCTTGATATCAAGCTGATGCAAGTCCCAATCATAAGAAGCAGCAAGAGAAATAAACAGATGAACAGATGTTAGTCTAGCTACAAGAGAAAAAGTATTAGAATAACGCGCCATAAGTCAGAGTTGATAATGAAGCAACAAAGATCCGCCTTCAATCTAGCAACGTAATTCATCATGATTAAACTTCACGGCAAACACCTAACGACAACCAATAGCCTTCTTTCTAATAGGTAAAGACATCAAGTCCCATGTGCCATTGTCATCTGAAGCCTGTATTTCATCCACCATGGCACTATGCCAACCAAGGTGAGATGTTCACGTGCATGCTGTTGCAAGAGAGTTAATCAAGAGTATGCAATAGCTGGGGCCAAGAGGAAGATGACAAATGGTTATAGGAAACAAACAAAGAGATTGGGTGAGCACACTAACATTTACCTTTACGAAGAGCACTCGGAAGATCATCATTCTAGACTGGATCTGATGACAAAGCAACCGATGTTAGACTAGAGACTGAAGGGTTCTGGTGCCGAGAATATACCTAAGTAATGGGAGTTTTAACAGGAACAGGAGCTAGAGTAAGATCCAATGGAGCCAGTGGAACAGGTGAGAAAATAGTGTACACTAATAAATCATCACCCTCCCTCTGACTAGTAACAGGAGAAGAAAGGGAAAATAGGGTAGTCCCAAAGTATGTAACATTAGTAGACACAAAGTAACGTCGAAGAGTGGAAATATAACACCTATATCCTTAACACGAAAAATATCCCTACGTAAAGATACAATTTAAGACTTCTGTGGATCAAGTTTAGAGACACATGAGGGCGAATTCTAACAAAGCATGTGCATCCAAATACCTTGGGATCAATAGGGAACAACGAATTAATTGGAAACAACTAGTGGTAATGAGTAGCCAAATTTAGAACTAATGATGGCATCCTATTAATCAAGAAACATGCGGTAGAGATTGCATCAGCCCAAAAGTGTTTGGGGACATGCATCTGGAACAAAAGAGCTCAGGCAATCTCAAGAAGATGTTTATTCTTTATCTCAACTACCCTATTCTGAGAGGGTGTATCAACACAAGAGATATAATGGAGAATCTCATGTTGTAACATAAACGACTAAAAGGGTTCCGACAAATATCCTTAGCAATATCACTCCTCAATGTTTGAACAGAAACATGAAATTGAGTTTGAATTTCAGCACAGAAGGCACTAAAATGAGAAAAAAGCTTAAAACGACTTTTCATTAAATAAAGCCAAGTGATGTGAGAGCAATCATCAGCAAAAGTAACGAAATACATAAACCTAGTGGAAGACATAACTGGACAAGGACCCCAAACATCGAAATGAACTAACTCAAAAGAAATGAAAACTCGTTTATTGACTCTATGACTCAAATGCATATGATGAAGCTTAGCATATTGACACAACTCACAAATCAATGAGGATAGACTAGAAAACTGAGGACATAGCTTCTTCAACAGAGAGAGAATGATGACCCTGGCGACAATGTAATCTGCTAAACGGGTAACAAATCCGTATCAAAGCCGAACAAACTTTTTGGCGACCTCTGCTTCCAAGGATGTAGAGACTCTAGACTCGCCCTCGACCAATAATCTGTTTCGTCAAAAGATCCTGAATCAAACAATGATTAGGAAAGAATGAGATATTGCAATCAAGTGTACGAGTGAGTTTACTCACAGAAATTAAATTAAAAGAGAATTGTGGTAAACTCATAACAAAGGTCAAGGTGATTAGAGGAGTCAAATGAATTGTCCCTGACCCAAGGACACAAGATGTTGACTCATCTACAAGAGTAACGGTAGAGGTAGAAAGGTGAGACTGAAAAGTAGTAAATAAACTTGAATTACATGTCATGTGATCGATGGCTCCAAAGTCAATGACCCATGTGGAGGAAGATGAAAGAAAACATATGTTGGTTTTAATTTTAATTCGTTGAGAGTAGTAATGGAAGTAGATGCACTTAAATGATTTCAAGAATGAATAGACCGAAATCTTTATTTTTATTCTCGCACTGTACACTCGACGTATATTACACTTGAATTATGGCAATAATGACACAACTCCTCCTTAGGGTTTTTTGTTAGTCATAGAAGCAGATCTAACTCGAAAAAGCCTCTGAAAATCCAAAAAATACCTGAAAAATAAGATCTTGCAAGGAAAATGACCACCTTTCCACAAAAAACATTGTACTAGAAAGAACTTGACCCTATAATCCACAAAACACCTCTAGACCTCGAAGAAATCAAGGAAGACAAGCAAAAACCCCAGAAAAGAAGGTTGTCGGATAGGAAAGTGTTTGAAAAACACTGTTGCAGGGCTCAAATGTCAAAGTGAGGTAGTGGAATGGGCTTGTTGACGGCTAGCGAAACAGAAGGTGAAATCCGATGGGCGAAGAGCCACCCACACGTAGGTGCGGGGTGATTGCCATCAAAGAGAGAACCAACGAATGGTGAACCTGCCGGTGCCGAGGTTTCTCCCAAGGGGTAGATCAAGGAAAGCGCACTTTATGGTGGGGTCGTCAGCCGGAGATTGGGTGGTCGTCAAAAAGTTCATAGGAAAATTTTTCCGACAATGGCAAGGTGTTCTAACGACGGTTGAGGGTTTCGAAGTTTTCTGTGACAAAGGTGGGATGGCTAGAAAAGGAAACACTGCGAAACCCTACCCCGAACCTTCCATGGCTATGATACCATGTAATGAGAATTAACTGAAGGAAAATTGTGTGTATCATTGATCACAAATAACCTATTTATAAACAAGAATCCCTAAACCAAATAGGAAAGAATATGAAGTTTCCTAATTCTACATGTTTCCTTTTCCCAACTAGTTTCTAATTCTACAATACTATAACAATGTGAACATCTTGAAAACCTTGAAAATTATAACCATGAAGTTTGACAAAAATAACTTACTGCAAAACAATCAGCCTTTGGCTAGGTAAGTGTAAAGGGAAGATGGGTTACTTGAGTGATGGAGGAGCCTACTCCCAATGATTTATAGTCGGTGAGACAATAAGAACTTGACTACAAAAAACTATTACTTTAATAATGATAAATCTCTTTATCACGGTGTATCAAGGAAAATGGGATACCCTGGCTTAGACAAACAAGGATGGGAATGTCATATGAACTTTTTTAAATTGAAAGGGGGAAAAAAGAAGATCATGAGACTATTCAAGACAATATGTCTCTAGGTCTTTATTTCTCTATCATGAGGCAAAAGTGAGATGAATTAAAATATGGTGGCAAGACTTTCTATACCAGGGAGACAAGCTTTAAGCTTCATTGGCAACATTTTCACATGTACAATCATAGGGGAATAGTCAATCAGATAATTGTTGAGAATCATAAAATTTTCTCTAGATATTCTTTGGGTCATCTCTGTGTGTACATTATCCTCCCTTTTACACTCTATTTTCCTTCCTTTTACACTATATTTTGTTTCCTTTTTGTTCCATTATTTTGTATATATATAGGTGTCTCTATACTATGTAATACATCCATTCAATAAAGAAAAGTATTCTTTTCTTCTCTCATTTCATAGTAATATCCAATGCCACTTGCTCAATAGATTAGTTGAGAAAGCTCATCAAAGTTTTGATGGTATTTCCACCTCCCTATAGCCCATGGTCCTTTCTGATCAAGAGGCTTTGTAGATTGGATTAGCTTAAGTAAGAATAGATTTTCTCTCCTTTTTTTGGTGACAACTATATACATACAAGCTAATATCCAATGCCACTTGCTCATTAGATTAGTTGAGAAAGCTCATTAAAATTTTGATGGTATTTCCACCTCCTTATAGCCCATGGTCCCTTTTTGATCAAGAGGCTTTGTAGATTGGATTAGCTTAAGTAAGAATTTTTTTTTCTGTCCCCTTTTTTTGGTGACAATTGTCTACATACAAGGTAACATCCAATGCCACTTGCTAATTAGATTAGTTGAGAAAGCTCATCAAAGTTTTGATGATATTTCCACCTCCCTATAGCCTATGGTCCTTTCTGATCGAGAGGCTTTGTAGACTAGCTTAAGTAAGAATGGGTTTTCTCTCCTCCCTCTCTCTCTCCCCCCTCTTTTTGTTCCCTTTTTAGGTGACAATTGTATACATACAGGGAAATCCCTCCCTCCCTCCCTACCTCTCTCTTTCCCTCTTTTTGCTTCCCTTTTTAGGTGACAATTGTATACATACAAGGCACTCCCTTCCTCTCTCTCCCCCTCTTTTTGCTTCCCTTTTTTAATGACAATTGTATACATACGAGGTACTTCGTCATGCATTTTTCTTAGAAGCTTTATTTTCTCCATCATCCTGTAAAAGCACCAAAAAAATAGAAAGAACAAAAAAGGGAAGCAAAGTAATAGAAGAAAAAATTATGAGGAACCAAAACCTAAAACCAGGAGTCAAAAGCCCAAAGAACATGTGTATAATTAAAGCTCAAAACAAAAGATCACTGTGTGTACCTGAAAGGCAGATATTATGTCGTATGTATGGCCTTGAAAATGACCAGGCTGCATATGAAATAATTAAAAAGAATGAATCAGCAGCAGCTATAAATGCCAACTATTTTTTGATAAATATATAGGTAAATGAATGATAAATAACCAATCAAATAAAGCATTTAGAAAACCATTAAAAATCAATCATTAGTTCATTACACACTTTATGTCAGATTTCCAGGAAATGAATTGGAATTTTAAGTTTAAAAATATAATAAAATCTGAAATTACTATTTCAGATTTGATTATCAATCAATTTCCAGATTTCTAGCTTAGAGATTGATTGATTACTATTTTAGATTTGATTAGCAATCAGTTTCCAGATGTCTAGCTTGGAGATTGATTGGGGTTTTTTCCTTCTTAGTGTTTTTCCTGATATGGTGCCTTTCCCTACTATTTATTTGTACTAGTTACTGATCAAAAATAAGAAAAATATGAATGAGATGTTTTTCTTCTGAAAAAACCTACATGGCATCAAAGCAAGAGGCATTCTTTCTCTTTTCCTCTTACCAATAATAAGGTCATACAGGTCAGCGATCACTGACGCTCAAAGAAACCCTACTACCCCTCTGGTTCTTCCAAACCTATTCCAACCAATTCTACTCCTATTGCTCCTACTACCCCTTCTACCACATCTGTAGCTGTTGATTATTATTCCCAGAATTCATCCCTATATCTCACAGTTATAAGACTCAATGGGCGTAACTATCTCAAATGGGCTCAGTCCATAAAGTTGCCTATTGATGGCAAAGGAAAACTCAGGCATTTGACTGGAGAAATTTCAAAAGCTGCTGTTGGTGATCCAAATCTGAAAAAGTGGCAGTCCGAAAATTCTCTTATTATTGCTTGGCTCATAAATTCCATGGAACCTACCATTAGAAAGCCTTACCTATTTCTTCTTATAGCTCAAGATGTTTGGGAGGCTGTTCGAGACCTTTATTCAAACTTGGAGAATTCTTCTCAGATTTTTTAGTTGGAAACTCATCTCTGGAAATCAAAACAAAATAATCGTGATGTTACCACTTATTACAATGAATTGGTAACATTATGGCAGGAACTTGACTAGTGTTATGATGATGTTTGGGAGAATTCAAATGACTATGCTCGCCACAGGAAGAGAAGAAAATGACAGAGTTTATATGTTTTTAGTCAGTCTTAATCGAAGTTTGGATGAAGTTCGAGGCCGCATTTTTGGCAGGAGCCCATTGCCTTCTATTTGGGAGGTTTTTTCTGAAGTTAGACGTGAGGAATCAAGGAGAAAAACCATGTTGAACAACTCCAAACCTGGTTTCAACATTAAATCTGAAAGCTCTGCCCTTGTGTCAAGAGGTGTAGATTCAGAAAATAATGGGCGAAAAAAGTTGTAATGTGATCATTGCAGAAAACCATGGCATATTAAGGAGGCGTGTTGGAAGCTCCATGGTAAACCAGCAAATTGGAAGCAAAAATCCAAACGTGATTGTCGAGCCTACCAAATCACTGCTAAGGAGGCTCATGAGCCTTCTACCAAATGAAAATCCAAATGAAAATCCTTTGACCAAGGAGAAATTAGAGCACCTATACAAATTATTTCAATCTCCAAAACTGTCTTTGACTCCATCTTGTTCTTTGGTACAGAAGGGTAACCCTCTAGTCATTGCTTTTTTTATGTTGTTCCTAATTCTATTCATTCTTCGATAATTGATTCTAGCACAAATGATCATAGGACTGGTTGCTCCAAAAAGTTCTCCTCTTATAGTCCTCATGCAAGCAATAAAAAGGTCAAAATTGCAGATGGTTCACTCTCGGCAATTGCCGGGATAGGAACTATCAAACTCACTTCATTGATAACCCTTCATGATGTACTCCATGTTCCCACTTTGCATTGTAATTTGTTATCCATCAGTAAATTTACTTGATCACCAATGTTGAGCTAATTTTTACTCTTCTTATTGTGTGTTTCAAAAGTTGACAACGGGAGGATAATTGGTAGTGCTAAGGAAAAAGATTTACTCTATTATTTTGATGATGGACTTTACTTGAGTAGACAATTTCAAAGTACTTGCATAAATTCTGTATCTATTTCCAAATATTAGGATATCATGTTATGACATTATAGGTTAGGCCATCCTAGCTTTCAGTATTTGAAATACTTGTTTCCAGATTTATTTATAAAAAAAAGTTTATCTTCTTTTCAATGTGAAGTTTGTTAGTTTGCTAAACATCATCGTACATTTTTTCCCTCCAACTTATAAACCAATTATACCCATTTACCAGGATCCATAGTGATATTTTGGGGTCCATGTAGAACATGGACATATTCTAGCAAAAAATGGTTTGTGACATTTATTGATGATCACACAAGATTAAGTTGGGTTTAGTTGATGAAGGAAAAATCTGATGTGGAAACAATTTCAAAAAATTTACACCATGGTGCAAACACAATTAAAATATATATATTCAAATATTGCGGAGTGATAATGGTCGAAAGTATTTCAAAAATGTTTTGGGCCAATTTTTCTTGAAAAATGAATTGTTCATCAAAGTTCTTATGTTGACACTCCACAACAAAATGGTTTGGCTGAAAGAAAAAACAAACATTTATCGGAAGTAGCTTGGGCATTACTTTTTACCAATCAAGTACCAAAATATCTTTGGGGTGAAGCTATTCTTACTGCTACATACCTCATAAATAGAATGCTTAATAAGATCTTAAACTTTGAAACATCTTTTGATGTTTTTCTTAAGTTTTTTCCTACAAATAAGTTTTCTTCTTCTTTACCATTGAATATATCGCGGTAATCGAATTTGTTCATATTCATAGTCATAATCGAGGGAAACTTGAACCTCGAGCCACAAAATGTGTGTTTGTTGGATATGCTCCAACTCAAAAAGGAAATAAACGTTTTCAACCCATTTAAAAAAAAAAGTGTTCGTTACCATGGATGTTACATTTTTTGAATCGATTCCCTATTTCACACGTCATTTTCAAAGGAGGAACCAAAATAAAGATTCAGTTTTTGATGATTTTTCCAAACTGAAGATTTACAAAATGATCATTCCCCAACCTTGATCATTCAACCTAAAAATCCAAGCTTTATTATACCCAGTGAAAATGGGTCAAGTGTTTTAGATACTAAAAACGCAAGTCTTCCTACCATGTCATCTCAAGATGTTCATGATCCTATAACTCCTAACAATGTAGGTTAAAAAACTACAACATTGGTACTATTTGATATTATCTATTCGCGATAGAGGACTACTCAAATGAAAGGGTTTTCCAATCCTTTGCACTACTTAGAGTCCACGAACCCTCCAGGTAATGTCGTCATTAATTCTTTACCACATGTTCAACCTACTTAATCTTCGAGTTCCAAGTCAACTAGTCTTAAACATGAGTCTTGTTCAAATTCAAAGGTTGATAATTCTAATCTTCCCATTGCCATTCAAAAAGGTGTGAGGTCTTGTACCCAACATCCATTGTCCAAATATGTGTCATATAAGAATCTCTCACCTGTTTTTCGTGTTTTTACCTCACAACTGTATTGTATGGAGATTCCTAATACTGTGCAGGATGCTCTGAAAGTTCCTGAGTTGAAGAAAGCTATCTTTGAGGAGATGAAAGTTCTTGAAAAAAATGGCACATGGGAATTAGTTGATGTACCAAGAGGGAAGACAAGTGTAGGGTGCAAATGGGTGTTTACAGTCAAGTATAAATCTGATGGCTCTTTAGAATTGTACAAAGCTCGACTAGTAGCTAAGGGATTCACCCAGACTTGTGGCATTGATTACTTGGAGACATTTGCCCTTGTTGTTAAGCTAAACTCCATAAGAGTTCTTTTGTCTCTTGCAACAAATCTTGAATGGTCCTTACAATAGTTGGATGTAAAAAATGCATTTTTCAATGGAGATTAGGAAGAAGAAGTGTACATGAATGCACCCCCAAGATTCCATGAAAATTTTGGCACAAAGGTTTGCAAATTGAAGAAGTCCTTATATGGGTTGAAATAGTCACCAAGGGCCTGGTTTGAGAAATTTACTCAATTTGTTAAAAGCCAAGGGTACTCTCGAGGGCAAAGTGATCATATAATGGTTTTTAAACATTCACAAGATGGGAAGATTTCCATACTAATTGTATGTAGATGACATAATTCTCACTAGAGATGATGAGATGAACCTAATTGAGGACTTCCATCTCATCAACATTTAAAATCAAGGACTTACCTTGAGGGTATTTTCTAGGCACGAAGGTTGCTAGGTCAAAAAAATGGATTGCTTTCTCCCAGCGAAAGTATGTTCTTGATCTCCTTAAGGAGACTGGAATGAGAGGTTGTAGGCTAGCTAACACTCCAATCGATCCCAATCAGAAACTTGGAGATGACAAGGAAGGTGATATGGTGAATACAACTTGATATCAAAAGTTGGTGGGAAAGCTAATTTACCCCTCACATACACGGCTAGATATTGCATTTGCTGTGAGTTTGGTAAGCCAATTTATGCATTCACCCTATGTGAAATTAGAGAAGAAAATAATATTTTTCTTTGTTGAATAAGTGAGTTTACATAGTATAGAGACACCTATATATATACAAAATAATAGAACAAAAAAGGAAACAAAATAAAGTGTAAAATGAAGGAGGATAATGTATAAAAAAGGTAGAAGATAAATCAAAGAATATTTAGAGAATATTCTATGATTCTTAACACTCCCTCTCAAGTTGGAGCATATAGGTCAAATGCACCAAGCTTGTTACAAATATTACACTTAATTCTACGACCTTTGAGAGATTTGGTAAACACATCTGCTAGTTAGTCACTCGAGTTGACAAAAGTAGAAGTCATGCATTTTGATGCGATCTTCTCTTTGATAAAGTGACAACCACTTTTAGATGCTTGGTCCTCTCATGAAAGACCAGGTTGGAAACGATGTGGAGAGCAGCTTGATTATCACATATGAGCTTCATTTGTTCATCCTTCCCAAATCTTAGCTCCTGAAGAAGATGTTTTAGCCATATGAGCTCACATGTCGCCAAATACATAGCTCAGTATTCTGCTTCAGCACTTGATCTGGCTACAACATCATGCTTCTTACTCTTCCAAGATACTAGGTTTCCACCAATAAATACACAATACCCAGAAGTGGAGCATCTATCCAGTCTACATCACAATATCCGACAATCTGGGTGTGACCTATGTTTTCATATAACACCCCTTGGCCTGGCGTTCCCATAATATAACAAATGATACGAATCATAGCATCCCAGTGGCTATCACATGTTGATTGCAAGAACTGGCTAACAACACTCACTGGAAAGGAAATGTCTAATCGGGTGATGGTGAGATAGTTTAATTTTCCCACAAGTTGTCGATATCTCCCTGGATCACGTAGAAGCTCCCCTTGTCCTAGTATGAGCTTGACATTCGAATCCATAGGAGTATCTACAGGTTTGCAATCTAGCATACTTGTCTCTTCTAATATTTCCAAGGCATACTTTCCTGGACATTCATAAATCACACCGATTTAGATTGAGTTGTCTCAATCCCTAAAAAATACTTGAGTTTCCCAAGTCCTTAAGGCTCTGAAAGTATTGAAGAGATGTTATTTCAAATTTCTCTAATTATCATCCCGATCACGTAATGCGGATAAAAAATGTCATCCACATAATAATCAAATAAATGCATTGCCCTGAACTCGTATGATGATAGCAAACCGGGCGATATGTTGTACTCCGAGTCATACCAAACTCCTGAATCACGGAACTAAATCAACCAAACCAAGCTCGAGGGGGCTGCTTCAGGCCATATAATGAGCTACGTAGCCTGCATATCAATCCAGACTCCCCCTGAGCAACAAACCCAGGTGGTTGCTCCATATAGACCTCCTCTACCAAGTCGCCATGTAAGAAGGCATTTTTTATGTCCAATTGATACAAAGGCCAAGAACGCATAGCAGCCATGAATAGGAGAAGACGAACGAGGCAATCTTGGCGACAGGGAAAAAGGTATCATAGTAGTTAGAACCATAGAACAAAGTGTACCCCTTTGCAACTAATCGAGCTTTAAGACGATCCACCCGACCATCGGGGCCAATCTTCAATGTATACACCCAACGACATCCAACATGTGTTTTGCCAATAGGTAAGGTGTCTGTGTCCTGGGTGCCACTAGAATAAAAGCCGCCATTTCTCATCTCATAGCATGTTTCAAATCCGCATGGAATAAACACACGCCAGAAACGTAAATGTAATATGCTGTGAAACAAAGGGTAGTATGAGGAAGATAACCGATGATAAGTCATGAAATTATAAATGATAAGCTACGAGAGGAACGAGTACCTTCCGAATGACAATAGGGAAGATTAGTGGGGAGATGCAAGAATCTGGCTGCCTCTCGAGTGAGGCCATGTGAGATGAAGTCACTGAGGTCTCTGTCAAGCACGCTGCAGTGAGTATAAACCTGCAATGGTCAAGGTGGAGTAGCCGGAGGTACAGATGAGGTATCCCAGACAGATAAAGAAGTAGTGGTATAGGATATTACTCAACTGGAAGGGTGGGTGATAGGAAACATAGAAGAGTTCTCAAAAAATGTGACATCAGCAAAGACAAAGTATCGATGTGTATCAAAATAGTAGCAACGATAACCTCATTGAAGCCGGCAACAACCGAGGAAGACACACTTCGTGGCTTTAGCTAAGAGCTTGTCTTGTCTAAGAGTAAGAATATGGACAAAACAAACACAACCAAAGACACGAGGGGGAAGGCAGAAGAGAGGTTGGTTTGGAAAAAGAATGGAATGAGGGATTTTATCATGTAAGACGGATGATGACATACGATTGATCAACAATACGTTGCTTATGTGGCATCCTCCAAAGTCGTTGAGGAACCTTATGATGGAGCAGAGAGTGCAAGCTGCCAACCAAATGATTGTTTCGAGAGCTCAAACTACCCATTATGTCGAGGAGTGTAAGCATAAGAGGACCCAATACGAAGAACTCATGTTAAGACAAAAAGAGGAGAATGGTCTGTAAAGATATTCATTAGGCATTATCACGCCAGATATGAATTTATTAAAATTGAGTTCCAACTTCAAAGATGGAACTCGAAAATGTGAGAATAACTCAGCTCGAAGCCTAGCTTAAAAAATAGTTAAGTACAACGAGAATAATCATCTATAAAAGTAACAAAATATCAGAACCCCAAGGTAGACTCACTCCGAAGAACCCCAAACATCAGTGTGGACAAGCTCAAAAGGAGACTTCGGCCGTTGATCTAGGCTTGGGGAATGGGATACGAGTATGTTTCCCAAGTTGACATGACTTACACTCAATTGAGGACAAACTAGAAAAACAAGAAACCATTGTCCGAAACTTGGAAATATCCGAATGAGCAAGACGATTAAGAATAAGGAGAGGAGTATCCATGGAAGTACAAGCAATGGAAGATGCAGACGAGCTAAGATGAAAGAGGCCCTGAAACTCACGTCCTATGCCAATTGTCCTCCCCATACTCCAGTCCTACAATGTGATAGAATTATCAAAAAAGGTAATCAAATAGTTAAGGTCACGAGTCAACTTACTGACAGAAATCAGATTAAAAGGACAATCAAGAACATAAAGGACATACGTAATGGGTACGAAAGGAAGAGGACATGCTGAATCGATTCCTTTAGCCATGGTTTGAGGTCCATTAGCTAAAGTAATCATGGGTAAAGGTGATGTAATAGTAAAGGAAGAAAAAATATCCTTATTACTAGAAAGATGATCAGAGGCTCCAGAATCAAGAATCCAAGATTCAGATGAATGTAAAAGGCAAGCAGAGGCATTACCGATTTGGGCAACAGACGAAATGGGTGTAGATTTGACTGCTTAAGTGAGATGGAGGTACTCCTTATACCCGTTGGGCGTAAGAATAACTCCTAAAGGTGGGGATGAGCTCCCTTTGACAGCCATAAAAGAGAAAACAATCAAATAAACTTTTTAATCAACAGAAAAGGTTACCAGGAGTGACCACAAGGTCTATGCAGGTGCTGAGAATCACAGCACAGTGACTAACGACTAAAGATGGCGCAAACGGAGCAAAATGTCCAGGCTGTTGAGGACAAAAGAGTAAAACTCACAGCTATAGTTGTCAAATGGAAGAACTAGGGGCAAAGAAGACCTTATCGGCGACTGAAGAGTCTGCGGGTGGAAGCGCGTTGCTGGAAAGTGACCCACGTGCTAGAAAGTGGCCCACATGTCGGGTAATGCAGGAGGTCACCGAGAAAAGATCGGCATGGAGGGGAAGCGGCCCATCATCGTTGATGTCGTGTTCTTCCGGGGTATATCAGTCCTCGCACACCTAGTGGTAAATGCTAGTCAAGATTAAGCAGCCGTTTGGGAATTTTTACGACAAGAAGAAGATTATGACTCCGCAAAGTAGGTAGGGTTTCGTAGTCGCCAGGATGTGGGTGGGGTGGCTAACGGGAAACACAACCCCTAGATGGGTTGCCAGAAAAGAAAACAAGGTGAAACCCTTACCCCGAGTCTTCCATGGCTCTGATACCTTGTGAAATGAGATAAGAAAATAATATTTTTCTTTATCAACGGAAATAGCTTACATAAGATGTAGCGCATCTCCATATATATATATATAAAAATAATGAAACAAAAAATTAAACAAAATAAAATGTAAAAGGAAAGAAGATAATGTACAAAAAATGTAGGAGATAAATCAAAGAATATCTAGAGAATATTCTATGATTCTCAACACCCTACAAGAAACATCTTGAAGCAGTATATCGAATTCTTAGATACTTAAAAGGTACACTAGGCAAGGGGTTGATCTTTCAGAAGACCACACAACAGAACATAGAAGCATATACTGATGCGGATTGGGCAGGCTCGATTAATGACAGGAGATCCACTCCAAGATATTGTATTTATGTTTGGGGTAATCTAGTCACATGGCGAAGCAAGAAACGTAACGTAGCAAGAGCAAAGCAAGGTTTGAGGCGTAATATGTGGTTACAACTAATGGAGTTTGTGAGATGCTTTGGTTGAGAAGAATTCTTGAAGAGCTTCAGATGCCAATGAAGTTGTATTGTGACAACAAAGATTTTATAAGTATTGCACATAATCCACAACAACATGATCGCACGAAGCATGTGGAAATTGACAGACACTTCATAAAGGAGAGATTGATTGTGAAGCTATTTGCATGCCTTTCGTTCCTTCTACGTAGCAAATAGCTGATATCTTCACCCAAGGGCTTTCCAGAACTACTTTTGAGTTGTTCATAAGCAAGTTGGGCATGATAGATATTCATGCTCCAACTTGAGGAGGGTTGTCAGATTTCTAGGAAATAAATTAGAATTTTAAGTTGAAAAATATAATAAAATCTGAAATTACTAATTTAGATTTGATTATCAATCAATTTCCAGATTTCTAGCTTGGAGATTGACTGATTACTATTTTAGATTTGATTAGCAATCACTTCGCATTTCTAGCTCGAGATTGATCAGAGGATGTTATCAAAGCTTTTTCCTTATTAGTGTTTTTCCTGATATGAGGTCTTTCCCTACTATATATTTGTACCAGTTATTGATCAAAAATAAGAAAAATATGAATGAGATGTTTTTCTTCTAGCAAAACCTGCACTTTATAATAGAGAAGACCAGAATTAGTATCATTTCTAACATCATGCCATTCATCAAAGATGACTTTATACATCAATTACAAAATGAAAGAGGGGAAAAAAGTTTTGGGAGAGAATAAACCTCGCTTATTGAATTTCAGTAGCATAGAATGTTGCAAAACCCATTTTTAGAGGTCAATCTAAACTAGCCATTATGAGCTCTTTAAACCCCATAATAGCTTAGTAATAGTTGAGTTTTTTATGACCCAACCCAATAAAATTAAAATCTAACTTGTCCTCAATAAGTTAGAAACAAAAACCTAACATAAAGTCAATAGTAGATTTCTTTTTCTTTTTTTTTTTTTCCTTTTTGGTGACAAGAATAGCTCGTTCAACGTCTTTTATCTTTTTAAAAGTATACAGGGAGTAAACTAGGGGAGGCCACCGAACTATACAAAAAAGAGGGCTATGGATAAGCTGGTTAAGAATGTCCATTGTCCTTCGATGAGTTTCCTGCGATGAGTTTCCGAAGAGTGTCTGAAATGAGAGGCACAAAGAGGTGGTTCTCTATAGAATCAAAGTCCTTCGAAATCTCAGTTGAGGGTATAGGAGGATCACTAAAGGGGTATTTAACAGAGAGAAGAAAAGGGGCAGTCACTTGGATCAGATTTGGATAAGAAGGGCTTAGTACATTGCTCAAATGTATTGAATAGTGTTGCAAGGAAGGAGGCAACACAAAAAGGTTTTTTGAGTGGAAGGAGAAAGGAAGATTTTATAGGGTGGAGAATAACATAAACTAAGCAAAAATATTTGATGTGCTCACTAACAGATGGGGAGGCAAAACACAAAAAGTTTATTCCAGTGAAGGGAGGGGATTGATCAAAGCTGTTTGTCAAGCTGAGAAACCAAGAGGTTAGGGGCTAAAGGCGTAAGAAGGGAGGAAAGTAGAAAAAGAAAAGGAAACTTCTCCTAACTTGAAGGAGGAGAATCCAGGAACAAGGCTTGAGAGAGGGGGTGGTGGTTATGGAAGTACCCTTGCTGAGATAATGTTATAGTGTATATCTACTTTACATATAGAGTTGTAACCTATTAGAAATCTTGTCATATAAAGTTGTAATTTATTAGGAAGGTTAGATCAACTTTTGTATATATATTCACAATGAATCAATGCAAAACACAAGGAATTCTTTCCTCCAATTCCTCGCTTTGATTCTTTCTACATCTGTGACGAGCCAAATTTAAGTACAGGTCCTCGGGTTCAAACCACCTCTCCTCGCAATTTATTCCCATTTGTTGATTTGAAAGTCCATGAAGGACTCATTTTGCTCTGCTTGACTCTCCACGCATCTGTACGGGCTACACGTGAGGGAGGGTGTTAAAGGCATAATATTCATATTAAACCTAAATCCTACAAGCTTGAGCTTTTAAGAGTGTTGGTCGTTTAACATGGTCGTGGGGGTGTTCCTTTGAAACACCTATCTAGAGAGAGTGGGGTGACATCACCCGTCCGCAGGATCGCCTGGCCGCCAACGAAAGTAGGCTACCAACTCCAAAGTGGCCTGGAAGTGGGGCGAATGGCCCCACAAGCACCCGATCTTCGCTTGGCCCTCCCACGTGCCAGCATGTGAGGGTGCATGGGAACTCCGTTACCGACACAACTCCTCCAACAGAGTCGTCGAAAGCCAACGCACCCTTTCCGACACCTGCCCTCCCTGTCCGATCTCATGAACAGGGTCTTTCAAAACAAATTAAGGTCCGACAGCCACCTTTTCTCCGACATATGCTTCTAGTTCGCATTGCCTTGCTTCGCCGTATTCGATCCTTTCTAATCGTAGTAGCATCCGTGAGGTGTTTTCAGGTTTCCTTCTCACACCGCTCAACCTCTTCAATGGATTGTGTCATACACTTGGGGTTTTTCAAGAGGCCTCTGTGTTCCTGATTTCAGGAGGTTTACTTTGTCCCTAACTTCTCTCCTTGGCTTCCTAATGAGTAGTTCAGATTCTTCAAAAGATAAAAAGCATGTTTCGACGCCCGGTGGTCCCGATGATGTCAAAGATCACGGAGGACAAACTGATTGGTTCCAACTACTCGGATTGGAGTAAAACAATCCGCCTCTACTTGAGGAGTATCCATATGGCCAGTCCTCTTTCTAAGGACCCTCCTACAGATGATTCGAAAGACCGATAGCTGGAGGATGATGCTCATCTCTTTTCTAAGCAAATCCGTAATTCCATCGGACAGAAGTACTTACTCATTAATCATTGTGGAGTATGTTAAGGGAATTAATGGAATATTTGAATTTGTGTATTCTCGCAAAGGGAATATTTCGTGAGTTATTTGATGTGTGTAGCCTTTATCGTGACCGAAAAACAAAGACGGCATCACGTAACTTTTCGTGGACTATAAGAAAAACATGCTGAGAACCCGACACACTGGCTGCATCCTTTAGTCCAGATAGTTAAGGTTCCCAAAGAACTCAACAGAACAAATGGCGTTGATGAGATTCCTACGCTCCTCCTTCTGAAAGTACGAGTCTATTAAGAAGCAAATTATGTCCAGCCCAGAGATCTCATCTTTCCAAGAAACATTCACTAGGATACTCTACACAAAGACCTCCTCATCTACTCCTCCATCTGCCCGCATGAGCAAGGCCCTTTATTAATCTGAATTACGGGTGAGCCGAGGTGCCAACAATACGTATGGTGGTCCCGACGACAACTCTAGAGGGACAAGCTCTAGAGGAGTTGTTTGTTATTACTGCCATAAGTCTAGACATGTGATACGAGACTATAAGAAGCAGCAGAGTCAGAATCAAAGAGTTCAGTCTACTCATGTAACTTCCACTAATGAGGCATCTGACTCAATCGCCCGCCCACAATAAGAATTAGCTAGGTTCCACTTTTGTACCAAAATCATCAAGTTCCATCTACTGACATCGTTTGCCGAGTCTGTGTAACTCGAATAAATGTCTTGTCTCTTCTTCATACTCCGAATGGGTCATTGATTCCGGAGCCACAGATCACATGACAAGTAATTCTAGCCCATTCTCTACCTTTCAGTCACATCCTTCAACTTCCTCTGTCACTTTGGCAAATGGGTCACAGTCATGTGTTCTTGGGTCAAGCACAAATTTTTCCACTCCATCTCCCCCTTGGTCATCCGTCTTGAATTTACCTAATTTCTTTAATCCAATGTTTGTGAAAAATTAACTCAAGCACTTAAATGTTATATCTCATTCTTCCCGATTGCCTCTTTCAAGATCTTATGACAAAGCAAATATTGGTAGCGACGTGAGTTTGGGATCTCTACATCTTTAATCCCGCAATACTAAGACTGGTCGTTTGTTGTAGAGTTACTACACCCATTTGAGACGCATTGTCAATTAGGCCACCTCTCTCTCTTCCTCCCTTATCAAAAAGTCAGAATCTACGCTTTCAAGTTTATCGCCATTAGATTGTGAGTCTTGTCAATTTGCGAAGAATCATCATCTATCTTCTAGTCCTGGTAGTCAATAAGCAAGCTAAGAACCCATTCAATTAGTTCATTCGCATGCGCTAACGTCCATGTCCGCCAGGTTCCTAACCCGGGTTTCGATACTTTGCCATTTTTGTTGATGATTATTCACAAACCACTTGGTTATATCTAATGAAAAACCGTTATAAGTTATTTTCTAATTTACGTGCCTTTTATGCTAAGATACACACTCAATTTCATGTTTTTGTTCAAAGTCTAAGAAGTGATAATGCTAAAGAATATGTTTCAAAACAGTTTGTCATTCACGCTTCAAAATGACATCCTTCATCAGACCTCCTGTGTCGATACCCCTTCCCAGAATGGAGTGACTGAGAGGAAGAATAGACACCTCCTTGAAACTATCGAAGCTCTATTATTTCAAATGCATGTGCCCAAGCATTTCTAGGCCGATGTTTTTTCCACCGCTTGCTTTTTGATTAACCGAATGCCTTCCTCAGCCTTGAATTGGGACACTTCGTATCACATCCTTTTTCCGAATAAACCTTTGTTTCCTATCAAGCCTCGGATATTTTGGTGTACCTATATTGTTCGAGATGTTCGTCCGCATGTGTCTAAACTCAATCCTAAGTCATTGAAGTGTATCTTCCTTGGTTATTCTCGAGTTCAGAAGGGCTATCGATGTTACTACCCTAGTCTTCGTAGGGTATTTGGCTCCTTAGCTCGATGTCACCTTCGAGAATGTGATTCTCTTTACCTCCGACCCACACGAGTAAGAGGGAGGAAGATGACTTTCTTGTTTATACTCTTGCCTCACCCATTGTCTCTCCCGAACCGACTCCTATCCCTACTCAGGTAAAACCTCCTATCCCCCAAGTCTACACTCGACGCCAACACCCCCGCCTCGGGGTCTCTCCACCAACCGGCTCGACATCGACGCCCGATGATCTTCCTATTGCTCTCATATAAGTAAACGCCGCGCGTTTATCCACTTCCTTCTACTCTTACGACCGCTGTCGTGACATTCTCGTTTTTATTGCATCCTCGACTTATTTCGTCTGCAGGTTTCTAAAGCCCTTGCTCACCCTGGTCGGCGTAATGCTATGATAGAGGAGATGGATGTTTTAACTGACAATGGTACTTGAGACTTGGTTCATTTACCTACTGGGAAGAAAGTCATTGGTTGTCGTTGGGTGTTTATAGTGAAGGTTAATCCCGATGGTTCCATGGCTCGGTTGAAAGCCCGCCTTGTTACCAAAGCATATGCCCAGACCTATGGCATGGACTATTCCAACACTTTTTCCCTTATTGCTAAAATGACATTTGTTCGACTTTTTATTTCCCTGGCTGCCACCTATAATTGGGATCTCCACCAGCTTGATATTAAGAATGTCCTTCTTCATGGCGACCTTCAGGAAGAGGTGTATATGGTGCAACCTCTAAGGTTTGTTGCTCAGGAGGAGATAAGGAGGGTTTGTCGTCTTCAGAAGTCTTTATATGGTTTGAAACAAAATCCACGTGCATGGTTTGGTAAATTCAGCCAGCCGCTAAGGAATTTGGCATGTAGAAGAGTAAATCTGACCACTATGTCTTCTATAGCAACTCCAGTTCAAGTATTATTCTGTTGATAGTGTATATGGGACGATATCAAGACACGAATTATTTCAGCATCTCATCTCTTAAGTCCTTTCCTTCTCGTGAGCCAATTTCATACAAAGGACATGTAGATGCTAAGATACTTCGGGCATTGAAGTTATGCAAAGTAAATACGGAATCTTCATTCCCAAAGGAAATATGCGCTGATCTATCGGTCTCGAGACAAGAAAGTCGGGATAAAACCATGCAATTCTCTTGTTGTCTCCAGCAAGCATTAGAGAAGGCGAAACATTTGAGGATCCCAAGAGATATAAAAGACTGGTTGGGAAGCTAAATTACCTTACAGTCACTTGTCCTGATATTGTCCATTCAGTTAGTGTCGTAAGTCAGTACATGTCTTCTCAACAGTTGATCATTAGGCAGCTGTAGAATAGATTCTATGTTAAGTTGAAATGTAACCCTAAGACGCAGATTTTATATGCAATCACGCTTAATGTAATTTCAGCTGTTTACCTAATGCCAATTGGGCAGATTTAAGAGGACAAGAGGTCCACTTCAGGGTACTGTGTATTTGTTGGAATGAATCTAATCTCATGGAGGAGTAAGAAACAGAGTTTTGTCTCCCGATCTAGTGCAGAGTCTGAATATAGAGCGATGGCACAATCCGTATATAAGATCATGTGGCTTCATCAACTCTTGATGGAAGTTGGCATTAAGACACCAGTCCCAGTAAAACTCTGGTGTGACAACCAGGCTACCCTTCATATTGCTTCCAATCTGGTATTCCATGAACAAACTAAGCATATTGAGATGAATTGTCACTTTGTTTGTAAGAAAATACAACTCGACTTAATTTCTACAGGATATGTGAAAACTGGAGAATAATCAAGCGATATCTTCACAAAGGCCCTAAGTGGGGACCGAGTTAGTTATCAATGTAACAAGTTGGGCATGATTAATATCTATGCTCCAACTTGAGGGGGAGTGTTATAGTATATATCATCTACATATTGTTGTAACCTATTAATCTTATCGTATAGAATTGTAATCTATTAGAAGGTTAGATCAGTTAGATATATATTCACAACAATGAATCAATGCAAAACACAAGGAATTCCTTCCTCCACCTCTCTTTGATTCTTTCTACGTATAACAAAGAAGGAAGGGACCAAATTCGCAGTATGATCCTGGATAGATGCAGGGGAAAGTCTACATAGGGAGACTATGGGTACTCTGAGATTTTGTTTGGTAGGGAGTTGGGAAAATATGTCAGACTCTTAATATGTCGAACTCTTACCCGACGGCAAGAGAAGTGAATGATTGGGCACAAACTGCATGGAGATTGAAGGGAGGCCGATTGCGCCTCATGAACCAAGACTGCTTCGCGGAATCGGGATTTCCTAAGAAGCGTAAAGGGTTTTGGATTCATAAAGAAATGGCTAAGTGGGTGGATCCCAGCCAATGGTGGAGTTCAGGTTGGTCAACAAAACCAGAGGAAGTGAAGGATGTGTGGATAAGGGTGGTGGGGATGCCGCCGCATTCGAGGCGTGAGATTCTAAAAGATAAAGTATAGCTACAGTTTCTTAGTGGTACAGACAAGGACAGATTGAGTGTTAAGGTTGCTTGAGCAAGAATCTTAGTAAAGCTAGAGGGGAAGGCAAGACCCATTATTGTTCATATTTCGTAGGGGGGGAGAAACTTTGAGCTGCCAGATCCGGTGGGAATTCCAACAAAAGTACGTATATACCCATGGGAAGGCCGAAAACTATGCAAAAGTGGGAGGAGGAAGAGGGCGAAGAAACAACACACAATTTAAAAGTGAGGGTCTTCTTCTTTCAAACCACGTCTGCACAACAAAAAGGATAGATGGGACAAAAAGAAAAAGCATCAAGTGGGCAGAAGGAGGTAAGGTTGTGCAGATGGAAAGTAAGGGAGAAGGTGGCGCACATTTTCCAAGGAAAGAAAGTGTTTGGCAAAAGCCAAACTTATCTTCTCAAGGGCAAAGTTCTGGGCCAAAGAACTATGGGTCTAGCCCATCCCATGGGCCAAGCCCACCAATGGGGCCTAGCCCATCTCATGGGCCAAGCCCACCAATGGAATGCACCCCACCAATGGGACCAAATTTGTCTCAAGGGCTAAGCCCATCTCAAGGCTTGACAAAAAGCCACGATGGCAAAGGAAAGTAGAAAGTAAATATCAGGCCTAGAAGAGGGTCGTAGAGGTGAAGGCCTACGGAGGCCCAAGCCCATGCAAAGAATTCAAATTTCATAAAATTGTTTTGAAGGGGGCAAGATGTTTTCGGAGGGGAGGGAATTAAGCCCTAGGAGTGTAACAAGGGAGGAGAAACCTTCGGGAGGAAGTATTGTGGAGAAGATCCGGCATGAAAGGGAAGAGCAACCACAGAGGTATGTAAATGATGAGACTCATTATCCTCATTCCTCTTCCCTTTCACTTTTTGACCGAGCTCCCGAAGAAGAGGGGCTTTTTGGTCGGGGGGATTACGAAATTTGTAAAGAAATGGGGGAATTATTATAATGATCTTGCCACCAAAGGGAGATATAATAGAGTCTATACCAAAAGGAAGGGAGTTGGTAGTGATGGAGGATGGGGTAGGTGAAGAGAAGCCACTAGAAGAAGAGAATACCCATACTACTTGGGAGGAGACTTGTCTGCTAAGGTTTAGCAAATTTTTAGGAATGTCTCCAACAGGGTATGAAGACGAAGTGCTAGCACTGATGCACAAAATAAGTGGAAGAAGACTGGACGAGAGAGGAAAGGAGGTACAAAGGACGACGAAGTTTGTTAGAGAGATGAAAAAGCTACAATGGACAGTGCAAGAAAAGGAGAGGTCTACAAAGGAAAGTGTCGGGAGAGGGACTAGGGCTATAACAGTGAAGTATAAATGAAGGTTCAAATCCTTTCATGGAATGTTGAGGGGTTAACGATCACAAGAAAAGGAAAGTAATCAAAGCCTTCATAAAAACACAGAGGGTGGATTTTTTATGTCTTTAGGAGACTAAGCTAAAGGAGACTTCTAGTGAGCGTGTGAGAAGTCTAGGAGTTGGAAGATCTATTAAGTGGGCTGGTGTAGATGAAATTGAAGCCTCAGGGGGAATCCTTAATATGTGGGACTGTAGAGTTCTCCAGCTTCTAGAAAAGGAGGATAGTCAATACACGCTCTCTTGCCAATTCAAAAACCGTGAGGATAACAACACTTGGATTTTCACGAGTATCTATGAGCCCACGATAAGGGAGGAGAGAGTTCAGTTTTGGGAGGAGCTGAGTGCTATTAGAGGAAGATGGCAAGGGTCGTGGTGCATAGGAGGGGGCTTCAATGCTCTAAGATTCCTTGATGAAAGAAATAGGGAGGGGAGATTAACAAGTGTCATGAGAAAGTTCTCGCAAATCATAGATGAGCTTGAATTAAAAGACATTCCGCTTTGAGGGGGGCAATACACATGAAAAGGGGGCTTGAACAATAACCGAATGACAAGGTTAGATAGGTTTCTAATCGCGTAATGATCCTGGAAGCGCTTTGGTAGTAAATCAAAGTCAAGGTTCAGACTCGATCAAACCACCACCCAATCCTATTTGAGGGAGGTAGATGCACAGTAAAAGGACCCTTACCTTTTAGATTTGAGAATATGTGGCTGAAGGAGGAAGGTCTCAAGACTTTAGTTGAGGAGTGATGGAGGAGCTATGAGGTGAGAGGCATAGGAAGCTTTTTGTTAACAGAAAAGCTGAAAGCTTTGAAAACTTAACTAAAATCATGGAAAAAAACGTCATTTGGAAATCTAGAGGAGAAAAAAAGGAAGCACTGAAGAAAGTTAAAGCTCGACGCTCTAGAAGAAAGGATTCTCTTACTTTGCCAAAGAGAGCCAAGGTAGTAGTTGAATGATTTTATATGTCGGGCTCGCTGGAAGAAGTGCATTAGAGACAAAATCAAGGGAAATTCGTCATGGTGCGATAGAAAGACATGGTTCTTCCATAAAATGGCAAACTCTCACAAGAGAGTAACCATATACTAAGATGCAAAGATAAATGAGGACTGGTAATAGAGAAGTGCATTTAAAACTGGGATAATGAATGCCTTTAAGTCACGTTGATGAACACAGGAGACAGGAGAGCAAATATAGATGGCCAGACTTTCTAAAGTATTAATGAGGAATGGTGTGTCAAAAATGGAAAAGCCCTTCACAATCAAAGAAGTATTCACAGCCTGAGCAACCTCGATGAGGATATAAGGCTCCAGGTCCGAATGGTTTCAAGATGGCCTTTTGACAATTTAGCTAGGATATAGTTAAGGAAGATATTATGAGACTATTTAAGGAATTCCATAATTCTGGAGAGTTTGTCAAAAACCTTAACGCCACTTTTCTGGTGCTAGTGCCGAAAAAAGGGGGGGTAAAGGAATTCAAGAATTAGGCCAATAATTTTGGTGGGAAGTTTGTACAAGCATTTAGCTAAGGTCTTTGCTAACAGACTAAAAAAAGGTCATGCATAAGTCGATAAATAAAGCTCAAAATTGCCTTCAAGGAAGGCATATCATGGATGTATCTTTGCTGGCGAAAGAAGTCATTGATACTATGTTGAAAATGAAGGAAAAGGGGGTGTTGTGCAAGTTAGATATTGAAAAGGCATATGACCAAATCAACTAGAATTGTATTTTAAGGGTGAATCAAAAGATGGTTTTTCGAACTAAGTGGATTAAATGGATCAAACGAAGCATAACATCTTTTTCAGTATTAATAAATGGCAACCCTGAAGGGTTTTTTAATAGCACTAGGGGGTTGAGGCAAGGAGACCCCCTTTCTCCATACCTTTTTTTCATAGGAATGGAAGTATTCTCCAACCTAGTAGATAAGGCTGCATCAAGGGGGTTCTTGACTGGTTTCAATATTGCGAATAGGCAAGGAGAAGAGGAGCAAATCACACACTTGTTGTTTGCAAACGACACTTTAGTCTTTTGCAACTCTAGGGAGCAGTTAGCCTATCTAAGTTGGGTTTGAAGCCATCTCTGGTCTGAAAATAAACCTATAAAATACCTTAATCCTGCCGATAAGGACAGTGGAGAACCTAGAGGATTTGGTTGCTAAATTAGGTTGTGGGAAGGGGAACCTGCCTACCACTTACTTAGGCCTTCCCCGTGAATGAAGCATAAATCAACCCAAGTGTGGGATGGGTGGAGGACAGGTTCAGAAAAAAGTTAGCTCTTTGGAAAAGACAATACATATCAAAAGGGGGAAGATTGGCTTTGATTAAGAGCACACTCTCTAATTTGCCCATCTATACAATGTCTCTGTACAGAATGCCTACAGTGGTAAAGTTTAAGGTTGGAAAAAATCCTAAGGGATTTTCTTTGGGGTGGGGGAAACTTGGACATAAAGGTTCACTTAGTGAATTAGGGTACAGTTTGCAAAAGCAAAGAAGGTGGTGGGCTAGGAATAAGAAGACTGGAAAATTTGAACAAATCACTGCTTGGTAAATGGAATTGGAGACTAGCCGCAGAAGATAATCCCCCATTGAAGAAACTGATCAAGCTAAAGTATAGTCTAGAAGTTGGGGAGTGATTTTAAAAGGAGCCAAAGGGGAGTTTTAAGGTGAGACTTTGGAAGGACATTAAGAGAGAAGGCCAGCAAATGAAACAAGATTGCAAGCTAGTGCTGGGTAATGGGGGTCGAATAAGATTTTGGGAAGATAAGTGGAATAGGGGGAATCCGCTTCGCACCTTATTCCCAACCCTTTATGCAATTACTGCATCAAAAGGAAAAATTATAAGGGAAGTGTGGGAGTCTTCGAGGGGTGAAGAAGTGTGGAATTTGAGGTTCTTTAGATCGTTCAATGATTGGAGCTGGATGAAGCTCAAAGGTTAATTAGCTCTATCAGTAGCAGCAATGTGAGGCAGAGGGAGAAGAATAAAATCTTATGGTATCACCAGACTATCATGATCATGCCTTGTTGGAAAGCATCATTCAAATTCTTTGAGGTGCAAACAGTTGTTGACCATGCAAGAGCAACGTATATTCTTATGGTTGGTAAACAATAGCACCTAAGACTTATCGACTAATAACCATTGATGGTGTCACGACATTGTCATAATCCAAATTATAGTTGGATTTTTGCTCTCTGATATGATTTTCATTGTGTCATTCTATTGCAAGCCTTCTAAAGAAAACTAACAAATCATGGAGGTACTTTAATCTCATTTATGTGTTAGCTGAACCATTCAGTTTTCCTGAAAACATAGTGTGTCAGTGAAACTTTGCTCTGGTAACTTGTTTCATACATTAAGTAAGCTCTTACCTAATAATAAAGTGAACACGAGTCAAGAGTCATGATGTTCTAAAAAGAACTTAACAATGACACTCCTTATAAGAGTCAATTGAGTCTTCTCCAAATTAATATTCAAACCCAATAGAGCTTCAAACCACATAAACAACAAACAGATAAGAAAATTGGTATTGAGAGGCCTCACAAAAGAATTAAAGTATCATCCACAACAAGCAAGTGAGAAACCTTAACTCCCTACTCGCCTCTACCCACCACTCTACCCACTGACAGGAATCCTCCATCCATTGCACGCTTTATCAACCTACTCAAAGCTACCATCGCAATCACAAAGAGGTAAGGTGAGAGAGGATCCCTTTGTGTAAGGCCCCTGGAACTATAGAAAAAACCATGGGGGACCCATTAACTATGATTGAGAAGCAGGTCGTGAAAATGTACCATTTTATCCATTCGATCCTTCTTTCTCAAAACCATCAAAACATAAAAAGGACCAATTCATATAGTCATAAGCCTTTTCTAAGTCCCACTTACAAAGGACGCCACTTATATTACATCTGAGAATCGAATCAACAACTTCATCTGCTACCATGACCACATTAAAAATTTATCTTCCTTTAACAAAGGCATTTGGCGCCTTAGAAATCACAGAGTCTATTTGCCAACACCTTCTCCACCTACTTATACGAATCCTTCACCAAACTTATGGGCCAAAAATCCTTCAAGTCTTCTACATCTCCTTTTTTTGGAATCAAAACAAGGAAGTTGTATTCAAACTTCTAAACAAAACAACCTCACTCATGAAACTCCACAAAGGACCTCCTTGTCTCATCCTATACAAAGTCCCAAGAAAACTGCCGAAAGGCCATTGAGAATATGTTCGAGTATGACACCTTATCCCCACTAAATCTAGACAAAGCCTTAAAGACCTCATCCTCAATGAAAGGAGCTTTTATCCATAAATAGAATCATGAAATCTCTGCCCCATATGCAACTCTTATCTCAACATGATATTTGTTTTGGAAAAGAAAAGCCTCCGAATGTGAAAATTTAACCACAGTCTGCTCTATCAATTTATAAAAATATTAAACTAATGACAAAATTTTGTGAGTTAAACATAGAACTTACAAATGCAAGATGAGACTTCTACTTATATGAAGAACTTTCAATAACTAAGGATATCTAACCTTGATAGTTCCACCATAAACCATAATACTAGGTCACTGAAATGTCCCATTGCCATTATCAGTATCTCGCATCTCGCAAAAATTACATCATATTACAAATGATTTTGAATAATAACCACCTATATTTTTACCAAAAATAAAAAGAAAAAGAAAAGAAAAAGAAAATGAAAGAAAGAAAGAAAAGGAAGGGAGACATTATTCTCTCTATCTTTCTTTTTATTTATGATGAATGAAGGGAGGGATGCATTAGTTGTAATATGATTTGTCAAAATACAGATATAAATGAAGGCAGCCTAAATGGTTTAATGCTAAGGAGATGAAAGAAAGGCAATAAGTAAAGCACAACTCTTACACACAAAAATTTGAAAGCCTTGGTATCAAAACGACTATAAGGATCAAACTATAAGCAATTGCCTTGATCGAGCGAAATCGAACAATTTATGACATCGACCATTTTAAATCCCTGATAATTGTGTGAATGTTTTACCCCAAAATTAGTTAATGGAGTAATAGAGCTCTTCAACAAGATATCTTCGAATATCAACCAACTCTAGCATTTGACTTTAGCAGAAGTACAAATTCCTACAAACTGCCCCCTCAACAACATATATACATCAAATGTGATTTCAACATCCAAGCATTTAAATATGACTAATTATGTTTCCATGCCAGAAAATCTACTAAAGTTTTTCAGCCAAACACAGAAAAAGTTGCAGTTGAAACAAAGATATCAAGTTTCATCCAACATATGTTCTGAGATTATCAACACTCATTGAAAAGCTACAAATTGAACAATCCCAAATCACAAGTGATGGAATAGAACATGAAAAGCACATATTTCCAGCAATCAAAAGAATCACTAATGTCTTATGACAGTGCCATGATTAGAATGAGTGCTATTTACTAAGGACAATCTCTCTCCTTTTGATCAAAACTCTCTCTTCCACAAAGAAAGCTTTTTCTGTGATCTTTCCTCCACTCTGTCCCATGCTTGAACTGATTTTAAGTGCGACTCCAAAGGGAGGGACAAATACAAAGAAGGAAGTGAACCTACTTTTTTTTTGGATAAGTAAGAACGTTGAATATATTAAAAAGAAGAGCTACCAAAATGGCAACTCAAAGAAGGTACAAGGAGAGAAAAAAGGGAACAAACCAAGCCCCCAAAAGAAAAAACAGACACAGCCCCAAAACAAACCACTCCAGGCCAAAGGGAAGCAAAGACAGCCCCAAAAAACACCCAGAAACAGCCCACAAGGAAAACTGTTCAGAAAAGGACAGCCGTTAGGAACAACCCCACCCCCACAACAGAAGAAAAAACTGAATAAAGGCACCCAGCTCATTTGGAGCCCAGCCACTTAAAGAAATCAATCAGTGTCGAGGGATCCTCTTTAATGCACAGCCTAGTCTCTACCCAGAGGGAATACACAAAGGAAGACTTTAACTTCTAGATAGACAGATTCTCATCTTCAAAAACAATATTGTTTCTTGCTTTCCAGAACTTCCAGAAAAGACAAAGAGACCCAACTTTCCAAACTTCCTTTCTTTTTTTTCCTACAAACGATCTCCTCCATCCTTCCAAAGTTTGTCTAACAGAGCTAGGAAAGACCCAAAGAACTCCAAAAAAAATAGAAGAAGAGGTCCCATAAAACCCTTGTTATGCCACAGTGAAGTAACAAGTGGTCTATTGTTTCTTCTTTCTTTGCGCCAAATGTCTTCCCTCTCTTCTACATCCGGCTCAGAGTTAAATCATTCCCCATGCTGCCTCCCACGCATGGAAGTGAACCCACTTTGCACCTTAACCCCTTGCCAAGTCCTCTCAACATTGAAACTTCTCCAACTCGGAATTAGCCTCGCTTCTCCACTTAGCTAAATACTTTGGGAGCCTCTGCATCTAAAGTAATAGAATGTTGTAAAAAAAGTTTCACAAAACTTGTCATTGTGGAAAAGATAATACGTTTCTAAAAGGGAGAGACTTACTTTGATAAGAAGTTATTTATCGAGCTTGCCAATATATCTTTGTTTGTCATCCCTACAAAGGTTAGATTAAGATTATAAAAGATAGAAAAGGACTTTCTCTTAGGAGTTCAGGCCTTAGAGAAAAAGCCTCATTTAGTTAGTTGGTCAACTACTTGCACAAGGAAAAGAAAAGATAGGTAGGGAATAGGAAGTCTCTCTCTCTTGAATCACGCCCTTCTTGGTAAGTGACATTGGAGATATGTCTTTGTGGGGAATGTCTTTTGAAAACATATTATAGAAGGGAATTATGGGAGGGAAGAAGTAGGTTAGCATCCTTGTAAAGTTAGAGGTGGGTATAGGGTTTTTTGTGTGTAGAGACCTATAAGGAAGGGTAGGATCTCTTCTTCAATCAATCCTCCTTTAAAGTTGGATATGGTAGAAGGGTAAAGTTCTAGATGAACAAATAGCATGAAGAGGAGTCCTCGTTCTTGTCATTCACATTTTTGTATCTTATGGCGGCCTGAAAAGAGGCTTGGATGGCAAATTTTTGGGATCATACAAGAAGACTAGGATATGGGAGCTCAAGCTTCACTGGGCACATTAATGATTGGAAGCTGGACATATTTGAGACTTAACTCCAAGTTAAAAAGATTCACCAAGAGGGATGATATTGACAAGGTGATTTAGAAAGACAATAAGAAAGGTTTGTTTTTTGCCAAATTCTTCAATGAGGTTTTGAGATCATCTTTCCAAAGAACATATCATATGGGATTCGTGGGTACCATCCAAAGGCAACTTTCTTTACAAGGGAAGCTAGTGAAGGAGTGTCAACTATAGATAATCTCCAAAAGAGAGAGACAGAGAGTGACCTTGGTGAATAGATGTTCTCTAGATCTATTGATTATTTAATTCTTTCTAGATCAAAAAGTAAGACTCCTTTGGCACATGTTGTTTCCATAGTTAGGATGGCATGGGTGTGATTCCTTGATGAGGGCTGTGATATTAGGTTGACAAGGCTCTTCGTGGAGAGGAAGAAAGAGAAAAATGGGTAGAAAGTTGCACCTCTTTGCATATTTTGGACAATCTAAAGAGAAAAAATCAAGGAACTTTTGAAGATAAGGAATTTAATGACCAACCATTAAGAGTTTCATTTCTTTGTAATCTATTTTCTTGGGTTGGCATGCATATAAGAAAAGACTCAATGACCTCGTTTGATTTCATACAGTAGGTGGAGGCTAAGAGGGCTTCCTTTAGGTGCTCATTGTATATGTCCGGTTGTGTACATCCTCCAGTCTACACTGATGTTCATTTCTAGTTATATTAAGCAGTCTTTTACATATCAAATAAGAATACAAGTGGCCGGATCAGTCTTTGTGATGAAACATCGTTTTTCTTGTCCAAAGATGGACGTAAACACCGCCCCCATATTTCTGAGATGGGCCAAAAAAGCAAAAAGCAAAAACCATAGAGCAAAAGGTCTTTTGGCATAACCACAGACCACATATGAGGAAAGACAAAAATTGAAAAAATACCAGGCACTTTTGTCACAAACACATAAATACCCAGAAGAAGCAAAGAAAATAGAGACCACGAACATACATTTTTTGGCAAAAGCCCATAATTTAACAAAGGGGATCGCATTAATTAAAACCTCAATAAAGATAAGGGCAAAACAAACATAGCATTGCAAATTCTAGTCACAATCATAGATACCCAGTTGATAAAACAAAAAAATAATAGCTTACATATCTGTCACAATAATACTCATCCAGAGTAGGAAAATTCGAAGACGGAACATAAAAATGCACATTCTTCATCACAATTACAAAAATCCAAAAAAAAAAAAAATGGCAAAGAACAAAGAAGAAAACGCTTACATTTTTGTCACAACCAGGAATAGAAATGTTGCCGTCATACCACTGAGCAGACATGACAGTCTCAATACTATCTGCAATCAAATCCCTAGACTGCAAACTATAGCACATCCCCCTGGTGCCCATGGAGATGGCATCGCTGACACCAATCGTGTTGAACCTGAACCCAACCATGCCAGCATCTCTCACCCCCTCCTTCACAGCCTCCGCAAGACTCAGTAAATGCATGTTGCAGGTGTTACCCTCGTACCAAACCGATGATATACCGATTTGAGGCTTGTGCATGTCCTCTTCCGAGAGGCCCACGCCATAGAGGATGGCTTGTGAGCCGCCCTGGGACTTGGGCTCAGTAACTCGAGAGCTGTACTTGTTGAGCTTGTGGGCGGTCTCTTTCACTGCCGCCGCCGCCGGCGATTGGGCTACCTCAGACGATGCTCGCACATACATGGGTCGGACATGAGCGGGAACCGTGGTTCTCGCCCCCGCGAAGGAACTGGCCGGAATGGCGCGAGGAGAAGGGTTCACTAGATCTGCCTGCATGGCGGCGGTCGGAAATGATGAAGACTGGTGTGGTATGTGGTATGTGGTAGTGTGGTGGTGAGGTGGGTTTATGAGGTTTTGGCCTTTTGGGGGGGAAGGGGATGGGAAATCCGTAAATGGGGGGAGTTGAGTTCGGGAGGCGGACGTGGCAAATGGTGTCGTTTTTTTACGTTTTGATTCCTTTTTCTGTGAGATGATGCTCTTTTATTTTATAAGATAGTCAAAAAAGAGAGATTCTATTTACACCCCACCTATTTCTCTATACATCCCATATATATTACATTCCAATTTTTTCTCAAAACACAAATAAAGACAGATAGATATTTGACTGTACAGAATAATTTCTCATCAAAAAATCATCTACAAGGATATGCATTTTTATAAATACCTAAACTACCCTCACAATCCCTAAACTCTTACTTACATAGTACATCCCCAGTACCATCTACTTATGGTTTTTCTTTTTTAATTTTTAATTTCATTCATTTTATAAAATAATTTTATAGATTTGAAAATCTACTTAAATCAAAAAAGCCTTTATTTTTTAAAATTTTTATTCAATATTTTTACTTTTAAATTATATTTTTATTTTATGTAATTAATACATTAAAATAAATTATATTTCAACTTTGCTTCTAAAAACATACAAGTATATTCACCTATAACAAATATATAAATAAATACTGATATTTTAAATAATAATGAGAATATTATGTTTGTTTCCTATTTATTATCATTTTTATAATGTTCATATGATCTATTTTTGCACTTAAATTTTTAAGAAATGTATATTAAAAATGGGTTTTGAAACTAATTTCCAAAATTAAAGTGATATAATAATATTTATTGTCCTCAATTTTATTAAATAAAAAAAGTAATGATAATCAATTAAGTATTTATTTTTATTTTTTAAATATTTAAATTTGATTTTTTTTGCATCAAAAGTGAGAAATTTTAAAAGTAACAATGTTACGATTAAAAGGAATAATACTAGCGTGAAACTATTTTTTTTTAAATAAAAATTATTTATCAATTCAAACTAGCAATACATCTATAAAAATACAAAATCAAATTCATTAAAAATTATATCAAATGAAAACAGCATCAACTCAAAGCCTACGCAATTGATATTATTATTTGACCATAATACGTATAAAAGTTTTGTAACATATTGATGAGTATCGATTTTTTTTTTTTTTTTTTTGTCTCTAATTAGATATGTTTTACTCTTCTAAATCATTAACACACAAATTAATAAATGTTGTATCAAAACGATATAACCACCACATATCACAACAAGACGTTATTTGTTTTGATGCATTAACTACATAAAACAAAAATCTAATAAAAATATAAATAATAAATATTTTTAAAAATAACATTTCTAAATTAACTAGGTTTCATAATGAGTGAATATGAGAACATATTTTTACACAATTAGCTGGGACACATCAATGAAGAATATATGGTCTCTATTAAATATAAGCATAAGCATGTTTTTATTGTATAGTTTTTAGAAGAAAAAAAACGAAACAATAAACTAAAATCTATTTTTATTTATTTAAAAGATGGGAAATAGAGGGTGAATTTTATGAAAAAGCAAAAAAAAAAAACTTGAAGACCGATTAAAAAGGGGGGGAGAAGAAGGGAGATGATGATGTGTTTGATGGGTAAATGTTTTCTGGAGAATAAGTGTGGGCCGCATGTTAAAATATAAATCCCTTTGAACTGAGGAATGAATAACAAGATGATTTGAACAAGTTTGTTACAATAAATATTTTTTTTTTTACTGTTTTTAATAAATAAATTGGAAAATCAATTTATATACTATTATTTCAATTTAATTCAAATTTTATTACTAACAATAATACATTTTAAATTGTAAATAAATTTAAAATATAATATTTTTTAATAGGATTAATTGCATAAATGGTGTCTCAACTTTTCTATTTTTTTTATTTTAATGTCTCAACTTTTCCATTTTTTTCTATTTGAGTGTCTCAACTTTATTTTTATTCAATTAAGTGTCCAAACTTTCTAATTTTTTATGTCTCAACTTTATTTTTGTCTAAATTTTTTATTTTTTATATTTTAGTGTCTCAACTTTAATTTTGTTCAATTAATACCTTCCATTATTTTCCTTTTATTTGGCTACAGACAGTCTATTTTTTTGTTGCCAATTCATCTCTATAAACCATATATTGTTTAGGAATCCATACATGTATTATTATGACCCCCCAAAATCCGGCGTCCGCTGAATACCTATCAACCACGGAACCTGACATATCGCTTAACCCGATATCCGTCAGTGCCCCATTCACTAGACCCATAATTTAACAAAAATCGAATGTAGCCTCATCTGGGGACAAGGAAATTATTGAAACCCAATATGGGCGATCATACACAACAACAGACCCATAAAGCTCAATATGATAGAATGACTACACCATGTCCATTTACGAGTTCAATTACAACTCTTTAACGCATTATTACATGCCAAAATTAATTTACTCAAAATGTTTTACAAAAATAGTTATAAATACATTCTAGAACTAGTTTGTTCAAAAAATTTTACAAAATAAAATATAAAAGCCACAAGCCGGCTTTCTTCATCCTTGCGGCTCCACCGACGCATGTCCCGCACCTGAAATGGTATCCCGTATAAGGTGAGTCACGCCCAATAGAATAATTTCTACAAAAGTTACTCCCCCTACCTAAGTGCACATGCAATGTTCACCTTCAACAATTCACATTCACACCAACATTCCAATAAATAATATGCAATTCTAGTTTGGAATCCTATATGTCATGCTATGAAATTAGATGAGACTCACTCATGCACCATACCTCGAGTCATTGTTGACTCCTACCACACAATGCAAAAGGGTTTAAACTTTTCGATTTTTTCTATTTTAATGTCTCATCTTTATTTTTGTTCAATTTAGAGTTTGAATTTTTATTTTTTGTTCCTAATCGCATCCAGTATAAAAATGATAAAATTACTTAAACGACCTTTAATGAAATGAAATGACAATATTATCCTTTACATATTGAGGGTTTTGTATATTTTGTTTTCACTTAATACCTAGAAAACTAGTAAAAATAATATAAGCTCGTCATATCTAACTTAAATGGTAGAGCATTTACTATTAAAACAAGTATAAAGGCATAGAGAGGAAAGGTTTCAGGTTCGAGTTTCAATTAGAACAATTTATTATCTTGAAACTAAATTGTATTAAAAAAAAAAAAGTAAAAATAGTAGAAGATAATTAAAAGTTGTTTTTTAAATTGTTATATTTTTTTAAGAAAAAGTTTTAATTTTTATCTCAATTATATGTTTTCCAAATTTATAAATTTTTTGAAGTTCCTAATGTGAAAAAAACAATATAGTCATTTCACCTAGGTTATTTAACTAATTTTATTATTTTACGTAATATGAAATGTTATTTGAATTCAATTTTTCATAATTCAAATATATTAATAATTTTTTATTGATAAAAAACACTTGATTGAATAAAAATTAAAAGTTTAAACACTTGTTTAATAAAAATAAAGTTTAGACATTTAGACACTTGATTGAACAAAAATAAAGTTGAGATATCAAAATAGAAAAAATAAAAAGTTTTTATATTTAATTGAACGAAAATAAAGTTGATATATCAAAATAGAAAAAAATAAAAAGGTTTAAACACTTTATTGAACAAAAACTAAGACACTAAAATAGAAAAAAAATGGAAAAGTTGAGGTACCATTTATGTAATTAACCCATTTTAAATAAATATGAATTGTGAAAAAGTTGAAAAATTATATTTTTATTAGTATTGTCATAAATTAATTTTTTTAAAATAAATAATAATAAATTAGAACAAGGTTATTATATCTACAAGAAAATTTAAAATTATTTATTATTTAATAAATAAAAATTCTATTATAAGTATATATTTAATTTTCAGCTACAAATATATTTTATTTAGCTGACAATAAATGGAATCATATTCTTAAACCTTAGTTGCTTTTAGAAATAAGAAGATGAATTATAAAATTTGGGTTATGTCTCTTCAAATAGAATAAAATAAAATGTCAATATACATAACTCACGTGGTAGAGTGCTTAACGTTTAAAAAAGATAGTATATGTGGAGGAAAGACATCCCGGATTTGAGTTTCAATTGGGATAATTTACTATATGTAACTAAAGTGTTTAGCTCTCAAAAAATAAAATAAAATAAAATATATTTGGTTACTGTTAAAATAAAATAATGAATTTATATTATAGATTTTTTTCAACAGCTAAATACTTTAATTAGAATGTATTAAACTATTATAAGATATTATATCTTTAAATAGAAAATGCACATCATAAGATATTATCTCTATGAAATTTGATATGAGCATTATTAATAATCAAACACATGTTATGTTATGCTTATATTTAGATTCATATATATCACCCTTATGTGTCAATATTTATAAAGGACTTGTGAGAGGCTTTTAATTCCTGTCTATTAATGATGAACTTTTAGAATTAGACACTTTGGACACAATTTTTTTAGGGTTGTTTTGTCAAACTTATGAGTTATCTCAAATGAATTAGCATCAACCAAAATAAGTTGTTCCTCCTCATTTTACTTAATACTTTAAAAAAAAACCCAATACATTCGAAATCCCTTTAAGGGCATGAATTCAATATATAGTTGAAAGTTGAAGAAAGAAAAGGTTGACTAAAATTCTGCATTTCATTTCGACCATAATTCATATAGCATGTAATATAGAAAGTTTATTAAGGCTCCGTTTGTAATCTGAAAAATACAAAAATACTAGAGTACTCATATTGGAACCCAAAAATTATTTGGGAAAGAAAATAATATTGAGAAAATTTATTTTTTTCATTTTTGGTTTTATCTTGGAAAATATAATAAAAATTCTTCAAAATATCACATATTTGTAAAAAAAAAAATTTGTACTGCTATTTGTAAATTTCTATCACCGAGCATATAGGTGAGATGACTGGGGGGTATCTCCTAGCTTAATCAGAGGTCTCGAGTTCAAGTCATGAGAATGCAACTGTGTTATGTGGTAGAACTTTATCGTCTTTGTACTCCATCCTGGCTCGAATGAGGATTAGTTTGGGTATGGTATGACTTAAAAGTGTTTTTCATGTGTGCACAGGCTCGCTTAGGACACCTCATGGCCTGACAAAAAAAAAAATTGTCGAAAGGAGAATAATTTAATTAATTCAAAATTGTGATACGTTTGAAAGACATAATCAAATTCATTAAAAACTATAGAGGAAGATGCAACATCCATGTTGATAGGGTTTAAAAAATAGGCGCGCAGGCCCACCCACCAAGCCCAAGAAAAAGGTAAGCTCATTGAAAAGCACGGGCCCCTGACACCGGCTTAAAACGGGAGCCTAGTTCGTCGCCCAAGGGCCACAAAGACGGATGTACCAAAACCCATATCCTCGTGAATCAAACCAAATCTCATCATTAAGTGGGCAGTGATAATTTCCAATAACTCGCTTTATCTCAGAATCAAACCAAATCTCACAAATGAGAGAAATAGGATAATTCTCAATAACTGCTCCCTAATTATCCCTTATTAATCTGACAGCGATAAGGGCAGAAAATCCCCCATCCAATGAGGGAGAATCCTTATTATCATCAAATTAGGAAACATACTACAAGTACGTGAACCCCATCGCCGAAAGCGCACGCTAACATCTCGCCCTCTAACAATGATTTTTTCTCTCCATAGGAAAGAACTAATTTAGGCATCAGAGTAACGACGGGTGAGCCCCCGCCGATCCCCCTTTGTTACTTGCTTTTGCAAGAAAGCGCAGCATCCAGAGCCAGCAGACCGGCCCAGCGATAGTTCCAGTTCCGGCCTAACGATCCCAACACACTCCAGCCCAGTTCCGATTGAAAAAGACATCATCACGTGTTAATAACACAATGAATTAGCTTAAAGCCTACACATTTGATAGATTCTATGTATGACTCCAGTTCTGCAACATATTAATGACCTTGATTTGACTTGATGTGTCTACCTGATCGAATTTGCTTTGTCTTTCGAATCACCCACATACAAGAAAGTGCTGCAATAAGTTGACGAAAACCAATATGTCGTACTAAGACGATAAAAACCACATCGCATAAAGCATTTAATAACATAACCACGCCACACAAGACGACACAAACCACTCGAAAAAAATTAAAATCCGCTTTTATAAACCACTTTATTAAAAAAAATGGTAGAAATAGACGTAAATATGTAATTTCAGGCTAAGAATAACAAAAAAATCATCCCTCATTGCTTAAGGAAAATGGGCTAGAAAGAACAATACAAGAGAAAGGGAAAAGCGATTAGGGTTTTAGATGAGAGAAAGTGATTAATATTTGTAAATTCCTTAGTCATTATATAATAGAGAAAAACAAATAAAATCAGTTTGAATAAACATATATAATTAATTTATTAAGTTTAAACCTATTTTTTATTTTCCTTCAAAATTTATTTCTTTTCCCTTTTCATCACTATTTTCCTCTCTATTTTTTTTTTTAAGATTTTTCAGGTTTCAAATAGAGCATGAGGAAATAGATCTTCTTATGTTTAATTTTACCACGAAAAATATAAAATAAATCAAATATAATCAAAATCTTAAATTTTTTTATATTTTTAAATTTATTAGTCCTTACATAATAGAGAGAAACAAATAAAATGAGTTTGAATAAACATATGAAATTAATTTATTAAGTTTAAACCTATTTTTTATTTTTTTCTAATTTTTTTCCTTCCACTTTTTCTTTTTATTTTATTTTCTTAATATTTTCCGGATTCCAAACGAAATCTAAATATTTTTTGTGTAGAAAGTAATCCATGTTCATATCTCACATAGAAAGTTTCAAATACCATATGGATTCATTCATTGCATCAATAATTCCACACTCATCAATAAATCAAATAACTAGTTTAAAAATAGATCTAGAAATAATACAAATAGAAAATCAATTAAAAAATTTATAAAACACTTCTAATTTTCAACTTAAAGTTCCCATTTTTTATGAAGATGGTTTATCAACAGTTTCTTCATCTTCAAAAAAATGCTCCCTCCTTATCAAAATCTTCCTTTATACATAAATAGAATAAAAAAACGTTATAACCAAAGGAGATTATTCTCCTCTCCAAAAAGAGATTATTCAAAATTTTCAAATCTTGTGTTTGAGAAACTTTGAAGGCTGCCCATCATTTGATTTTGAACTCCCTAGCCAAATGTTGGGGATAAGGTAGAGGTAGAAAGCCATGGGTGGTAAAATCTCAGCAAAGAATCCAAGGGATTCTAAATTAAGAACAGAAAAAGAGTGAATAGCTATTTCTAGAAGGGAAAAAACTTTCACTATTAGCTTTGAAATAGTTAAAAGATTTGCTGATTCAGGACAAAAGATATTTGGATTAGCTCCAAAAAAGAGCCACCATTCCTGAAACCAATTTGGAAAATTCATTTGAAACTTTTTTCCCTAGTTGAAAAACCACGAATGGGAAGAGGGTTTAATAAAAAAAAGTATTAAACCATGCATGTTTGTAATCTAAGTAATCAAAGGTTTGGGGAACAAAATTTTGAGAAAAACTTTTATGTGTAAAAGGACTTTGTTCCCAATCCTTTTCAAAAATGATTTTCAAAATCTTGCATTTTGAATAAGCAATATCAGTACCCTAAAGGTTCCTGACATGAGAAACTTGTATAGACTCCGTATCTACAAGTCTAAAATCGTAGAATCTACAGGTTTTGGAAAGATCACTTGAAACAAAAAATTTGTCTTTTTGAAAAATCTTTTGGATCTCAAAAGAGCCTGAAGCATATCGATGATTAGCTTCTAGAACCTGAATCAGTTGTTTTAGTTCTTTAGATTTGTAAACAGGGTTTGAAGAGGATGAAACATAAGGTTTAGGGAGCTTCCCTAAAACTTTAAAGCGATTTGAAGGTTGGGTTTTTGGCATAACATAAGACTCTTTGGTTGTTGGTTTTATGGGATCAATTTTACTCATTTTCCCTGTAAAAATTCCCGTGAGAGAAAATCAGACAAAACATTTGAAGATCCTTTTATAAATTCAATTTCAAAATCAAAAACAGATAAAATGACTTGACATATGGCAAAAATATGTTTTGAAACTAGATTTTGAACATCGTTTTGCAAAATTTCTTTGGCACTTTTACAATCAACTCTTAAAAGGAATTTTTTTATTGAAAACATCACTTTGGAATTTTTGAATGCAAAGAACAATTGCTAAAATCTCATTTTTTACTGTTGAATACTTTTCTTGAGGGCCACACCAAATACCAAAGTGAAATCTGACAATGGAAATTTTGTTTTCAAATTCTTATTTAAGTATCCCACCATATTTTATGTTTGAGGCGTCTGTTTCTATAATAGGAAAGGCTTCTGGATGAAGAATTCCTAAACAAGGAAGTTCCTTAATTTGAGACTTTACTTGTTTGACTATTTGAGTATGTTCATCTGACCATGGGTTTGAATTTTTCTTTAACCTTTGAAATAAAGGTTTGATAAGTATTCTAAGATTTGGATAAAAATCTGCTATATAATTTAAGCTTCCTAAAAATCTTTGAAATTTATTTTTATCTTTTATTTCATTAGGAAATTTACTAGCAAACTCAATTGCTCTTTGAATGAGTTTAATTTTACCTTGATAAATATCAAACCCTAAAAATCTTATATTTGTTTGGAAAAGTTTAATTTTTGATGCAGAGATAACTAACCCGTTGTCCCTGACCAATTTTTGAAAAAATTTTAAGTGTTGAAAATGCTCTTCTATAGAATTTGAAAATATAAGAACATCATCAATGTATATTATAGAAAATCTAGTATAGTTATTGAAAATGTCATTCATAATATTTTGAAATTCAGAATGAACTTTTTTCAGGCCATAAGGCATCACATTCCATTCATAGTGTCCAAATAGAACTGTGAATGCTGTTTTATATCCATTGACTTGTCAAAATCTAGATTTCATATCAAATTTTGAAAAAAAATATTGCATTATATAACCTTTGGATTAAATCTTTTTTTGTTAGGTATTGGATACCTAATCCATTGTAGGACTTTGTTAAGGAGTTTGTAATTGATAACTAACCTAGGAGTGCCACGTTCAATTTTAGAAGCCTTTTGGACATAAAAGGTTGCACAGCTCCAAGGAGAATGACTAGGTCTTATCAATTTTTTGCTTAACAAGTCATTTATTTCTTTTTTACAATATTCTAAAAGTTCTTGACTCATTTGAATTGGTCTTGCCTTAGTTGGGATTTGTTTTTCATTGAAATCTTTTTCATATGGTAGAGAAACCATATGTTGTTTTCTATTCCAAAAAGCATTTGGAAGAGAAGAACATAAAATATTTTCAATTTGTTTTTTAACTTGTTTAATTCTTTCTTGTAGTTGTTTAGATTTCAAGTTTTCTTCTGTCTTTTTGTATTGGATTTCTTTCCTAAGAAATTTGACCTGTTGTTGTTTTTGTTGTAGTAGATTAATATGATCTTCAAGTTGGTTTATTTCTTTTAATTCTATGCCTTTGACAAATTCAAATAGAATTTGTTGATTTTTGTAAGTTGTTTGTAATCCTTTACTATCAATATAAAAAGGATATAATTGGGTAAGAAAAGGAGTTCCTAAAACAATTTGATGACTAATATTTTTTACTAATAAGAATGAAGTTTTGATATAAATATCATCTTTACAAACGTGGCCTTGTGGTATTTTGTATTGTACCTTCAATGGAACATTACTAGTCGTTGAAAGTCTTTGTGAAGTTTTGACAAAATATACAGTAGGAATTAATCATTCCTGTATACAATTCAAATCAGCTCCTGAATCAATCAAGGCAATAAAAGTTTAATCAAAATTAGATCGATTTTTAAAGCAGATCCTGTATGTCACTTCCTTGTTTTTGTACAATAATCATACTATTGACAAAAAAGTATCTAAATCTTTTAAGTTTCAGGGTGTTATGAAACCTTTTGGTTTTCTATATTTTGGATTTTAAAATCTAAATGTTGAGTAAAGTTTTTTAATTCTTCAATTTGTACCTTTATTTGTTTTATTTCTAGTTGTGAGTCTTGTTTTGTAACAAGACTTTGTTTTTCAAATTGTTGCATAATGTCTTTAAATTTGTAAGCATTTGAAAGAGGCAAAGATTTTGTAGCTTTTATGTTTTTTTTCCATTATTTTCCTTATATGTTTGGCTTTTGCTTCCTTATCTTTAATTTGATCTATCATTTCTATTAATAATTCTTGATTAGTAGTTAAAACATTGACTTGACATAAACAATTTTTTATCTTATATGTTTGATTTTGTTCATTTTCTGAAAGGGGGTTTTTATTTTGAGAATTATCAGACTTAGAGGAAGAACTAGTTTTTCTAATAATAGCTCCTCTCAAAATAAGATAAAACATTTATTTTTTGCTTTTCTTCAATTTGGGGCTATATGTCATTTTTGCCCATTTTTTAAACATCTTATTTCTCTTTTATGTGGTTTAGTAGGATCTTGAGATTTTTGAGATTTATATCTATGAGATTTATATTTCCTATGATTCTTCTTTGAGTATTCTTTATTAGAGTAGGATTTTCTTTTAGTAGTATATTTTGATATGTTATGTTTTTGTGAGGGTGACATTGGCATTTCAATACCATATTGGCTGCAAGATCCCCAAATCTTTTTATGGCTAGACTTTTTGATTTATATTGGAGTCTTAATTGTAAACATAATTTTAATCCTTCTTGACTTCACTTACAGACCTTACAAGTAAGAGCCCTAGGGAGTCCATACAAGTAAATCTTTCTTCCAATATGGAGAGCTCTTGCATCATGTCTAATCATCACTTTTGATATGAACACATCATGATACCATCTGAAATCACTTAGTGTTCTACATCTTATGTTTTGAAGAATTTCAGAACTTCTTTCTTGGAGAATCCTTGAATCTCGATCAAAGTGCTTGGTTATTGCATATACAATTCTATGAACTGCATTTTGTTCTCCTTCATCATTCGTACTATTTTGAAGAAATTTTCTTTCTTCTTAGTTTAAATAATTATCCCACAAACTTCTTAATGTTCCAGAAAATCTAGAAATTAGAAGTTGTGCGGCATTATGATCATCATTTTCAGTTAAGTAGGCAGTTGCTGCAATTAGCATTTACCGTAAAACATTGAGGGTTTCATGCTCAGAAAGACCATCAATATTCCACTCATAAATAAAAGTATCATTGTACATGGCCCTTTGAGGAAGTCTTTCCTCATATAGGAGATCTGGAGGAGTAGGCCTATGATAATAATTTTATAAGGGAAGCACATGTCTAGCCTCAAATCATGTTCTGTCATTAATTCTATATTTGAATGTAATTGTAACAGTAGCTTAATTTTAGCTTTACCGTTGACCAACTTTATGTAATTGTAACAGTAGCTTAATTTTAGCCTTACCATTAACATGTTTACTAAATTAGACTCTCAATCACTCTGTATATATTTAGAACTTCTATCAATGAAAGGTATCGGAAAATCTATTATTTTTACATGGTATCGAGCTGGCGCATTCCTAACGAGTCACCGATCCAAGTCCCCGCATACCTCCTCCTCCGATCAATCCAAACTTAACTTCCACACCCAACCTCCTTCCTGTGAAGTAAATAAATCACCTTGCACTCAACATCACCGCCTAAATCAATGAAAAGTTAACTCTCACCACCTTTCCTCAATGGCGTTGCTCAATTCAAGCACCTCATTGGTTACGATTTACTTCGACTATATCCAAGGCACCTTCGTGTCCCTCTTCGGGTAATCACGATGAGTTACTCAAGACCCACTGGGTTCACCAGGATAAACTTATCCTGAGTGCTATTTTAGCATCTACATCTCCCTCCATCACCCCACTTATTGCTACAAAGACAGACTTCCCATGGACGCTCCTCTCGACAAAGCTGGTAACTTATATGCTAGCCGATCCCGAACTCAGCTATGCGCTAGCGGAGTGAACTCACCTGGAATCCAGCTGCGGAACTCGGGTCAATCAAGGTATCACCTCCATGTCGCGGAAGGCTCGGGCCGATGAAATAGCCATTATTGATCATCCAATTTCGAATGATGACCTAACTCTTATATGTTAAATGGCTTAGTCCGCATTTTCAGAGATCGTAATGCCCACTGGTGCCCGAGAATCGCCATCGCCTCGAGGAGTCGCATGACCTTCCTCGTCAATATGATGCATATCCGGCGGGCCAAAAGCCGCAACATAGCAACCGGTTGTTTCTCGCCAACTTACTAAGACGGCTTACTTCCCGCACTGGGCGGGAGCTCAACGGGTCCTTTAAGAAACATGATAGCCCCGCTTCACGGCCTCTAGGTTCCAACTTGGGCAGAACTTTACCGGAGCCCAACATGATGGTCGCCGCCCATTAACATCTCCGGGAGGCCCACTATTCCAATCGCATAAGCACAAATTTCAAATGCCAACTCGTGATCACACACGCCAAGTCCTCGTCCTCAATTCCATTCTCTAATGTTTAATCAATCAGGCACTTATCTAATGGAAGGGATAAAATTGGTTACTTGATTCGACGCTTCTCATAATATCACTCGTGATTCTTCCAATTTATCTATTCATTCGACATGATGGAACCGACGGCAATTCTGATGGCTCGTGTTTGGTAGTCTCACATATCGGGTTCTTTGGCTTTGCAATCTCCTCACCGAACTTTTACATCATGTGGATACTTTTTCAGGTTCCAAACCTTGCAAAATTTAATTTATGTTCATCATCTCACCAAACAAAATACTGTCTTTTGTCAATTTCATCCTTTATTTTCTCGCGGAAGGACAAGATCTCTGGGGCGATTCACTAAAAGGAGCATAACAATGGCATCTACACCTTCTGAATCAATAAAGAGCATCAAAAGCGTCGCTTAATGCGGCATGAACGGACTTCTATCGATGGATGGCACAAGCGCTCGGGGCATCCCCTTCTATTAAAATTGTCCATCATCTTGTTAAAAATTTTCTCTTCCTATTTCATCGACTAAAAGTCTTCACTATGTCATTCATGTTCCCATCAAGAAGCTCATCAACAACCCTTTCGTGTCAATAGTCTCCAAGTCATGAGCCACTTTAACTTATTTACACACCGATGGGTCCCGCTAGTTATAATCGGGAATTGATGGATCAAGATATTACCTATTTCTTTGTCGATCATTACAAAATATATATGGTTTTATCCAATGGTCACTAACCGTATGGTTTAAAATTTTTCCACATTTCAAACCCGCTTGTTGAAACCCGTTTTCGTGTAAATAAATCAAAACATTATATTCACAATGGTGAGTTTATTGCTTTAAAAATCATATCTCCTACTCTTCATGGCATAACTACTACACTACCGCTTCCCACACAATCGCAACAAAATGGCGTCTTTGAACGTCGCCATCGTCATCTCGCTGAAACAGCCTTACACTTCATGATGCCCATCTGATTTCTCTTATTGCCCTTTATGCCTTCAAACGCCTTCCCACTTTCATAAACAGACAACCCACACCTCTTTCTTCAGAAAATCACCTTTGATGTCCTTTTTGGTCAAACACCAAATTATTTGGAAATTAAAAATTTGGATGCATTTGTTATCCTCTCGACAACCCATAATCAAATAAATGCAGCCCAAATCCAAAGCTCGCTCTTTCTGCCATTCACCAACTCAAAATGCATACAAGTGTCTCGAACCTCAAACAAAACGATCTTCCTGCAGACGCAAGGCCGTTTGGATGAGAAACCCAAGATCAATCCAAATTTCTCTCAACACCTGCCCGTGCTAACCTAGAAACCTCCATACCCTTCCCCATTTCTTCCTCTTTTTCGTTGCCCACTGGGTCAAGCAGCTGTCACATCACTAGCCGCCACGCACCAACATCATTACAATCCTTCAAGGTTCACTGCCATTGTCGTGCGCCTCCCAGTAAATCTCTGACCCTCCGTTCTTTACTTCATGATTCCGCCTGCTATAAATCACCCCATCTCATCCCACTCCTCCTTTAGATGATATTGGGATCAGCTTCTAAATCTTCCATCCCACCCTTATTCCTACCCGTATACCCATCTCCTGGCCCGTATTTTTCCTCCATCTTCTGATTTCACAAACCTCCCTAAACCGATACTCTCCCCAACGCACCTGCTAACATGACCACAAGATCAATGAACCAAATCTTCAAACCCAAACATATCCATACAATGTCCAAACATCCTCTTCCCCAAACCATCAGCCAACTGGAAGGTGAGCCAAGCCATTTCTTAACCTCATCGGGCGCGAGGCTACGTCCACCGAGCTCACCGCCTAATGAAACACGACTCGGGACCTAGTTTTACCACCAAACCGTACACCGTGCGGGCCGGCGGGGCTTCCGGTAAAAAGGCATGCCGATGGATCTCGTGACGCATTCAAAGCCCGCCTAGTCGCTAAGGGTTAGCGATCAACGCCGGTATTGATTAAAAAGAAACCTTAAATTTCACAGGTCCAACCAAAGAACTATTAGAACTGTATTATCTATCGTTGTCGCGAAAGGGTGGGATTCAGGCAATGGATGTCAATGCCTTTCAAATGGCGCATTAATCGAGACTGCTTTACAAGACAATCCTCAGTGGCTCAAGGACTCATTCAAACCTAACCATGTTCAGTTAAAAAAGCCGCGATTATTTTTTAAACAAGCTCCACTCGCTTGGTACATAGCACTCAAAGCCATTCTTTTCACTGGAGCTACAGCCCAAGGTCGATTCTCCTCTTCATTTACAAATAAGGCTCCACTCATATTTTCTCGGTTTATGTTGATGATCTTGTTATTACCATAAATAATTCAATTCTCGTGGCCAATATTATTAAGCAGCTAGGTGATATGTTTTCTCTCAAGGATATGGGTTCTCTTCATTTCTTCTTGGGGATTGAAGTAATTCCTACTCGGGCTGGGTTATTTCTCTCACAACATAAATATGTTCGTGACCTTTTAGTCAACACAAGTATGAGTGGAAGCAAGATGTCTCAACCCCTCTCTCTACAACTCAACCCCCAGAATTGGTTGATAAAGATCGCCTGCGGATACCGGAAGCTCAGAGAATAATTGGTCACTTTCAATACTCTCGACATCGCCTCGACATCTCACTGGCAAATAACAAACTTTCGCTTACGACAAGCCAACTACAAATCACTGACAACAACAAAAAGCGTTTCCGCTTACTTAAAGCAAACCATTTTTTCATGGTATTTAGATCCACAAAACTAGCCTTCCCATATTACTTAACATATTCGATGCCGATTGGTCGAAATGTGGATGACCGCACGCAACCTCGCTCTATATTAGTTTTGTTCGTCTAATCCCATTTCTCGGAGCTCAAAGAAACAACGATCCGTCGCACGATCCACAACAGAGTGGTCGACACCGGCCTTAGCCAATGCAGCCTTCCAGACAATGTGGTTGTCCACTTTCAAGGAACTAGCATTTCCAAATACAGAATCTCCTACTACTTGCGGGATAACCGAGCCACACATCTCGCTTTTAACCTACCAATCATTCGCGCATGAAACATATGCAAATCCATCTTCACTTCAGGTGACTTAGTGCATAAAGAAGCCTCCAAGTTAAACATGTGCATACTCAAGACCAAAATAGCCGATGGTTAACAAAGCCATTGTCAAGACAACGCACTTTAATTGTTACGTAACAAGATTGGTCTTCGCTGGTTTCAAGCTCAATCTGGCAGGGCGTATATGGGAAGCACATGTCTAGCCTCAAATCATGTTCACACTTATATTTGAAATGTAATCAGAATAAAGAGTTTAATTTTTAGCCTTACCATTGACCAACTTTATGTAATTGTAATAGTAGCTTAATTTGTACTTTACCATTAACATGTTTACTAAATTAGACTCAATCACTCAGACATATTTAACTTCTATCAATGAAAGGTATTGGAAAATCTATTATTTTACAAATTTCTTGTTCCTTGTTGCCATGTCTTTGTCAAAATACTGGATAACAGAAAAATACGAAGAGAGGTTTTTCTTGGAAAAGTTCCCTTTGATTCCATCCGTCTGCCATACATATAGTCTCTCAAATTCCTAGTCTTAAGCATCTATACATGGTAAATTCCTAGTCTTTAGCATCTATACATGGTAGATTCCTAGTCTTTAGCATCTATACATGGTACATTCCTAGTCTTAAGCATCTATACATGGTAGATTCCTAGTCTTTAGCATCTATACATAAATTCCTAGTCTTTAGCATCTATACATGGTAGATTCCTAGTCTTTAGCATCTATACATGGTAAGATAATATATACAGCTAATGATAGAGTCCCAAATTGCATAAACTCCTAAAATTGTATATGGTAAATATCCCCTCAAATTGATACTGAAGAAGCCAACAACAATTTGCCAACAAGAAATTGATGTCATTGCCGAAGAGCTTTGGGTAAAGACATCTACCACTGAGATCGTACAGACATGTATAAGAGATAACATCCCATCTTCCAAAGTGTCTCGAATGTAATGACAATCAACTTCAATGCCAAGCGTCTACGGAAAACTGGATTATGGCAATCAATAGCACTAGTGTGTTACTCTGCGATGAAGAGGAGAAGAGTCCGAGGAAACCCAAGCTCCTTAAGGAGACCACGAAGCCATACAATTTCAGACAAGCAAGATACATGGCACGATACTCGCCTCGCAGGATTTAGAAACACGATCTGCTTTCTTACATCTCCAAGAAATTACTGCATCACCTAAAACATACACCAACCCATAGTAGATCGATGTGTATCCTATCAATCTATCTAATCGGCATCACTATAGGCAACAAGTCAAGAGAGGTGTTTGGTAGGAAAACAACCCACTTCCAGAAGGTGATCCTCGAAGATAACGAATGATGCAAGGACCAGAGCAAGATGGAGATGAGAGAAGACATAAATTGATCGACCCGATGAACAGCATAGGAGATATCAGGTTGAGTAGTGGTCAAGTAGATAAGACTCAAACCAAGACGATATGTAGTAGGTTCTTCCGTATAAGTCTCCTTCGCTCTTCCTCAGATTCGATATTTACCCCATAGGAGAGTCACTGTAAGAAGTGTCCTCTAAACCAGCCAAAGTGATAAGATCTTAAATATACTTATGTTGGTTCACTAAAAGGCCATGGGATCGGGAGCAATGAACTCTCCCAATCCTAAGAAGTATGTGAGTCACAAGATCTTCATATGGAAAGTCAGCATGTAACCGTCGGCCAAGCTATAATCAAATCACGCCGCTGCCGTGAATGATATTCCACATAAGCCAAGAGAATAACTATACCCGACGTAGATGTGTGAAGGAAGAGAAGAATCATATTGACTTTTGTAAATCAAGGAAAGTATATGTATCATAAACTTTCTCAAACCAAGCTAGAAGCTTGTTAAGCCCATACAGAACGGCCGAGCTTATAAACATCATGAGGAGAAGAAGTAGCCATACTAGAGGAAGCCTACAAAATCTCTCCTAGAGATCACCATGAAGAAAGGCATTCTTCACATCCATTTGACGTAGCCGCTAAGGACTGTGAAGCAACGAGAAGCAGATGGTTCAACCGGTCATTTTAAGCAACAAAGGGCAAATGTCTCATAATCAACCCTATATTCCCCGCTGCTACCCGTAGCTACAAGGCGAGCTTTGTACCGATCCAAAGAACCATTAGAACGGTTTACAGAAAAAACCCATTTACTCCCAATAGGTTTGACCTAGGGAGGACAAGGAACAATATCCTGCGTGGTTCTTCTCAAGTGTCAAGTTCACAGACTACACTCGCAACACCATGTTCCATGGCCTGTTTGTAATAAGTAAGAGGGAATGGAAATAGTGGATAAAGTAGAAGACAAGAGAGACAGGAGAGAAGAAACCATACCAATTAGGGGGTCGAGAAGGACGAGTAAACAGACGAAGAGTGGTGGAAGCAGGAGCAGGATCAGGCACCAAGTCAAGATCGGAAGGAGGCACAAAAGAAGTGGAACCATACTCATGTCGACTACGTCTCTCATACACAAACCGTGTTTGAACCGCTCCACAATCAGAGATTCGAAAAATAGCGTGTAAGAGATACATATGCGATGACAACTGAACATGAGATGGAAAGAAATATTGATTTTCAAAGAAGATCATATCCCTAAACCCTATATGAGAAGTATTGATCAGAATAAACATAACCCTTGTGAGGGATAGCATAACCAAGGAAAGTACACTTAACAGATCGAGTAGTAAGTTTACGTCGTCATGTTGAGGAGATGCAACAAAACAAACACAACCAAATGTATGAAGATCAGAATATGTGAGAATGACCAAACAACTTAGAGAAAGGAGAAACATGATTCACGCACGAGAGGGTAAGCTGACAGATCAAATGAACTGGCAAGAGAAAGAGCTTCACACCAAAAACGAGAGGAATAGAGGATTCGGCAAAAGAGTTCACTACATCAAGAAGGTGGCTTATTTTTCCTCTCAGCAACACCGCTTGCTGTGGTGTCAAGGACAAGAACGAGAGATGATCCCTTTCGTGAAGAAAACATGAAACTCATTAGACATGTATTCACCGCTGTAATCGTAGCGCAAGACCTTACGCCGGGCAAGAGAATCGAGTCTCAAGGAGTGCAAGAAAGCAATAAAACTGAAAAATTTCACCCTTAGCTCTGAGGAAGTAAAACCCAAGTAAAGTTTAACAAAGTCATCAATGAAAGTAACAGTACTTGTAATGCACACATGAGAAACAACAAAGTAATCCCAAACATCACTAAGGAATAAGCTCAAAACATCATGGTAAGTACCTAGGATGCATGATGAGGAAAGGTAAAACCTACTACAAGCTTACATGATGTACAATCAAAAGAAAGCACTAATAAGAATATGCTTTATTTCCCAATAATCCAGAATTAAACAGTACGAAGGACATTAGAGTTTCGTGGCCTGGGACGTTTGCTACATCTTATGGCCAGAACTACAACAACATTACATGCAAATGAAAGTAAAGGGAAACTAGAATAAAGTGGAAGGAGAAACATGGCAGAGTCGCCCCACTTTTAGTCCCTTCTCATGACATCCGCCCCGACACTGATCCCGCACAACACAACCGTAATCCAGAGAAATGGACATTACAATTGTTATCAACCAATCAATTCTCAACAGAATAAGATTTGGGTGGAGAGGTTAGGAGACACAAAAACATTAGTTAAGGAAGAGGAAAGATCACTAACAACACCGGGACAAGGAGCCGCCATCGCGTGCAGCACTTTTAGATTTCATCATACTTCGACATTGAAAGAGGAACGCATTAGTCATACGGTTAGAGGCCCTGAGTCAAAATACCATGGCTTAGAAGAAACTTTATGATTACCCGAGAGCCCAAAACAATAAAAGGTAACGGATCATCTGTTGCACTCATTTGGTGAGTGGAGCGTGGCCTGCTCATAAGGTCAGGAGCGGTGAAAGAGGAACAACAGCGAGGCGTGAAGAGCAACGCACAGTAACTAAAGGCAACAAAGGAGGCATGATAAGCAAAGACTCGCTCCTTTCAGGCGAACAGACGCAGAGATGATATGACCCTATTTCTACGTGAGGCGTAACTTCTCAGGAAAATCCCAGCAATACGGCCAAAAGCTTTACAACTAAAGAATCGAACATCACGCATGTCTCTACCCGAGATGTCTCCCATAGGCCGTAAGCCGAGAAACAAGTGCACTAACAAGAGTCCGATGTTCCTGTATATAAATTAATAACGAGATGTTGCTCCCTTCACGAAGAAGTTCACTAAACAAGCATCCGTGAGATGGGATAGATGACGCTCATCATATTAGAACGCAATTTCAAAGTCTGGTCGCACTTCATCAAGAATTGATCTCGCTTGTCGGGTGGCATGCACTTCTGACAAGAGAGAGTCAGAGGGGAACATTAGCATAAACAATGTCGCAATAGTCACCCAAAGAGCTTGAAAACCAGAAAATATTCCTACCAGAGACCTGGCCAGGTGAAATTAGCCATCTCATACTCCAAATGAAATCAAGAGCAGAGTTGTCTCGATTGTGTAAACCGTGTTAAGATAAGTTCGCATAGCAAAGCAGCAGCTTTATATAAGGCCTCAAATTGAGAACAAGGTGAGACTCCAACCGAGCTAAGGAGCCAAGTCATAACCCGAGCATCATGAATTTCCCACTTGGGGACAAAGCCCTAAGACTCGAGGCGCTGAACACCTCACAATATGACCCACAATTCTTTTCCTTTGACAACAATTTAAATTGGAACTCCCAAGTCGAATAATTTAACAAGAAAACCGATTAGAATGCTTCCAACTTATCCGATGACATGATGGACCAAATAGCCGAAAATTATAAATCGTCGAAAGCCACAACCAAAAAAAAAAGGTAATCGGAAATAAGATAAGAACTGGCTCAGAGCGCAGACGACGCCGAGAACAAGAGAACAATTACCAAGATGTCCCGTAGTAAAGCCGAACAAGAGAAACCCACAAAGCCAAGAGGAAAATTATTCGAATTGCACTATAAATCAAGAACACGGGCTCGACCATGTCAAAATAATAGATAATGCAAAACACGGTTTTTCTTCGAAAAGTTCCTTTTCGATTCCATCCGCTCACATACATATAGTCTCTCAAATTCCTAGTCTATGATCTATACATGGTAAATTCAGTCTTTAGCATCTATACATAAATTCATAGTCTTTAAAAGATTTTATACATGGTGATTCCTAGTCTTTAGCATCTATACATGGTAAATTTTAAATTTTTAGAATCATACATAAATTCCTAGTCTTTAGCATCTATACATGGTAGATTCCTAGTCTTTAGCATCTATACATGGTAAGATAATATATACAGCTAATGATAGAGTCCCAAATTGCATAAACTCTTAAAATTGTATATGGTAACAATCTTTTGATATTTTATTCTATTTATTTGATCTTCTTCTTGATTCGAATTTTGAGTTTGTTCATTTACAAGAGATTCTCGTTTCGTAACCACTCGAGAAAATTAATTTTTCGTTTTAAAGTTGAGGGATCCGTAATGTTCATGGCTTCTAATCTTTGGTTTAATGCTTTGATAAGTTCATTATTTTTATTACCTAATTTTATAGGTTTATTTTATTATGGGTTTCTGAATAAAGGTTTTTCCTTTTCTGTTTATTTTGATTTTGGAATATTCTTCTCAATTCTATCTAATTGAGAGGAAATTGTTCCCAAAATTTGATTTGTAAAGTTATTTTGTTGTCATAAATTCTTAATGTCCTTTAATTTTGAATATATATTTTCATCTTCTTTAGGATTTATTCTTTTGAAGGGTGAAGCTATGATTTTAGTCCCTTGGATTGATATTTTTATCTCTTCCAAAGGAGGATGTGTGGATACTACTTTCTTTTCAGTAGTAGTATTCCAATCCTTTTGGAACATACTTATTTTTGCAAAAGGATAATCAATATTATTTTTCAAGTGAAGATATCTTCAAAATAAGTAAAACATCGGGAATATTCATTTCCGTTTCATTGCTTGGATACCATTGTTCATTTGTTAATGTTGAGAAAAACCATTTGCTTTTCTTAGCATGATGTGGAGATTTAGCTTCATTTCTCAGATATTCCTTATCTATCTCAAATTTAGCTGTCATCATCATGAGCTGAACATGCTCATCATTTGGTGACATCATTTGAGAATAGGTTGGAGACCTATCTGGAGAATTTTGTAGGTTTTATTCTGGTTTTGAATATTTTAAATTAGGAATTGTAGATGAATAATCTACTTCTTCCAAATTTGAATGAATATTAGATCTTCTAGAAGGAGTTCGTATTTCTAAAGAGGGATTCGAAGAACTTGCAGAGTATGATCTTCTAGGATGTTCTTTCCTAAGTTCAAGATTAATTTGTGCATTTCCTTGTCCATCTTCTACTATGGACATCAGTTTTGGTTGTTCTATTGGTTTTGGAGCTAAAATTTGTTTGAAGTTCCATTCCTTAGATTGCGTTAATCATTCCCAAGGAATAGGTTTTGGTATTATAACTGTAGAGTTCTTTTCATTTGCTTGCCAAATTAAAGTTTGATCTTTTGGAGATGTTAACAAACATTTTGGGTTAACTACTGAAGTCATAACCTTATAATCCTCTCTATATACTATAGAGATATTCTGAATCTAGGGTCCATGTCATAATTTTGAGTTTGAGTGTTTAGAGTTAAGGCTTTATGAATGCTCTGGTCATTCATACAGTCTAACTCTAGGTTTGGGTAACAAGTAAAATACACCGGTCCAAATTATGTATTTGCTTGCATTAATCCTAACAGGAAATCTTGGAATTTGTTGTGTCTTGCATCTCTTAAATAAATGTAAATGGGTTTGTCTAACCTTAGCCTGGTTAAGGGTTTCGTGGCTACCTGAATAGCGCCTATATGAAGGATTTTGTATTTTTCTCTTTGTAGTTGCTCTAAGTCTTTGAGATCTAAGTTCAGTTTACATCTGGGTCCTATTGAATGAGTGTTTTTAAGTCTTAATCCTATAATCTCTTTTGAATTCAAAGCTTCCCCTACTTTGTATAGTTCTTTGATGTTTGTTTTGGCATTTAATTTTTGATGTCTTGTTCCCCAATCTTATGAAGCAGACGATTTCTTTCATATTTTGAGTATTTTCCTGAATTTGTCTATGTAACACCCCGAAATATAGTTTTCGGACTTGTTTAGGGTATATTATAAGCTAATGCAGGAATTTTAAGTAAATAAAAATGAAACAGGAAATTTATATGAGCAAAGATTAGTAGTAATTATTGAGACTAGTGATAAATCAGGAAGACTAGATAAATCAATATGCATAAGGTGTTTATAAGACTGGATAAGGAATAATGAAACAACAGAAGGGATTAAGCAGACAGTTTGAGTCTTATTTAAATCAAATGGTCTCATTTGGGAGAAAAAATCGTGTAAGGAGGAAACGAGGAGAGGAGAAGAGGAAGAAGAGAAAGAAAGAAAGAGAAAGAGGAAGGGAAGAGCAAAAAGGTTTGTATTTATGTGATTTTTGGTATGGAACTATGACTATGAGTATGGATCTTTGGATTTTTGTTTGGAAATCATGAATTTTGTATGAGATCATGTGTATTTTGAATATGGTAGGATGTCTATGGTTTCAAACCTAGGTTTTGATAGGATTTCATCCCGACCATAGATTTCTTGAAAGTAGGGTTAGGTAAAACCTAAAAATGGTACAGAAAAACAGCTGAATCTCCCTTTGAGGTTGGATTCATGGTTTAATTTCATGTAATTGAGTTAGGGTTTAGAACAAACCCTAACTAATCTTTATAGTTGGTTTATACATGGGTTATGTTATTATAGATTTATTTTGGGGAGGAATTCATGATGGGTTTTGGGTAAGATAAGTATTGAAAGATGATTTGAGTAAAATAGAGATTACAAGAGCCAATTTAGAGTGGTTTGATATTAATGTGAAGTGAGTTGGTTGGGTATCAACATATGGAAAAATGGAAAGCACGTGCGGAGTAAATTCGAGGAGGCTACGGTATCGATGCAGAAACGAGGAAGCGTCTTGTGCAAGTAAGTGTTTTGTTTTTCTGTTTTGACCAGCGTTCTTGGTCATTTCTTATCCGATTTGAGTGATTCAGGTTACTAGTTAAAATAGACTTCAAGGAGAACCAAACATCCTGAAATAGGTACCTTCAAATTCCGATTCTATGTGGCCAAAAGTGACTCAGTGAAATTTATGTCGAGCCAATTTACGCGATTTTGACCTAGAGTAGTCTGGTTGTTTAGGACATAACTTGAGTTCCGGTGCTCCGATTTGGGTGATTCCTGGATTGGAGGAGAGCCCTGCTTTGCTTAACGAGGCGTACAAAGAACCAATGTCAAATATGGAGTCAAGACACTGGAAAATGGGTATTTCAAACTGTCCTGAGTGTAAAACGGGCAAAATGACTAGTTTGGCATGAAAATGCCATAACTTTAGTTTGGATGATTCAATTAGAATGATTCTAATTTCTAAGTAAAGTAGATTCATAGAGGGATAAGAATATATGAATGATGTGTGAAATAAATAAGCATCACTCTTTTGTACAAGTATATGAAATATATGTAATAGGCATGAAACAAGAAAGAAAAGTATAGGGAAATGCAATATGTATAGATGTGTTCATGAAACATGAATATGATACAAAACATAGAAATAAGCGAAACATGAAAACGGCTGAAACATGAACACTTAGACATGAAAATAGAAGTGTGAACACATAACGTGGCTAAGGAATGCCTAATTGTGCATCTGAATAAAAATAGACTATCTATGATTATTATCACATATAATTGTAGAATTTTAAGACCGAGATGATGAATGACATGGCACCTGCGGTACATGGGCGGACACGTATAGTACTTGATTACTCTCTAATTAGTCACGACGGCACTCGACCGTCTTCGACACATTGTGCCGGTACTCTACGATTAGTACTTCGGTACTCTGTTTAGTACTTGGTACTCTCTGTTTAGTGCCCGGTACTCTCGTTAGTGTGTGGCACTCTCTGCCAGTGCCCGGCCTCTGCTTTGTCTTCTGACACCTCCCGAGTACTATATTGTACCTTTGGTATATTGTGTTGTGTCTACTCATTTCTTATGATTAGTACGGGTAGTCAACAGTTATATGATAAGGGGCGAATAAGAATAAAGAATAAGAATAAAAAGAAATGTACATGGGTTACGAGTCAGAATTTACCTACGGGTACCTGCTGTGTAGTGGATTCACGCCAGTACCTACGGTTACCTCTGTATCTGTTCTGTAGTACCTACAGGTACTTTTGTATAAGTAAAATCTTTGTAGTACCTATGGGTACTTCCGTATCGGTAAAATAAGTATAAGTTCTGTAATATAAGTATAAGATTTGAAATACAAGAATAAGTTTGAATACGAGAGTATGGAAGTTGAAATAAAGAATAAAGTTACGTAATACAATTATAAGATGCGAAATACAAGAATAAGTTCCGAATACAAAAGTATAAGAGCTGAAATACAGAATAAGTTCAGTATCTACAAAGTATAAGATCGAAATACCAAGTATATGATCCGTAATACAAGTATGAATCTGAAGTACAAGAATAAGCTACGTATTACCAAATATAATATCCATTAAGACAAGAGTATGCTCAGTAGTACAGTATAGATACTAAGTACAGTATAAGTTTTGTAGTACCTCTGGTACCTTTGCTATAACCTAAGAGGATGCGGATAGAGTATTAGTCGACGAAGTTCAAGTAGATCCTTTGGGAGATCTTAATACGTGATCGTTTGATACAAAGTACAAGTATGTGTCCTTTTGAGAGAGTTGAACAAGTAGTATACAAGATACTTAGGTATAACAATAAGTTAAAATGTATCTCTGTAGTACCTCTGGTGCCTTCAAACAAGTGTAATCTCCGTGAAGTATAAGTATAAGCCCTATGGTATAAATTATAAAGCAGAAGTAGTACCTAAGAATTTTTCATTATAAGCATAAGTTCTGTCAACTCCTACGGGAGATATGAGATAGATATAAGTACCAGTACGTGTATAAGAACCTCTATATAAGCATAAGTTAAATCAGCTTTCCCTACGGAGATCTGAGATAGATATAAGTGCGAATGGAGTGTAAGTATCTGCGGCTGAGGCGTAAACTCTGCTCCTCTGAGAAGTCACAGACAGTATATATGATAGATAGAATATGAGTCGTGTCAGTACCTCCCATCTAAGTACTTAAGTTCGGTACCGTATACGAGGAATGCGAATAAGTATGTGTTCCTCTGGAGATAAGTATAGAGAGTATGTGTTACGGAGATAAGCATAAGTATGTGTCCTATGGGGAGATAGAATATAAATATGTGTGTCCCTACGGGAGATCGAAATAGATAAGTTTTCCATAGAAGTTTAAGATGCGAGTAAGTATAAGTTTCTTTATAAGAATAAGTTCGATGCGTGAAGGCGAAGCGATCACGAGCAGAACGCATAGGATTTGTTCTGAGGATAATTATGTATGTAAATCTGTTATATGGTGTAGAAGGTCGATATCTTTTTTTGTTATATGTTTATTATGATTAGATTAAATAAATTGTGTATCGTATAAGTATAAGAGATGTTTCCCATAGCGTAAAAGCTAGCATGGGTTTTAATCGTGTGATGCTGAAGATGAGGACATCAGGATCTTAGCATACAATTGGGCGACACACTAGTAGGGTTTATCACATTTATGTCCAGCTCGATTTGTAAATGTAAAAGTACAGTTTTGAATATGTAAATGGGACTCAGTATATGTGTATAGATTTTGATGGACATCACTCCGGTGGTAGTTTTTTTGTATATGTATATGATCTTTTGATTATGTTATAATACTTGGGTCCACTAATGTCTGAAAAGAAAAAAAAAACAGTAAGAGTCGGTATATAGTCGCGCTTAATTCGAGTTCGGATCGCCATTGGTCGGACGAGAGGAAATCGGGTATGACAGTCTAAGTTGTTCATCAATCCTTGATGAACTAGTATAATTTCAGTTCTATAAAGCTTTTGATAAATTTGTCATTTCACCTTACTTCAATTGATTATGACTCGGACACTTAATGGGATTACCATCGGGACCACCTACCCATCTATAGGATTTATGGCTGACCAACGGATAACAAGGGCTGACCAACACTAACTAGTGGAATCACAATCAAAATAATAAAGTTTCATAACAATTTTCACTAAAAATCTTGAAAAACATGGCTCTGATACAAATTCGTAGGATCTTTAAATAACAAATAACAAATAAATAGAAAGAAATTTGGGTACGTGGCATTGTCAGACTTATCCAACTTTTTGAAAAGTGGGCTAGTTTTGAGTCAGCCTTTCACATCTTTGTTGTCTTCTTTTGAAAGTAGGGAATCTTCTTTTTTGAAAAGCAAACTGTTGCATAGTGTTGCTTTTTGACTATCTTGTCATCTTGTCATCTTGTCTTTGTCCTCATTTGAAAGTGGGAGACAATGCTGTATTATCAGGCCATGTCTTTGGGTTTCTTTGAATCATCTGTCCACTTGCAACCTTGTTTGATTTCTTCCAGGGAGTTTTCAATGAAGCGATCAACAGTGATATAGAAAATTTGTTGTTTGGGGATTTTGGAGCCTTTAATTTCACGATAAAAAGGCTTTTGAAAATGGAGCCAGGGAACCCATTACTCAAGGGGTATGGGAGCCCATAACACATGTCTTCATTTTGTTGGAAAGCAGAGCTTGAGGTTGTGTCTTCCTCATCTTGATCTAATTTTGCAAGTTGAGACAAGGTTTTAGTCGTTTGTTCTTGAACTCTTTTGAGGTAGGCTTTATAGGCCGAATTTGAAGGAAAAGAATTTTTTGAAGGAGTTTGAGGCCAAGCAAGAGAGTCTGGTAAAGGTTGAGTCCAAATGAGTGTCTTTGTTTTTGTGAGCTTTTTGGATTTGGGCTTTTTAGAGTTAATCTATTCTTTAATTGACTCAAAAGTTTGTGTTAACTTAAAGTTCCTATTTTTGATGAAGATGGTTTATCAACAGTTTCTTCACCTTCAAAAAAATGCTATCTCCTTATCAAAATCTTCCTTTATACATAAATAGAATAAAAAAACGTTATAACGAAAGGAAGATTCCTCCTTTTGTCTATGGTATTGAATTTATTAAAAAAAAATTCTCCTCTCCAAAAAGAGATTATTCAAAATTTTCAAATCTCATGTTAGAAATGCACTAAGCAAACAATACGAAAATGATATAAAATCAAGGATAACTACAATTCATCTTTTTTTCATTGGTTTTTCAAATCCACAAAACCTCTTAAACAAATTCAACAATCACAAGAATATTTAAAATATTTTAATAATAGTCAAGAAATGTCAATATATATTAACAATGAAAAAACCAAATTTAAGCCCTTGAAGCTTGACTAAAATGATAAAGGGGTTGAAACGGGCATACGAGAGATTCGGGATTGAATTTTTGTAATAATAGAGTATTGCATTATAATATACAAAAATAAATAGAAGTGAAAAAACAAAATTTAATAAAATTTTGTTTTCTTCTACTCAAGAGAGATGGGATAAACACAAAAAGATGAAAAATAAAAAATCTTTACTAGTCAAAAGTTGGATGATGAAAAGGATACAAATTTTAGTAAAAAAATAGATGAACCAAATCATGAAGAAAAGACTATTCATAAAAAAAAAAAAAAAAATTACAGAAGAAACAAACTTCGTAAATGTCATAACAAAAGAGAATAAACAAATATTTTCTTATGTCCTAGATAAAATAGAAGATGAAGAAACAAAAATACAATATTTCCAATATTTAAAAGAAATATTTCTTCCAGAAAAAACAAAAAAAACTTTACAAAATAAACTAACTCCACCTACTCAGAATAGTTTCAAAGAAATATTTAGTAGATTTAAAAATAAAAAAAAACGTATAACTATAGGAGATTTACAAATTGAAATAAAAGAAATAAAAAATAATTAAATATATGTGGATACCATATTTTGGCTATGATGCATTTCCTACAAAAAAGGTTAGACTCGTTTTTATATTTTTGAAAAACCATTTAGAAAACGGTTTGGAGTCGCTACTTATATTTATTTATTTTTTAAGAGAGAACATATAATAAGAAATAAAAGCCCTAATATGACTATTTTTTTAGAAAAATCCAAATTTATGAAATCGAGTCCAAATTCGAAGGTCATGTTACCTATTGTGAATGCATAATAGTGAACCGTAACACATTTCTAAGCCCCTAAAGTCAATTTTCTACTAATTAGGTCATGGAAATCGTGACAATGAATTGATTAACTAATACATATAAATAATTATCTCTCATAATTATATGAGTGTACATCAAGCCATCAATAAATAAATAAATAAGTAAAATCAAAAGGGAAAGAGTATGTACCTTGGCGGCAAATTGTTAGAGTTATCAATAGAAGACAATGTTCATGTAATAACAAATATAAAAATATTCATGATCAAATTAGGAAATCAAATTATAAATTAAGTGTCGAATTATTTAAAAAAGAGTACATGGAATGTTGGCCCATTTATTTATTCATGAATTAACCCATGAAATTCCACTTTTATGGACTCATGAAACTAATCAATACTATTTTCTAAAACAAGAAAAATCAATTTGTTAAAAAAATGTTTTGAAAACAAATAAAAAGCTTAAAACAAAAAGGTATTAAAAGTTTTAGAAAATTAGTTTTAATTAAATTATGAGGAAAAAACAAGTAGGAATATTTAAAACAAAATACCTGTAGAGATTAAAATAAAAAGGTAAATTTAAATAAGTTTATTTGAAGGTTAAAAAAATAGAAAGGTCAATTTTAGAAGCAAAGAAATGAGATTAGAAATATTATTCAAAGGGGAAAATGTTTAAACATAAAGAGGACCTTAGGTAAGATGGTTAGTCTGGTGCACTTTGAGTTATGAGTTCAAACTTTGATTTTGCAAGTAGATATATTTATTTAAAAAAAAAAATCAAGATTTTGACATTTGGTGAATTGGTAAGCTAATAAATTTGGAAATAAATTTGAAGTCACATAAGTTTGAAAGTGAATAATAAAATGATAAAAACAAAAAAGAATAAATAAATTGAGTGATTAAAAAAAGATGAGAAAAAAACCGGATTTAGAAAAAGAATAAATCAAATAAATATACAAATAAAAGGAAATGTGGTAGTTCAAATAAATATACAAATAATGGAAAATGGTCCTCCATAGTGGATGGGCTAATTACGGATGGCATATACGAGCATGCCATGTAGCTTTGCATGTGAAACCCGAGAAAAATCAAAATTTTCTGAAAATGGCAAAACAGTAAATTGTCGGAATAGTATGGGTTGAAAACTTAGAAATTTTCTAGATCTCGGATGACGAAACGGATTTCGCCGTTGGATTCCTCTCTTGAAATCTAGTTACCTAGACGAATCTCGTCAAATTTTGAGACTGTCGGATTTTTACGTTTTTCGGGGCGATAGGTATACTTGATTACAATGGACGAGATTGTTTACAAAAATCTCGTAGGAAATGACTCAAGTTAAGTTCATGGGATATGATTTGAACTTGAACTAAAACGAAATGAGTAGCTTCGGGCCAAAATCGGACCTAAACAAGGGTGAACATGTGGCACGACGTGAGCCACAAACCTAACTTAAACTTAAGTTGGAACAAAAAGAGGAATTAGGGCTAAAAGAGCCCATTTTCCTGGTTTGACCGAGAGAGTGAGAGAAGAGAGGAAGAGGAGAGCCAAAAGCTTCATTCCAAAATCTACGGAGTTCCGTTGATTGGTTTTTGTCGGGCCAACAATGAAAGTTCATTGCATCGACGAGGGGTATGCGTGGGTACCTAGAAAGAAGGATTTCGCCAAAGATCCAAGAAGGGAGATTTCGGGAAATTGAAGATTTCGGGTTTAAGAAGCTTCCTACCCGTGTTCTACTCTCCAAGAGGTAAGAGATTCTTCCTACCTTGGCTTACTTTCCATCTTTGGGCTCGGAAAAGAGGGTTTTTCGTTTAAGGGCCTGTTTGGCGAAGAAAAAAAACTAGATTTTCGAGTTATGCTCAATGTTTCTTCGCCTAGGAGAACCTTAGTTCGCCTAGGTGAAGGCAGGAATCTTCTCATGGAAGATTGGTTCTTCGCCTAGGCGGAGGAAAGGTTCGCCTAAGCGAAGGGGTTTGCTTAGGCGAGCTCGAGAACAGGAATTGAGGACTTTCTAGTCCGCCTAGGCGAGCCCGGGGACTGTCATTATGGCCTTTATGGCATGTTTTCGAGGCTCGGTTTGTGATTGTTTATGGCTTGCTTCGGGGGCCATTGTATGACTTGTTTGAGTGTGTCATTACTTGACTAAGAGTGACATGTTTGGATGCCAATATGAGTACTCCAATGTATTGACATGTGATGAATTGGTATGTGCAATGACCATTACATGACTTGATTGTGTGTGTGTCATTGCTTGAATATAGAATGCATGTGAATGTTGATATATGCTTGTATGATATATTGACATGAATGAAATGATGTATGGAAGTCATATGCAGGTGATGTGATTGTCCATGACATCTGGTAAGTAGTGTGGATTGTGTTGTCCATGTAGCATTCATTATGCACGTGACATGATATAACATGCAATGGCATATTACATTGTATATGTGTGACGCCTCAATTTCCAAGGGTCCCGTTGACAACCCGTCAACCCGCTAAATTTCTGTCTTAGGTCGTCTTGCACATAAGTTTTGGTATCGGACCTTGTACCAACTACCCATGGACACCGAGTTACTCAGCACCACTTCCATACGTCCCTTCACTGGGACCCATTCATTCATCTTTAAATCTAAAATATGAAAAGAAAATGAATAATTAGGTCCATGGGGAATTAAGATCACACCCTCTTACCATAATTACCTACTAGACTATTTATACAATAGTCAATTTTATAAAAATCATTTTATACAAAACACTTTTACAAAAAAGTTACTCAAAGGCCACATGTGGCCTCCTTCGCATCTTGACTACTCGTCGAAACTACGCTACTCCTACCACACTCCTTATGCGTGAAAGGGGTCTACGGCTGGTGAGCAATGCTCAGTAGAAAATTTCTCCTACAAGGGCTACTCCCCACCTAAAATGCACATGCAATGGCATACATACATCAAACCACATTCCATACAGAAAATGCAATTCTATATGGAATATTTCATGTCATGCATGAATGGGACTCTCATACCATAACCAGTCTTGGCCGACTCTCACACATGCAAATGCCAAGTGTGAAAACCAGTCATTGGTGTTTCACCCAATGACTTAACCCATTGGACAACGCTCCAATATTTATTTATTTTCATCAAATCCCGTGTGTTTATTTGGGTAGCGAATTTCTGGGGTTTCACCGCAGGCTTTGCACGCCTTCCGACACTTTCGCGAACTTTCATCGCTGGATACATATTTCTAACAAAGAATAAAATTTGGGTCTTTCACCCTTTGGGGAAGGGATTTTCCTCATTTTGCTTCACCCAAACACACGAAATTTATTATTGTTATTTTATGCACCCATGAGTCTCAATTTTTGGACGTTGTCCCAATTTCTGAGCTTACTACACATTCACTAAGAATGGTGAATAAACAATATCATGCACACACACCCGACTTGACGCGATGTCCCCGTGCATAAGAAATGCAATTATGCCATTATGCCATTATGCCATTTCATACTATAACATGTTACATGTAAATGAGAACTACATGCAACATTATCAACACATGGATAACACACACACACACACACACACACACACACACACACACACACACATATATATATATATATATATAAAATTCAGATCATCACGTGAGCATATATCGACACTTGATTTCCTTTTATTTTGCTCCACGTCCTCATCTTCTCATTTTTCTCATTTTCTCATTTTTCTCTTATTTCTCTCATTTTTCTCTCTTCCTTCATTTCTTCGTTCACTTCTCTTTCTCTCTTTTGATTGTCATTGGCCAAGATTAGTCAGTGGGAGCTTCTCCCCACTTTCCTCTTCACCATGTCTTATTTCCTAATTTTTCCTTATTTTCATGAATTTGTTCTTTTTCCATAATTTCCTCATTTGACACTTAGCTCCATGTGAGCCATTTACACAAGTGCACCACATGGCTCTTGCCACGTGGCATCCACATGATCATGCCATGTGTCACTTAGCATCCAATGCCTCGAAAAACGTGAAATTCCAACTATCTCGAAATTCGATTGGGTAACTAGATTTCGTGAGACGAATTCAACGACGAAGTCCATTTCGTCATCCGAGATCTAGAAAATTTCCGGTTTCCAACCGAAATTACCGTTTTACAATTTTTTAGAAAAATTGATTTTTTTCCCGGGTTTTATATTCTTCCCCCCTTAATAGAATTTCGTCCCCAAAATTCACACACACTTGCACACATAAACACATGCATATGCAATAATTTATTCTAGTGGCCAATATTAGACTAGACAACGCAAATTCATTCTCAAATAGGAAAGGATAGGTGGTTTGCATCGTGTCCTCGCGTTCCTAGGTTGTCTCCTCCACTCCTCGGTGTTGCCACAACACTTTCACTAGCTGCACGGTCTTACGTCGCAAAACTTGATCCCGGCTATCCATGATACGCATTGGTCTCTCCTCGAAGGTCCCATTTGTATCAACAATAATCTCTCCCAATCACTAGCAGGCTGGATCGGGTATATACGGAGCATGGAGACGTGGAACACCTCATGGACATATGATAAACTCGATGGTAGCGCCAATGGAGTAATACAAGCGTGCCCACCTGTAGAAATTATCTCGAAGGGCTGATATACCTTGGTGCTGCTTCCTTTGTTTTCGAGATTTGATCACTCCTCTCTTAGGCATCACACACTTGAAGGCGTGATCGCCACCTCGGAACTCCAGGAGGGTCGGCGTCGTGTCGGCTTTAGTCGTGAAGGCGCTTCGAATAATATCCACGCTTCTGAGAGGTGTCTGAATTAGATCCGGACCAGTAATGGAGTGCTCTCCCACCTCTATCCAACAAATCGGGGATCGACATGGCCTCCCATATAAGGCCTCATAGGGTGCCATCTGAATACTCGCCTGATAACTATTGTTGTAGGATAAAGTGTGCCGACTTAATTAGTGGAGTCCACCTAACCCATCTGCTTATAATGTCTCCAGTAATCCGTGGCAAGTGGGTCACAAAATCCATCAGTGACGTGCTCCACTTCCTTTAGCTAGCTTTAATACTTAATTAGCCTTTATCGGGCTTCATGTTTCACTTTTACCTGTCGACACGTGAGACAATCGTTGAACAAAAATTCCAATGTCTCGCTTTCATCCCGCCCAGCATCACTAGCATGAAGATTTCTGCACATCGGCTACAAAGATTTCTAAGACATCTTCATGCCACCTGGATGCATAGTAAATCGAGAGCAGTGGAACTCTCTGAGGATCTCCTCTCTCATATCAGTCAGTTGGGGAATCACAACCCGCCCCCTATACCGAAGACTACCATATGTGTGGATGGCTGCTTTCACAATTCAGACTGATCAACTTGGCCCCTAATGGACACATCTCCGCGGTCCTTCCCCTAGGACTCAATCATCTTGCTTACTGTGGGATGGCGAGCCACCAAACTCTCCTAGCGCTCCCGAGCCCGATAATCGCATCGCACTTAAACTCCCCAGCGCCCGAGCATTTCCACTCCTGAAGCGGTACTAGCCAAGACTCTGACTTCTTATTAAGCGCATCATCCACTACATTTGCCTTACTAGGATGGTAATGCAAAGTGAAGTCATAGTCCTCCAGATATTCCATCCATTTGTGTTGCCTCAAATTGAGGTCCCGTTGTGTGAAAATATACTTCAGACTTTTGTGGTTTGAAAATACCTCAAACTGCTCACCATACAAATAGTGGCACCAAATCTTTAAAGCAAAGACTATTGCCGCCAACTCCAGGTAAAATGTGTATTGTAATTCTGCTCATGATTCTTTAGCTATCTGGAACTATAAGCTACAACCCTCCCGGACTGCATCAAGACACATTCCATCTGGTCTCAGAGGCATCACAAGATACCAGTTCCTCCGTCCTGTTCCTCGACTATTAGAATGTAGATCTAAAGCAAGCCTTCTTTTCAACTTCTGGAATGCCTTTTCACATAGGTCATTCCACTCAAACTTGACACTCTTTCGGGTCAATCAAGTAATAGGTGCTGCTAACCGGGAGAAATCTTCAATAAACCTCCTGTAGTATCCTACCAATCCTAAGAAACTGCTTATCTCGAAGACTGACTTTGGCTTCTCCCAACTCATAATAGCTCTTAACCTTCTCGTATTCACTGACACACCCGGCCGACACGACGCGGTCCCAAGAATTTCACCTCAATAAGCCAAAAATCGTACCATCAACTCGACATACAACCGATGGTCCCCGAAAGTGCCGGAAACAATCCGTGAACATCCTCATGCTCGCCCTAGATCGAATGATCAAAATGTCATCAACAAAGACCACAACAAACTGATCTAAGTAGGGTTGGAATACCCTATGCATGAGATCCATGAATGCTTCCAGCGCATTCGTCAACCTGAAGGGCATCACTATGAACTCGAAATGCCCATACCACGTCCTAAATGTTATCTTAGGGATATTAGTCTCTCTAACTCTCAACCGATGATAACCGGTGCAAAGGTTTATCTTGGAGTAGACTCGCGCCCCTTTCAGCTGATCATACAAATCATCAATCTTCGGTAATGGATACCAATTCTTGACCGTAACCTTGTTCAACCTGCTTCCAATCAATGCACAAATAAGAGTCTTATCCTTCTTCTTAAGAACAAACCGAGCGCCCCATGGTGAAGTGCTCAGCCCAATAAAACCCTCGGTCTCGACAACTTCGCACTGGACCTGAGTTCCCGCGAACTCAACCGGTGGCTATCCTATGAGGAGTCATAGGCCAGCGACGTACTGTGGTGCAACTCAATAACAAAGTCCACATCCTTGTGCGGAGGTAATCCTGGTAGCTCGTTCGGAAAAATCTCCTCATACTCTCAAACCACCCGAGGTAGACTCAAACTCGTCTCTCATACTTTGGGTGGTAAGGCTCGCTTAGCCAACTCCATCAACCGGCCCACTCCATCTAGAGTCGCAGTACATTCTCACCAAAGCATCATGCTTCTTCCCCTGAAAAGTCACACGAATACCGTCTTGTGTGTAGGCAGTAATCCTCCTACTATCACAATCAATGACGACTAGATGCGTCGTCAACCCATCCCTGCTAAGAATGGCATCAAAATCCGATATGTCAATGACCCTCAGGTCCACAATGAGTAGAATTCCTAAGATCTCTAACTCACAATCCCGACATATATGATCGACACTCACCCTAGTTCCTAGGGGATAATTCACATACAACGAATTTTCTAAGGTTTCAACCTCTAAACCCAAACTTTTCACACATTATGCAACTATAAGCATGACTATGATGCATCCAAATTTAAATAACATTCTAGTCAAGAAGTGCGAGAGCCGAAACGTACCCTATACATCAGACTGATCTGCAAGCTTAGTCTCGTAATAACACCGCATACATGCCCGTCTCGGGTACCTACCAGTCTCTCGCTCGACCCCACTCCATGCTCGCCCATATGGCCTGGCCCGCGAAATAAGCAGTTGCACAACACCCCGATCGGGATATCTGCCTCTCGCCCATGCCGGGGGTGAGTGAACAACAGGGTTTCACGCATGTCCCACCGATGATCGGGACCGTGATGCCTACACCCCGGATCCCCGCCGCGGACAATCCCGCCCCTGCGGTGCCTAGCCGATGGAAATGGTAGTACGTCATCTGGGCCTACTGGGCTGGCTCTTCGACCGCCTTTGGCTCGATAGCCGCTACCCCATCCCCGACATCCGCACGGCTAAAGTCTTCTCGCCTTCCTGTGAGCTAAAAGAAAATTGATTCTCCTCCTTCTTAGCACTAGCACCCATGCTCCGGATGCTTCATTTGTCATCTACTTCTCTTTCAATGGCCAAGGTTGTCCTGGCCATCAAGTCCTCTCCTCCCATGTATGTCGGAGGATGATGTGCCAAACTTCTAAAGGTTACTTCCGCCCTCCTCGGGTCCACCGTCGCACCACCGCGTAATGGTATGGGCCATAAATCATCGCACAATGATGGGCAACTGCAGCGCCTATAGCCTCTATATAGGCCTGTGGGTTAAACACAGTGGTGGCTGACTATCGGTCTCTGTGTGAACAACCCCATGTCCTCTTCCTCGATTTTCCATCTACACGAAATAAATAAAGAAACGATTTCTTTTCTTGTCTAACTAATAGTGTATGTGCCATTACTAATAGACCCCACATCCCTAACTATCACGTTCATTTTGTTCTTCGAACTCCTAAGGTTATGTTTTCTAACCCTAGTGTTCATCTTTTCCTATATACATTCTTCCATGTATATAATTCACACAATTTATAACACACAATCACACAATAACACAATAACGCAGCATGTTAAGCACAAAACACGCAACACACAACAATGCATGATCTAAACCTGCCCATCGAGTCCTAGGTATTCATATACCTAAGCTCTGATACTAAGCTGTGAAGCTGGTATCAGGACCATACTTATGGATACCCACACCCGAGCTCCCTAGGTAATCGTTAACTTGAGCTTTGATACCAAGCTGTGACACCCCAATTTCCAGGGATCTCGTTGACAACCCGTCAACCCGCGGAATTTCTGTCTTACAATAGTCCAAAAGAATTTTATAAAAATCCTTTTATACAAAACACTTTTACAAAAAATGTTACTCAAGGCCACATGTCGGCCTCCTTCGCAATCACGACTTGCCGGAGTGTCGCCCTCGCACACCCGCATTTAAAAAGGGGTCCGCCAACAAAAGGAGCAATGTTCAAGAGAAAATTCTCCTATAAGGGCTACTCCCCACCTAAAATGCACATGTAATGACATACATACATCAAACCATAATCCATACAGAAAATGCAATCCTATGTGGAATATTTCATGTCATGCATGAGATGAGACTCCTCATGCCTATAACCTGAGTCCCGGAATCGACTCCCTTACATGCAACGCCAAGGTGAGTCTCGCCATCGGGTGGTTCATCCAATGGATTTAACCCATCGACAACCCTCCAATATTTATTTATTTTCATCAAATCCCGTGGTGTTTATCGGTAGCAGAATTCCCCGAGGTCTCACCGCAGCTTCGCACGCCGACACTTTCTAACTTTCAATACCGGATACATATGTCTACCTGGTCTTTCACTCGGGTGGGTACGGTTTAGACCACGTGATACATCAGGTGTTTCCATGCTCGTTACATGACCTGATTGTTTGTATCAGGAATTAGTATACATGGTAAATCGTATATAGGAAAGAGAACACTAGGGTTAGAAAACATAACCTCGGGGGTCTTGATGGTTCAGTTGCCATGTCTATTAGTAGTTGACAGATGCACTACTAGCTAGACAAGAAAAGAAATCTCAATTTTCTATTTGACATGTGTAGATGGCAAGTCGAGGAAGAGGATGTAGAGGCGGTGGACGGGGAAACAACTAGCCACCATTGGCCTTTGACCAACAAGCCTTCATGGAGGCTATTAGTGCTGCGACTGCTACCATTATGTGAGCCGTCAGGTTACCACCATTGCACATGTCGGGGTGCAAATGTGAGCCGTGGAGGACAAAGCAACCCCAGAGGAGCGGCGCGTACCATCCTCCAACCCGCGGGTGCCGGGATCCGGGCTTATGGTTGATAATCGGGTTTCGACAAGCCTGGAAGATAAGCAGGCTGAGATCACCTCCGATGCCAATGGTGATAAGAGTCGCATTCCCACTAGAAGGCAAATCCCAAGTATGGTGGGATTGGGTCAAAGCCTCAAGGAATTTGGAGGCAATGACATGAGAAGAGTTTTGTGAGCTCTTCATGGGCAAGTATTTCCCGACATCTGCACGACATGTAAAAGATCAAGAGTTCCTAGAGTTGAAACAAGGAACGATGACAGTGCTCGAATACATGGCCGTTCACCGACCAAGACGCTGTGACGACATGTAATACTGACATGGTTAAAATGAGGAAATTTTAAGATGGTTTGAAATTATCCATCCGGGGTAAAATTGTGGGACTCCTCCTACAAGATATGGACCCGATGGTTAGGACAACTATGGCCATATAAAGGAAGTGATGATGCACCTGAGCATCCCGGGATGCGTGTTGATAAGAGGAAGAAGGTCAACTCTCTTTCTGTACCGGTGTTAGCAGAGGACTTATGCCCGTGAGGTTTCAAAGACGTATCGCGCTACTAAGACCGCTGGGGCCAAGATCGCCTTCCCAAGATGGGAGACACTTCAACGCTCCTAGCAAGCCAAGGCGTAGCATGTTTCCAAAGGCTACCGCCTGACACTCGAGACGAGGTCGCCCGCAGGCGTGATCCCAGTGCTGTTAGGACACCACCGTCCCGGGCCATCAGTGGCACGCACAACGCAGCGCAGCTCTCCCAACCCGCCAGGCCAAGGAAGACAAAGACGGCCCCAAGGTGCCGTGACAAGCACCTACTATTTTGCAGACATGCCACGCCGGAGGTACGGGTCGAGGTCGGTGCACGGGGCTCATAGGCCGACTTCGTGGGACCCAAGGGTGTGTCTATGCCATCACACTTCATATTGAGCTTACAGATCAGTCGATTATTCAAGGTACTTTTCTACTCTTTCGCTTATGGGAAACAGTATTGTTCGATTATGGTGCATCTCATTCATTCATTATTGCATCATGTGAGAGAGAGATTTCGCTGAGGTTGAAACTCCTGGAAGAGCCGTCACGTGAATTCTCCCTTTGGAACTAGGGTGGAGGTTGATAAGATTTGTTGGGATTGTGAGTTAGAGATCTTAGGGATTCTGCTCACTGTGGACCTTAGGGGCAAGCCAGGGCAAAAAGCATGTTTCCAATGCCACCAGCTTAGACACTTGAGACGAGATTGCCCTCAGAGGCAGAGATCCCAAAGTTATAGGACACCATAGTCCCGGGGCCATCGGCATGCACAGACGCAGCTTGTTTCTTCCCACTGGCCATGGGCCGTGGAAGACAAGACGTCCCAAGAAGGCCGTGACAAGCACCTATTATTTTCAGCACTCCGGCCACATGGGTCGGGGCATGGGTCGAGGTCGCGAGGGCAGGCTCACGTACTGGGGACTTCAGGGACCTGCGGCGTGTCTACTAATTTCACCGTGATCGAAATTGCGACCACATTTGTTCAAGGTACTTTTCACTCTTCGCTTACGTGGAAAGAGTATCGCTTGATTACAAGATCCTATCTATCCATTATCAGATCACAAAGTAGAGATTCGGGCTTAGAGGTTGAAACCTGTAGAGTCGTTGTATGAATTCTCCCCTTGGAACTGGGGTGGTGAGGATCGATAAGATTCGTCAGATTGCACGGTTAGAGATCTCAAGGATTTCGCTTCACTATGGACCTGGGGTCATGGACATGTTCTGAGTTTGATGTCATCCGTGGATGCACCCGGCTTGATCGCGACATCAGTCACATCGATCAGGGATCGTGATATAAGCCACGACCTACACATCGGATAATACTTTGCGGTTACGCTTCGTGGGGATAAACAGCGATGTTTACCCCGAAATGTGGTACAACTTTAGGTGGCATGGGCAAGCCAGGTTTGCCAGTGCCTTACCTCGAGGACAAGCAGACAAGATTTGGGTCTACCTCATGTGGTTTGTGAGTACGAGGATGTTTTTTCTGGATGAAAGCATCGAGATTACCTCAGACATGGATGTAGACTTCATATTGAGTCGCACTGGCATATCACCTATTTCATGACTCCTACATAGAACGCTCACCGAGTCAGCATGAGCTCAAGGTCCACCGCAGGAATTGTCGGACATGTCTATTGGGATCGAGCACTTCACCTTGGGGAGCTTCGGTTCTGTTTACCAAGAAGTGGGACAAGACTCTTCGACTGTGTATAGATTATCTACAGTTGAAAAGGGCTACTATTAAGAATAGGTACCCTTTGCCGTGGATTGATGATTTGTTTGATTAGTTGAGAGGGGCGTGGGTCTACTCCAAGATAGATCTCTCAGACGGCTACTCATCACTGAGAGTCGTGGAGGTGGATATCCTAAGACAACGCTAGAACGCGATATGGACATTTCCAAGTTCACAAAGGATGCCGTCGTTGACGAATGCCCAAATGACATTTATGGATATTATGCATGGTTTTAAATTTCTACCTAGATTAACTATCGTGGTTTTCAGGATGAAATCTAATATACCCAAGTCCGAGGAGGATCATGAGGGTCACTGAGGGTCGCTCTCCGACTGAGAGCATCAATCGATGCCAAATCAGTAGCGTGGAGTTTAAGCCATCGGTGAGACTTTTTGGCACGCGTATCGACTTCGGCATCCATGTAATTCCTGGGAAGGTTTAGCCGCTATGAGTCGGGAGACCAAGCCGCCTTCGATAATGCAGCTGGGATTGGCAGTATTACCGAGGTTCATCAGACTCTCCCTAAGTATTTGCGCCTCATGACGAGGTCGACCCGAAAGAGGTTAAGTTTGAAGGAATGATCAGGTGAGAGGGCATTCCAGGAATTAAAGAGAAAGCTTACTTTAGCTCCTATTTCGATAGTCCTGGGAGAGGGGGACACAGAGGTGACATTGTATCGATGCCTCCTGTGATCTGACTATTAGATGTGTTTGACAGTCCCAGATAGTGGTGGCTTATGGTTCTCTCAGCTAAAGAACCACGATCGTAGTTACCCCACACATGACATGGAGTTGACTCGCCATTGCCTCGCTCTAAAGGCTGACGCCACTATTTATACGGTGAGCAGTTCGAGGTGTTTTCAGACCACAAGAGTCTGAAGTACATTTTTACATAGCGGGAACTCAACATGAGGCAACGTAGGTTGATGGAGTATCTGGAGGATTATGATTTCACTTCACAGACACTATCCCTAGCGCAAATGTGGTGGCCGATGCACTCACGGTCACGGGGAGGCCGTCTAGCATGCCTTCCCGAGAATGACAGATGCTAGAGACTATGGGACAATTCGAACTGTAATACAAATGATCGTGCTCGCAGAACTCCCGGGAGTTTACTACACCTTCCTAATGAGTAAGAGTGATCGAGTTTCGTGGCAGGAACATGTAGACACCGCTCATCAAGGACTCCAGTGCACGGCCAGTACATGTGACGGTCGGGCCACGCTCCTCCTTGAGCCTCAAAATGCTTGACAAGATTGGGTTAGTCTTTCCTTAGACTACAAAGTCCATATCTTTTTGTTTTTATTCTTCATTTTTCCTTTAAATTTGTTTTGTCTTGGTTTGATTTTGATTCATTTTGATTCCTAGAGCTTTTGTTTTCATTTTTGCAGGAAATTGGTACATTTCGAGAGAGCTCAGAGGTAAAAATACAGAGAAACAAAGATTTTCAAGAACTCGCGAAATTTTCACAAATTCTTAGTGCTAACACTTTAGAAATTATGATAAAGACATAATTTTCAAAATGCTCCAACTTGTCTTTTTTAACCTCTCTTATCTTCTTCCTTCAACTACCAAGAGTCATAACTTGATCATTTGAAGCCCAAATGGAGTGAATAAGGTCTCTTTGGAAAGCTTGAGAAGTATCCTATCCATCCATATACATATTATAACCATTTTGCTTCAAATATAGTAGCAGCCCCACCAGTTGATGATCCTCCAGCTACTACCTAGACTTAGGCTATTCCACCTCTTGCAGATGCTTGATAGCTGCTATTTTTTATCTTTTTGTTTTCCATGCTTGTAGCATTATCATATTTTTGGTATTTTATGAATTGTGATTGGTTTATCTTTATAGTTTTAAATGCTAATCAAATACATATTTTGCTTATTTTTAATTAATTTTCATCTCTTTGTTTTCTCGTTTTTGCTTTAGGTCCTCCTCCAATACCAAATACATTTCACCAAGAGAGATATCACTCTCCTCTTAAATTTCCATTCCATAACCACATCGAGGATAATGTCGAATTTGGTCAGTGAGTTATGAAGGAAGTGCTTATTTGCTCAGTTAGCAAATTTCTTTGTCTAAATATTTTTGAATACGATACATGTTTGCCGAAGTTTTCCCACATATTTTTTTTTTTTTTTGTAATTTGGTCAGATTGAGAAATTGAAACTTTGTCTCAATACTCTTGATGTTAGAGTGGTGTTATGATTATAAGAGTTGATGAATTGTTGAAATTCCTCTTGTATTCAACTTTACCTCTTCCACTTTGAACTAATCACACACTGTACACATTGGTTTTCAATTATAAGCTGAAAAACTGCCTTGCCTCCTAAACCTTTCAAAAATCTGGCCTAGTACGTTTGACCACCTTTAATAGGTTGGGATCCTAAAAAGACTAACAGTCTCAAAACAAAACAAAAAGGAAAAGACCAATGTGTCTAAACAAAAAAAATAAATAAAGAAAAAAGAAAAAGAAAAAGAAATTTGTGACACTTACCTTGAAACCCGAGCACAGTCCGAGGGGTATATGGTGAAAGTTTTTAAAGCCCAGTGCCCTAAGCCAACTGGCTGGGAGTCATCGACTTTGATGCTCGCTACATGGGTGAATAGGTGGAGTTTAGAAAATTGTAGGTGTTGGAGTATTGAACTTATTAAAAGTTCGGGTGATATATGAAGAGTTAGTGGTTGAAAGATCCTTATGACTTGATGCCCTAAACCTTGATTGGTTGGGAGTCATCGATGGACCTCCGATACGGATAATCGAGAATTCCGATACTTCAAAGATCGCACCCCTACAATGAAAAGAAGAGAGGTTGTAGGAAATAAATGAGGCTCTGGCTCTTATCGAGGTCAGGTCGGCCGCTAGGTATAGGAAAAGAGCTAGGTCAGGGAGAGGGCAAGCTTGGCAAACTATTTTTGAAAACAATCGGGTTAACACTTAGGTTTCGTGGAAGGCTCTGTGTCTGATCAGGATTGGAAATTCTGATACTTGAATTCATAGCACATACCATCTTCGAGACAGTCATCGCAAAAGATTTGATGACTCTTATCAAGGTTGGTTTATCACATCATTGCTTTGGAAACCATTTTTGTGGATATATAGATCATTCCCGCTTTTAAATTATTTTTGTTCTTTCCTTCATCATAAGGACTAGCAACAAGTCAAGCTAGAAAGATTACTACCTAAAAGTATTTCATACCCTAAACACTCTAGTTTTTAAGCACTTTTTTCAGGTAGTAATCAACCCACTAACCCAATTGGCATGTTAAGTACCTAAAGCTACTAATCAAATTTCAGGGCAAGTTCGTTTGTTTTTAAAGGCTATACATCTCGACGATAAGGATTCAAATTTTAAGCAGAAGAAATCGGGGATAGCTTTAGAGCGTACACAAAAGCAAGGTAAACTTAAAAGAAGATGCAGAGCTACCTTGCAAAAATTGCAAGTGGTTGCAAAATACTCAAGGTTTCGAAGAACTCGCGAAATTCAAAAGGTCAGGAAACCTCTCGCCACATTTGATTTTTTTTTCTTTTGGTTTCTTGTTTTCTTCCCTACCCCTCCCTCATGTAATGTTGTTTATTTTGCACAATTTGGTAATTTGTATTGATTTGGTGGTATATAATACCCTAGAGAAGACTTTGTAAAATAAAATTTTGATTATTGAAGTTTTGGGAGACTTGCTGAACAAGCGCTCGTTTTTCTCTCAGTTTCTCTCATTTTATTTCTCTATTTTTCACTGGCCAAACATCCTCTGAAGATGATTTCTTAGAGGATGAATGACTAAAACTCCTTCCTCCTTGAAGTAGAAGGCCACTGGGCAAAGGATCCTAAGGCAAACTAAAGGTTTTCATGTTTTTCACGCAAGTATTCACTGTCATTAATGTTCTTTCCTTCAACTCTAGGTTTTGATCCCTTCAAGTCACCTTGAATGGTTAATATTTGATAAGCTTTTAGGGCTCAGTGGATACTTAATGCTAGATCACGTGATGTCCATTAGTTACCACTTATGAGCAATTGGAAGGTGAGTCAAGGAGAAGTTTGTTTTCATTAACTGAGAGCATTAATGGGCAGTGAATGTCATTTTCAAAGATATGTAATGAGGGTCAGCTTTTATAGCTAAATGAAGATCCGGTTTGGGAGATAACTATATGTTATCCTCCCCAATGCCAGGAAAAGACCTAGAAAACCCCTCATTTGCCAAAGGAACCTAAGCCTAGTGTCCTGATACTTCAAGGGATCTCTTTTATTCTCAATGATAACCATTAAAACCAACCCCTTTTTATCACAACCCCAATATCCAAAGAGAAACCACTAGTATAAGCCTCATTGTAAGTTGTTTTCACGAAGAAAACCCATCCCTGTGGACGATCCTAGAACCACTATGCTATGGTAGCTATGCTACGCTAGTAGAAGGTATTAGGTTTTAAAATTTGTTGATTAGTACCCTACGGGCGACAAATCAATATCCCTACTAGAGCTTCCGGCATTTTGCACAATTTATTTTTATTGGCGATGCATTTCCCCACTAAAAGTAGAATCGCTTTCATATTTTTGAAAAACCTATGAAAATAGCTCAAGTTGCTTACCGTATTTTTGGTTTATTTTTTTTAAGAGAAAAAACAAAATAAGAAATAAAAACTCTAATGTGACTCATTTTTTAGAAAAGACAAGTTTACGAAACCAAGTCTAAAATCGGAGGTCATGTTACCTATTGGGAATGTATGGTAGTGAGCCATAGCACCCCTCTAAGCCCCTAAAGTTGGGTTTCTACTAATCAGGTCATGGAAACTATGGCAATGAATTGATTAACTAATACATACCAAGAATTATCTCTCATAATTACTTGAGTGTACATTAAGCCATCAATAAATAAATAAATAAATAAAATAAACAAGTAAAGTCAAATGGGAAAGAGTATGTACCTTGGTGGCAAATTGTAAGCCCTATCAATAAAAGATAATGTTAATGCAATAACAAATATGAAAATATTCATGATCAAATTAGGAAATCAAGTTATAAATTGAGTGTCGAATTATTTAAAAAAGAGTACATGGAATGTTGGCCCCCCACCAAGGCCCATTTATTTATTCATGAATTAACCCATGAAATTCCACTTTTATGGACTCATGAAACTAATCAATACTATTTTCTAAAACAAGAAAAATCAATTTGTTAAAAAAAATATTTTGAAAACAAATAAAGAAAGCTTAGAACAAAAAAAAGGGAGTATTAAAAAGTTTTAGAAAATTAGTTTTAATTAAATTATGAGGAAAAAACAAGTAGGAATATTTAAAACAAAATACCTGTAGAGATTAAAATAAAAAGGTAAATTTAAATAAGTTTATTTGAAGGTTAAAAAAAAAATAGAAAGGTCAATTTTAGAAGCAAAGAAATGAGATTAGAAATATTATCCAAAGGGGTAAATGATTAAAGATAAAGAGTACCTCAGGTAAGATGGTTAGGCTGGTGCACTTTGAGTTCTTAGTTCAAACTTTGATTTTGCAAGTAGATATATTTATTTAAATAAAATCAAGCTTTTGACATTTGGTGAATTGGTAAGCTAATAAATTTGAAGTCACATAAGTTTGAAAGTGAATAATAAAATGATAAAAAAAAGAATAAATAAATTGAGTGATTAAAAAAAGAAGAGAAAAAACTGGAATTAAAAAGAGAGGAAATCAAACAAATATACAAATAAAAGGAAAGGTGGTAGTTCAACTAAATATACAAATAATGGAAAATGATCCTTCATAAGGAAGTGGGTGGGCTGGTTACGGAGGCATATATGAGCATGCCATTTAGCTTTGCATATACGAGCAGGAGCCCACCTTCCTTGAATGGCAACAATATCTCAAAGGAATCAAACATTTAGCACGTTAGAGTCATAATTTGTAATAAATATAGATATACATACGTTTCGAGAACAACATGAGCTGTTCATCGGTCGCAGTTGCGTCGTAAAGTCGAATACTGGTCGCACGCTCCACACACGGTCAACTCGAAATTCACTTTAACCAGTTTAATATGAGCGTTCCTTTCGACATGATCCTAACTTGTGTTTACTTTATCATTTATAGATCGCATTTACTATAAAGCCAATCCTCACAAATAGGATCATTTAATTTTTGATAATAAGAATTAATTCATAATTCATCATCATAAATATTAAAACTGCTTATGAATTAATTTCTAATATTTATGGAAATTAATTATGAATTAATTCCTCCATCGATAACTGTCATTAATTATATCAATTAATTTTCTCATATTTATGATAATTAATTATGAATTAATTCCTCCTATTTATGAAAATTAAATGATCCTATTTATGAGAATTATTTATAATCAGAAAATCGATCTATAAATAGATCATAAAATTCTAGTTAGGATCATGAGATGATTCGAGGAATCCAAGATATTGCTTTCGAGTTAAAAATTCCCGTGAGGATCCCAAGAGTTGTTCAGGTGGATACCTTGAAGGCCTGACGCAGGCATAGTGACTCCAGCCATGATTCGAAACGAACTGCTGCGAGCCAAGAACGAATCGGTTGTTGTTTCTCAAGAACTATGATGTACGTATAGATTTATTTTAAATTATATTTCGCTATATATAGGAATGCTCGATTCTCACACACATTACTCACATATCATCATATACATCTATCCGCATTAACAATATCCTTTATCAAGCATTACTACGATTAGGAGAATATTTAAGAATACTAATATATTATTCTAAGGACTTTATCATCAAATATACATTATATAAAATGATAAACTGTCATATTATTATCAGACAAATCAAACACAAATGAGTTAAATAAATATAAGCTTTCATCCATATGACTACATCCACTATGTTTATTCTTCAAACCATAAGGAAATACATGACTATCATGTTTTTTCGAGACAAAGGTTTAGTCAACGGATCAACTATTCTCCTCCTCGTATGAACCTTCTATCTTTACTTCATCCTCACAATAATCTCTCCCCGATCGATGATAGCCGTAGTATATGTTTGGATCGATGATGAGATCCTCTGGCTCCTTCACGTAATAGTCTATCAAGGTCACAATATAACAAATGGATCCGTTATGAAAGGAACCACTTCTAGTTCAAAGAATGAACTTTATCCAACAAATTTTTAAGAGGCCTTTCCGAAGCAAAGAATATACTCTAGCCTCATAGAATCAGTCAGAAAATCTGCTTGGAACTCTTCGAACTCACAACATTCACCATTTAAGGTGAATATGTACTGACCGGCACTTGCAATCATCTTTATCGATTGAAAGCCAACATCAAGAAATCCATCGCATTTAGCTCAAATTTCCTCCATAAATCAAAAAATAAATCCTAGTTCTTCAAGCAATTTAAGAATATTTTCGAACGCTTCCGTTGACTCTCACTGTGATTGTTCAAATTGTTTCAAATATCAGAGATAGGAGACATCCGGCCTCAGACACATCATAGTATTACATAATCGAATTCTACAACACATAAGGGACATTTTGCATGTTATGTACCTCGACATCCGGCTCGGGCACATGTCCTAGAGCAGATCCCGTGACATGGGAAGATAACCTTTCTTTGATTGATCCATGCTATACCTCTTATCATTTTATCAATATATGTCTTATCAGGATTGCATAAGATCTATTCGATCATCACAGATCTAATCCCAAAACAGGCTCGCTTCTCCAAACTACTTCAGCTCTTCGACACTTTAAATCACTGAAGAGAGGGTGTCATTTCCTATTAATAATATGTCATCCACATATAAAATGAGAAAACCACAATACTCCCACTCGATCTTTTCAGATACGGCGTCATCTTCTGTTTTTTCGATGAAAACCAAACATTTTACTACCATCAAAATGAATGCTCCAACCCCCAGGATGCTTTCGCGGCTTTTAACACAAACAATTCATAGTCATACTATTGTGTCCTTCTGAGACAAAACCTCAGGTTGTATCATATACACCTTCTTCTTGTAAATGTCCGTTAAGAAAAGCAGTCTTAACATCCATTCTGCCGACTCACAGTCACAAAGTATGTAGCCATAAAGAAGTATTATCCCAATGGATTAACATCGCCACCGTGAAAAAGCCACCCAGTCAATACCATATTTCAAAGAAGAACCTTTTCGCAAATCCGTGTTTTATAGGCAGACACTTTACCATCCATGTCTATTTTCTTTTGAAGACCCATTTGCATCCCATAGGTTTTGTCCCTATAGGTGGATCAACTAATAGTCCAAACCTCATTTTCAGACATGGAACTCATTTCTATGCAGGTCAAGCCATTTTTCTGCAGTCCTTATCTAATAAGACTTCATTATAGGTAGTAGGTTCATCATTATTAATGATAAACACGTCATCATACCTCCGAGGAGGACGACGATCCTACTAGACCTACGATCACCTTGCGGTATCTTGAGTTGGGTGCTAACTCAACCCGCATCATCACGGGTATCAACCCTTGCTCCACCTCCTTTCTTTCACAGGGTTCATGAACTTCATCAAGTTCTATTCGATTCCCACTAGCCATTTCTAGAATAAATTTCTTTCTAGAAATGTAGCATGTCTTGAAACAACACTTTTTATTCATATGGAGAACTCATACTTTAGAAGGAGCATGGTTTAATAGATATGAGGCGTGCATTTAAGTGCATATCCCAAATGATTTAGAAGATTTCCAGATGACTCATCATAGAACGAACCATATCTAATAGAGTTCGGTTTCTTTCTTTCTTTGATACTTCATTTAATCATGGCGTATAAGGTGAGTCCATTGCAGCAAATTCCATTTTCTTTCGATAATCTTGAAATTCTTGGCTCAAAGTATTCACTACACTCCTCGATCCGATCAAAGGACTTTAATACTTCAGTCCAAGTTGGTTTTCAACTCTTCACTTTTATATTCCTTGAACTTTTCAAAGACCTCTGATGATACTTCCAATAAGTATATGACCATATCTTGAATGGTCATCAAGAAACGTGAGGAAGTATGAAAAAACCATTTCGATTAGTCGACATAGGTCCACATACATCGCAGTATGTATGAGACTTAACTCAAGATCTTTCACCCTTCCAAGAAGGGCTGTCATCTTACCTAATAAATAAGATTCGCATGTATCAAAATGTGATTCATAATAAATGATCCCAAATAGTCGTTTTTTATATAATTTGTTTATGCGCTTTCTCACCAAGTCTACAATGCTACGTATAAGAATTTAAGATCATCTATTTCATGGCTTTGTTTATATTGAAAGAATTTTCTAGATCAAGTATATAAACCGTTAGTTGGGTAAATGACCAAAGACCATGTTTACCTCAGCACGATATAAAGAACAACTTTTATTCTTTTGTAATAATTCAGAAACCGTTTAAACTAAACAAGAAATAGATATTATATTTTTCGTTAATACCTGAACAAAACAATCTTTTAGATCTAGAATTAATCCACTAGGTAAAGAAAGAAGTGCATATTCCTACTGGCATGCAACAACTCGTGCTCCATTTCCCCACACGTAGGTCCAGCTTCCTTAGCCAATTTTCATACTTTTCTTTAGACCCCAGATATTTATACAAATATGAGATCCATCCCATTCAATACCCAGTCGATTAGAAGTAGAAAGATTTATTTCAATCATAAACATACCCCAAGTAGAAGCTTCATTAAGCTTCTTCACTCAAGCTTTCTGTGATAAGCCTGCAATTCCTCTTCCAATGTCCATCCTTTCCACAAAGGAAGTACTCCTTTGGTTTCTTTTTCTTTCTTGATTTGTCTGTTATTTGAAGGCCTTTCTAATGGTATTTTTAGGGACCTAACTTGAATTTTCTTTCCTTGTAGCTGCCTCTACCATCAACACATAGCCCTTTTCTTCCCGATTGAGTCTTCATTGCCTTAAGCATATTTAGCAACTTTGGTAGCGTAGGTCCTCGCTCAACTTGGGTCGATTAAAATTCATCACAAAGTTTGAAAACTCGAGGTAGGGATTGCAAATCAATCAACGCTTAATCGATGATGCAACATAACCTAATTTCTCTAATTTTTCAATGAGTCCAATCATCTTCAACATTACGGAAGTTGTAACCGAAGATCCCACTTCCATCTGGGTAAAGGTTGCCTCCCGGCAGATATCATATCTTTCATTCCTAGCCCTTACCATGTTAACTGCCTTTTTTTTTAAGCTGATACATTGTAAAAGCATTCATATCCCTCATGTCGCTTTTGCAAATCGGGACTCACATGCCAACATCGGATAAACGCACACTTAATCATCCGACTGCTTATGATACGATCCTCTGACTGACACATCATTCAGAGCAAATCAAGGACCGGCTTCAAGAACATATAATCTCTTGTCTAAGAATACTCTAGATTGATCCGCACCATAAAAATTGGAGCCAAAGAGTTTATTTTTCAAACGTAATATTACACGCATTCATAAAAGTTAGTGTTCATTTTCACAATTAAAAGCAAAGATAGAAGGGCAGCTAGTAATATACAAAATCAAATAAAATAGATATATGACATAATATTTTTGATTTTGCTCCCATCACCCTATTCAAATCACTTCCTTAAATTGATTTAACATTTTATAAAAATTCTTAGTGGGCTAGATTCGCCTTAATTATTTTAATCTTGAGTTAACTCAACAAATTAAAAATAATCTCAATAAGTAAACAATTGCTAATTACAACTTTTCTGTATCTCCGCGATAATTAGGTTATCAACTTTTGATACACATTATGTAGTATCACATATGTCTCATAATCTCTTTTTCTTCTCAAAAATACTGACTCTGAGTTAGTCTGCCAACAAGCCATGTATTTTTGATAAATCAAACCCATATTCCGAGATTCAATGTCATAGTAGCAAATTTCTTAGTAGAACAATCTTGGAGTTAACCTTCAACAAATTATTCTAATAAAATTTATTTAAAACTGAGTAATAATGGAAGAAACAAATGATTTAATATTATATATTATTCAAATAATCACATTAAAGAATAATATTTATTCAAATAACTCACATTAAAAGAATAATAAAAAATAAAAAAATTTAAATTTTTAAATCAGGCGATCACACAGATGCATGCAATATCTACGCATGTACACAACCCTGCCTCGATACCACTCAGAAGGAATCAAAACATTCCTATACGCGAACTTTAAATATAATTTAAAATAAATCGGGCACACATATCGCTCTTCGAGAAACGAACACAGCCTTCCGCATTCGCTCGAAACAACGCCAGTCATTTCTCGCACTCTAGCCGATCACTAGCCGCACACGCGTCCGACCTCCAAGGTATCCACACCGAACAACCTTTGATTCTCACGTGTTCTTAACTCTAAAACCTAATAGCCTCTAATCATCTCCATGATTCCACTTTCGTTCTTACGATCTATTTATGACGATGTTTTGATAATATAAATAATCCTCATAAATAGGATCATTTACCATAAATAGGAGAATTAATTCATGTAATTAATTATCATAATATAAAGAGAAATTAATTGATATAATCTTATTAAAGATAAATGGAGACCAATTCATATCACTTCCTCGTACATAGAAATTAATTCATAACTGATTTTAATATTTATTGTATTATTTACATAAATTAATTCATGTAATTAATTATCATAAATATTATAATTATCAAAATAATTACTTTTGTTTTAAACTCGTTAATTATTTTTTTATAGCAAGGACCCTTTGTGCCTCCTTAATCAACTGACAATAAATATAAATTGTAATTCTTAAATTTATGTTGACTTTTAATACACATAAAACCACCAAACCTTAATAGCAGCAAAAATCATCAAGAGTAGTGGTCATGTCCTTCGTAGTAGCAGCAAAGAAAATCAAGAGTGGCTTTCACCCTGCGCTCTCACCACCGCAACAACTTCGAGCAACCATGTCACAACAGCCGTGCATGCGTCATCACCATGCCGACAACCAAAATAGTAATCCATTCAAACAACATCATTCTGGATCAAACTACAGTCAAACCTACAGGCAAAACATACTAGGAAAAGGGGAAATATGGTGAATAACAGACAATCCAAACACCCAAGAAGAAATATAAAATAACAAAATCCAGAAATTTATGAACATTTTGGTTCGCCCAAATCAAAGTGAGAAAACTAGGTACACCAAATTGAATATATACGAAAACCTGGAAGAAGGAATAAAAATAATAAAAATAAAAGAAGACAGCTCATATCACTAATCTAAACAAATCAAGTATATCCTGAATTCAATAAATTAACGTGGCAGATTAAATGTAAATGAAAAATAAAATGAACTAAAATAAAGTAAAATATATCCTAAAGCCCTTGGCATATCTCCTCAGTACAACCGCCACAATGAAAAGACCCCATAATACAAACAAACTTCAAATGATTTTCATTCATGTCTAGATCCTTAAAAGAAACATGACCAATGGAGATCTCATGAAAAAGAACATCATATTCATCATTCAAGAAAAGAAGATCCATAAGCCATGGTAGAAAAATGAAGATCATTAACCATCATAGATAAACATGCATGGTCTAATACTGTGACGATGAACAAAAGAAATAGGAACGAGTGAATACATGTTACCTCAAAAAACTCTTATGGCTCTCAATATCTACCCGGTTGGGGGTCTCTTCTCGAGTACTCTCTGTTTAGATCAAAGCCTTGCCTCCTCTCTTTGTAGTGACTTCCGTTCCTTTGCTCCTTTGAATCTTTTCCTCATTCTCCAAGCTTCTAAAAGAAGGTCTTCCTCCTCATTTCTCTACGATTTTTCTCCTAAAAAGGAAAAAAAAAAAAAGTCAAATAAAATAAAATTCTCCTAAAATCAAATAAGGAAAATCAACTAAAATAAAGTCAAATAAAATTTAAAAAAGGTAAAATAAAAATTTTAAAAAACATAAAACTAACCTAGCCCAAATTTGGGGTCAATAATATATTAATGAAAAAAAAATACAAATAAAATTAGAAAATGAATAAATAAGAAATCTAATTGAAAATTAAGGAGAAAATGGACATGCTGAATCGAGAATAATAATATTTGATAAAGAACTTTCTTAAGAAATTTCATTAAGATGATATGTGGATCCCGTATCTTTAGCTATAATGTGTTTCCTACTCGAGACTCATTTTCATATTTATGAAAAACCATGTGTTCAATGGAAAATGATATACAATTAAATATATAAATGATGTTTTTTTTAATTTATTTTTGCTTTATTTTTTATTTTTTATTTTTTATTTTTATTTTATATATATTCGAATTAACAATGACTAAATTGAAAGTACCAAATGGATGAAATCACTTTACACTCTAGTATAGTCATGAATCCTCATTGACTAGATAACATCTCAAAATGAATATATCTAAATCACTGTCTATGGGGCGAAATGAAGGAAATATGTTACCATTCTCCATACAAAGACGTGTGGAAAACCACTACTCATGGGAAATAAAAGGCGGTGTGCTATAGGAAATCCTAGCTGCCCTTGTCTTTGTTCTCTTTTTCAAGCCCTTGTTCGTTAGAGATGAGGGATATTTTTTGGAAATTCTTGGCCTAAAATTACCCTTCCCATCATTTTCTTCCCTAGATCTAGGTTTTCTTTTCTAATAAAGTGGTTTCTTCCACACTGATCTAGGTTTGCATTTATTTTTCCTATGTTTTTTTTTTGTGTTTTTGTCACGGACCTGTTGCGATGTGTTTTATTATTGACCTATTATGGTGTGTTTTGTCTTTGACTTGTTATAATAGATAGTTGTGTCATTGACGGTTATCTTCTTTGTGGGTTTTCACGTTGGCAGTTCATATGGTAAAATTCAATCAGACAGAGTCATCAAATCAAATCTTATTTCCTGAGCAGATCGCTACATCTAGAACTAAAAATATTTAGGCATTTTTGAAATATCAAATGCAGCAGTCTTGAGTCGATTCGCTATTAACTCCGCACGTCATGTCATCCTCTAAAAACATTTTTAACACTTTGACATGTGTTTCTATCAATCAGAGATGGTTACAAATCAATAAATTTATTTATTTATTTAAAAAAAAAGGCTATTTGCTACATGAAATGACATACAAAGGATAAGGGTAGGACACAAATAGTGACATGTGATATGAATAGAAGTGATGATGATGTAAAAGTAGAAAGATCATGGTAAAGGAGAATTGAATGGATCATAATGCATATATAAAGTCCAGAGCTCATGAAATCTCTAATAAAAGCATGTGTATATAACATATGTGTGAGGCTTAAAGAGCTAGCAACGGATAACTTGATATATGCGAGGGATAAGGTGAATAGACTCATGAAATGAGGCCACCCATCCTTTGACTACAATATCATACATCATGTTGTCAAGATTACACATGGTAAATGCTAAAGACTGACAATTGTCAGATGTAGCAATATTGAATCATTGGAGACCATGTAAAAGCTCCCATCATAAGCTCTATAAGACCCCTCTGTTTATCTTAGTCATGGCATAGCTATAACGATCTCATTAACGATCTCATCAAATCATCAAACCAATCTCTCATTACAAGCTACACATCATCAACTCCGAATAAGCCAACTCTTATAACAAGATGAAATTCCATAAAGTCATGTGTAAGTACTCGGTCTGAATACCATGTAGCAACTCATCCACCTATCTTAATCGTAGAATGATCACTGATGCGATCAAGTAATCAGATTGTACTCCTATTGAAGTCACTTCTCATGAAGATGTAGAACTCTCTTCAGATTCAACCATCCCAAACTCTATCTAGTCAAATCAGATAAGTGATGCATGAGGCCAAGGTATACGGGATGAAAGATGGATAACAATGTAAATGTGTAGAGGACTCACTGTATATGGCTCAGAATGGACAGGTCATTGGGTACAAAAAAGAAAAAAAAAGTTAGGGTGAGAACTTAGGTGTCATAAGATGCCACTCTGATCAAAAGGTAGAATGGATATTAGGCTCCAACTTTAAGTCTCTAATGCTATGTCAATAAGCTCAAATCCTTCAAATGTTGGAATTATACAGTTCCATTTTATTTAGTCAATAATTAATTTCAAAAGAGTCAATTTTATTGGAATTATAGAATTAATTGTGCTATTGGAAATTTTAAAAACTAAGTTGAAAAGAGAATTTTGGAAAATTGAATCAGAATTTTTGAAATGGGGTTGTGAATTAGGATTTTTTTTTAAATGAATTTGATTTTTGAATTTCGACAAAGTTCATTTGAATTGTAAATTTTGGACACATGAAGTTTGAATTGTGAATTTTGGAAAAAAAAAACGATTTTGATTTTGGGGACTTGAAATTTGAAATTTGGAAATTGGAAATCTAAATTTTAGAAATTGAAGATTGGAATTTTGAAAAATTGAAATTAGGAATTTTAGAATTTGAAAATTGATAATTAGAAATTGGGGATTTGATTGGAAATTGAGAATTTTGAATTTGAATTTGGAAATTGAGCTTTAGAAATTAGGGACTTGAATTTTCAAAATTAAGGATTTGAATTAAAAAAGAAGAAGAGAATTTTGAAATTTTAAGGGATTTGAAAACAGAGTTTGACTGACTTTTTAAATTTCTTTAAAAATGGAGGTTTGTGAATAGATTAAGGGTGAGAATTTGATAGTCTATGGATTGAGGCAAATAAATTGAATTATTAATTGGATTTGAGTAACAACAACCAATCTATTTAAATAAATAAAAGAGACAACAATATATTCACAAGGTAATAAAAGCAACAATATATTTAAAGGACTACAAATTAAAGAAGAGATAAATTAAACAGATATAAAAGGCAACTAATTAAACAATACATTAAAAATATTTATATAAAAGAAAAGTTCAGGAAATTTACCTGGCATAAGATAGCTTCCCGAGTTAAGACAACCTCCCAAGACAAAACCACCACAAAGCCAAGACCATATTAATATTATTATGATTATTAAAAAACTTCTTAACTTTGAGACAAATTAGGCTCTCTCACTCAATGTAGGGGAAGACCCATGGTCTCTATAAAAAAATTAAACTAAATTACCTAATGTTAGACACTCATGGTCCCTAAATTTTCTCTCTCATTTCAAGGGTGAGAGGCCCTCATAGGGAAAGGGAGGCCTCTCTCTATTCCTTTCTTATGTGGGACAACCCTGATAGAAATTGCCTGAAACTTTCTCTAGAAACATGAATACAAACACATACATCAAACTGAACATAATATGATTAAGGAAAGTACAATTTGAAACAAACATTCAAGTTCATAAACATAACTGAATCAATTGCAATTGTCATGGTAGGTGAGTATGAATCAAAGGAAGATGAAGAAGATGTTGAAGGTAGTCAGTCTTCTAAGAGAATGGTGTTTGAAAAACATATGTATTCTTTGAATAGGAAGAGGTACATTCCTTCAACATAAACTTATGAGACACATATCGCTCATATGCTAACCACCTCTCAAAGACCATAACCAAAATTATCTATTTATTTACAAAAATGCCACAAACCCATGCATTGTGGCAAAATGTATTCGGTATGTACACATTCGACCATATTCACCTATTGATATTTTCGAGAGCCTCAACTAGACCATACAACGGATCAATCAATTTGGCTCATTTTGATGAATAGCGATTTCATGTGCTACAATATTTACATATGAGCTCAAATATAAAAAATACTAACAATCTCCCACTTGGGCTACATATGTTACCAAATGGAGCACATGATAGAATAATCTTGATTGAGAGCTCAAAATCTATGTCTTTCATAAAACAAATATATCTCTTTATAAAATATGGTTGATCAATCAAATTAGTATATGATTAAAGCAGTCTTTGTTACTACAATTGTAACAAGCTCAATCAATAATCACAATACTAATATAATCAATGACATAGATCAAATATGGATGTGTAGCAAGGAAATTACATGTAATGTGATCCAAATATGCCTATTCCAATTGATCCTCTTTGTTACTCAAAGAAGTGCTTATAAAAACATTTACAAGCATCATATGCTAAACAACTAGGTAAATTATGATTTCTTAATTTCAAAGTTATCAAAGGCAAACATATATATAATCGTTAAACCTTAGCATGTATAGTAGCCATAATATCATAATATCAAATGTGTCAATCAACTAGAAGCATAAATAATAAATACAAGCTCCTAAGTAAAGGGTAAATCATCATAGGTAGCAAGCCCTTGGTGAGTGAATCAACTACCATGAAATCTGTGTGAATATGCTCAATTAATACTTGACCACTCCGAACTCTTTCCTTCACTACTAAGAACTTGATGACGATGTGTTTAGACTTTGGTGAACTACATTTGGTTATTCTTGGAATACAATTCGATAGATTTATCATTACAATTAATCCTCAATGGTCTATCAATGTCATAAAAATTCTACAGCCTAGTGATAAACTTTTGCAGCCATTTCCCATGGTTGGATGCTTCATAGCAAGCTATAAACTTTGTTTCCATGGTGGAGGTAGCTATAAGTGTTTGCTTAACACTTTTCTAAGAAATAATTCCTCCAATTATAATGAAGACATAGCTTGAGGTAGATCTCCTACAACCAAGCAATCTCAACAAATATCTCGGGTAGAAGCAACCCAGAGCTCTGCCTCAACCCGACGCGATCCGCACTCCCAAACCCTGAGGACGCCGTTGCACCCTTTATTTGATCGTGTTATTAAAATTTCTTTTCAAAATGTCGCACCGAATCCCCCCCGCCGACTGATGTGATGATCCGTAACCCGAGTCCTAGCTTTACTCCTCGACTTTTCTTTATTTATCTTATCAAAACATTTTATTATGCCATTTCATCTTAGAATTCTCATTTATGCGAAAACATTTTCAAATGGTAGGCTCATAAACATTTACTCTTAAACGATTTGTTTACAAAATGACATATCATGTCTTTACAAAATGATATACAAAACACAATGATTCAGAGTTTAACTCTCTTGTTCACAAAATATCACATTTTCAAAAGATATGATATGCATATGACGGGGTATACACTTATACGCCGCAACTTCTTTATGATTCTGAGCTTCTTGTACTTGGCCTTCTCGCTTTGCTTACTCGATACCTGTGCATAGATAAAAACTACTAAGCATTTTCATGCTTAGTGGTTCTATACAGTTATATTCCAATCTTCAATTCAATATGACATGCATTTGTCATTAAATCATGCATTTTATATCAAACAATAGCTCTCATGCTTTTATTCTCATTTTTGCATGCTTTCACTCCTTTACCTAATCATTGATCATAAATAGGCGTATTACGCAAATAAATCATACCACACCATTTCATGAGATTCAAATGTATTACTCTAAAGATGCTTTAGTTTACACTCATTTACACTCATCAAGTTCGTTATTTCACTTTGTTTATGCACCACATTCATGACAAGATTCCCGCTTGCGAACCTCCGTCATTTTAATCATTCTGCAATGCAAGCTACACATTTCACACTTTGCCTCTCGCGATCATGACGAATGCCGATTGCGTGCCCGGGTCATGTGATCCTTTAAATGCCATACACCATCATGACTGATGCCGATTGGTGCATCCCTCCGCAGAACATTGGTGTACGGTGCCTTCATGATGGATGTCGATTGGGCATCCCTGGTCGTCGTTCATTCTGGTGATATCGATTCAATTCAAGATGTCAAGAATCGACCAATTTGTTTACAATTCGATTAATCTCTTACATGTAATTAATCGTCAATCATTTCAATTATCACATTTTCAAATCCATATGCACTTTCGAAATATCATTTTCAAAGATAGTACTTATTCTATATAAGACCAGATTATTTGCGCAATTACCAAAACACTTGAAATAAGGATGAGTCGAGAAACAACCGGCGCTGCCGACTGCGCTTCCTTCCCTTTCATCTCTGGCCCTAGGTTAGGTGATCCTCACCTGCCTTAGTCAATAACAATTTATGCCACTCTTAGTGCATAAACAAATTTATACATTTTTATTGAATTTCAGATTAATTTTCTAACTAGCCTTGGTTAAGACACTAAGTCCCACTCCGAAGACGAACTCGTTTCGCTCGAGGCATTGAGGTACTGATAAGCTTTTCACTTAGTTTCTATCTCATTCAACCCCCATTAACTTCTTTTTATTAGGGTCCTAACCACGTGTTCGAATACAGACTTCTCAAACAAAATAAAATTTTGCCCAATCGCGGAATGCGTCAGGGCACGCGCGAAAGCCGCTGGCGGCGTAGCACATCTACGCCCAGTTGAACCCGTGGTGGCCATTTTAGCCCTCGACACTCGCCGAGGCAGCTCTTGTCGCGTGAAGCACTTTGCCACCTGACAAAGGTGCCCTTCGCCAAAGCGCGGTAAGGGGCCCGATTTTTGCCCGCTTTTCCTTCTGTTTCCTTTTTGCCATTTTTTCTCCAAAAATCCTCAAACCCAAACTAAAAACATGGGATTCACTCCCCAAAGACATCCAACAATAATCCTAAACCAACCATGAGAAAAACCCATGGATGATTAGGGTTTTTCTAAATTCAAATCATTTAGAGAAATCTAGTGGTTTGGTTCTTACCTTAAAATCCTTGAATCTCCTTCACCCAAGATGCTTGATCATTTTTAGCCAATGAAGGGAAGAAAATCACACCACATATTTCTCTCTCCAAGCCCTAGCCTCTTTCTCCTCAAAACTCCCAAATGTGTTTTTGCCTAATGAGTGATTTCTAACACCAAAATGCCTTAAGTCATATTTTCACCCTAAGGCCATGTTCAAGTACATCAATACCCCCATTTATCGTTTTTACATTTTAACTCTTCATTTCACTTTCATTTATCATTTAATTCACTTTGCATTTATGCTCATTCTCATTAGACCCTAGGTCCTCATTTCACAATATTTCAAATTTCGCCCTTTTTCACTTGTAAGCTTATTTCCGCGCTCACTCAATTCTTCGGCTCTTTAGCATATATTACTTAATCATATGTTCACATATTCATTTCTACATTCAATTATTTAATAATTTGGTTAGTTTTCCCAAAATCCATGAAGTTTCTTGGCTCTGACTGATAATCTCAAATATATAATAAAATTATTATGTGCACCTCTGTATTCATGCATATCTTAGTATCCAAATGAATTCACAATTAGATCTCCAATATGTGAGCATAGTCTTCCATTCTTTACAAATACCGCATAACCCATTTTGCTACTTTCCAATGGTCTAGTAATCCAAGCTGTGTACTCATATATGATTAGTTCTTAATATCCTTTACAGGGGAGGTATATCCGGCATGGCATGACATCTGAGCATACATGAAACTCCATACAGTAGAGCCATAAGGGAATTTCTACATCTCCTTTATCTCAAGTTCAACTTTAGGGCACTGTTACAAGCTAAATTTGTCACCTTGCCATAAGTGTGTCCCAGGTGAACAATTTTGCATACCATACATTCAAAGAACCTTTTTAATATAGGTCTTTTATGATAATCCAAGTATACCTCTTAAACGATCATGATGGATCTGTATACCTAACACAAAAGATGCATCACCAAGATCCTTCATTTCAAAATGATTGGATGGAAACTTCTTGGTTTCATGCAATAAAGATTTATCACCCCACCGCACATGTCATCTCCAAAGCAATAGAATGATGAACTTTTCTCCCACCCTAACTCGATAAAATGCATTTATCTATGCTGGGCCTTCTCCTTTAGTTAAAATTAAAGCAATCACCTATTCCTTCAAATTTCCGATACCACTGGAGGGATGCCCACTTTAGACCATAAATGGACTTCTTTAACTTACATACTAAGTGTTTTGAGTCTTTAGACTCAAAATTCTTTAGTTGAACCATTTATATCGTCTCATTTATTTCTCCAATGAGAAATGTTGTCTTTACGTCTATTTGATGTAGCTCCAAATCATAATGAGTTATAAGTGCCATGATTACCCTAAAGGAGTCTTTTCTTAAAACAGGTGAAAAAGTCTCCTTGTAATTAATCAATGCCTTCTCGTAGTGAAGCTTTACATTAGGCTTAGCGAGTACTTTTCAATATTGGTCCCAACCAACTTGCTGAAAACCATTCTCTAAACCAATCACTTCCACCCATGCACTCTTATGCCAAACAGTATCAGTCCCGTCATGTGATCCTGATCTACTCCGCAGTTAGTTATTCATTTCACCTGATGGAAGTCAGATGTTATATCACTCTTCCATCCCAGATCACATCCATTTCTTGTAAGACAAAAACAGATAATTCAGAAAAATTTGTCCTTCCTCTCAGTCATGATCTCCTTTATTTATTCTATTAGAATGAGGTCTCTATGGCTCATTCATCGCGCTTACTCTCAACTTCCTGTAGTGGATAATCCCTCCATATATGTAGAAGGTAGCACAAGAATGCCTTGGTTTACCTCAATTTCTGGATTTGCAACTCTAATAGTGTTGAGAATGATTTCCCTTTCATTATTAGCTACAATAGTTGTAACCATAGTAGGAAGACTAATGCTTTCCTTTTCAAATACTATAACCCTCACTTTAGTGCTCCCATAATACTCGACAAATGTAACATTGCTCGTCTAAAAAAAGGACCTATTTGAGGGGTCATATAACTTGAAACCCCTAGACCTTTAAGACAAACCCATAAAAAAACAGTCAACAATTCTTGAGTCCAATTTCTTCTCATTAGGCCTATATGGCCTAACCTCAACTAGATATCCCCAAACCCGTAAATGCCTAATGCTAGGCCTTTTACCCATCCATAACTCATATGGGGTGTTTGCCACTGCCTTATTGGGTACCCTATTTAATAAGTAAGCTATAGTATTTAACAAGCTTTCCATAATGACTTCTAGTAATGAAAGTAAACCCATCATAATTTCTTTACTATGTCCTTAGGGATTAGATTTTTCACTTTAGCAATCATTTTTGGTGTGGACAACCGTATTGATGGCATATTGAGGAACCGCTCACACTTAGAAGGTGATGTAGCAAAAGTGGTCCGCTTTATTGGTGGTAAGGCAATTGGATTATGAGTCCAACAACCTAGGTTCAAATCTCAAAGGAGTGGGACTTTTTTTATTTAACTATTTTATTTATTTATTTAAAATAAATAAATAAAATCTACAGACATATCATCTTCAACCTTGAGCTGTGGCCTGGCTTCAAACTAGGAAAAACAAAATGTAATGAAAATATGATGGTTTCTGTTTAATCTTATATCCCAAAGACATATTTTCATGTTATTAAAACTAATTTTAATGGACAGTAGTTTTATTAATAAAAAATACAAAGGAATTAAAATAATAATAATAAATAATAATTATAATCTTGAAATTCAAAACTACTAGAAATCCATGAAGAACACAAAGAACCACCAGGCCATGGACATACATGAATCAATCGTGTTGTGGGCCATTGACATGACGTGGAATGAAACTTTGTTAGTCTTATGATGATCCTCACATTATTATCCATTCATTATTTCCTTTCGCAAATATTCCTTATTGGAGATGAAATAGAAAATATTATAGAAAATATGCCTGTGGGTATCTTGGGAAGGTACATCGCCATGACAACAACAAACATTACAAAATAAAAAAACAAAGCAGACATAACATAAATATTCCAAAAGTGAAAATAACTCGAGCCAAAAAAATTGACTTTACGTAGCTTTGATTTGTATTTAATGAACTGGACCCTATGTCTTCTCAACATCGCCAATGCTAGAATGGGGACATTAACTGTGACTTTGGAATCAATAATACAAACAACCTTTAGGGATTAAGCTTCTGGAAGAATTTGAATGCAGAGAGAGATTGTATTCTAATCAATAATTTCAGAAATATTATGACTAAGTTAAATAGAGGTGTTCAGATCCCCACATTTATAGGAATCTAAGATACCCTTTCATGGAGACACATCCCTTGGATGCGTCCCATGGGTTACAGACACATCCCTTGGCCTCATGGGTTGCAGGTTGGGTCAAGCCTACTTGGGTGATCCATGCCCATAATCCAACATCTCCCACTCGCCCATGTTGGGCTTGGCTCATGACAAACATCATCTCAATAATTCGAATAGAGAATAATTCATACAAGTGAACAAACCATGCGACCTGAAGCACATTGAAGGTGGAAGCTCCAATACAAACCTTACCATAGGTCATATAGGAGACATCAACCTCATAAAAAGGAAAGAAGTGTTTATTTACGTCAACTATCTTTCTTAATACACATGATCAAGTATTATTCAATCCCTCAAGAATCCATACTCAAATCTTTCTTACAATTACTTAGTACTCAAAGCAATTTCAAGCTTTATCAAACAAAATAACTCTAGCCGGTGAATATGAGTAATGAGCGTATAAGAAAAGAATTTTTTTTCTTTCGCCCTCATACCAATTAGATTTCAATTAACTCGCTTTTCTAGAAATGCTTCGTTAAGTTGAATCATTCCATGATTATGGGATACATCCTAAGATATCCAACATTAACTCATCACATCATGATACGGTCAAAAGTCACAAAGGGTATGGAAAAATGAACCATATCTAGGATTTCTTCCTCGAATCCATTATAACAAAGTGAGATTCATTCTCTATTCTAGTTAATGCCTAGCAAATGCAAAGATGAAATGCTATGCTACATGGTGCCAACTCTTCTCTTGAAAAAAAAAAAGAGTGTGTTTTTGCTCTTATTATAAATAAAATAACACCATATAGAAGTCTTAGTCTTGCTCGCCATGATAAACAAACTGAGAATTATGTTCACATACCCAATAATAAAAGCGTCAGTTTCACACCTCATCTCCCCCAAATGTATTAAATGAATAGTGGCGTGAATTCATACTCCATTCATATAAAAGAATCTCATCGAGGTGACTTTTTAAGTGACAACGGATTCAAATTCCTCTCCCATTATGCCTTAAATTATCCCCAATTCCCGTCTCATCTCATTTGCCTTATAGTTTTTCAGTGATGATATTATACCTCATTTGCATTCCGTGTTTTTGTGTTGTTTTTTATATAAATAAGTTTCTAATGCTATAAATGTTCATCTTTATTATTAGGCTAACCATTGAATTTATATGAGTGGAATCAAAGAGAAAACGAAGCGAAAAAGTCCAAACATCAGCAAACTTCGCTACAACATGCAGCAGTAGCTATTGTATTTTGATATTTTCAGATATAAGATGATAAATAATGGCTCCTATTTTGTCATGGATGAGTTAAAGACTTTATAATCTTTCCAAATAGCTCTTATTCACTTAATTTGAACTTCAAATGATTAAGTTCTGCCTTTTGGAAGAAAGAAGAAGAGAAGAGTGCTCAAAAGCTAACTAGTTGTCACACTTTAGTGATTCAGTCTTTATTATCACCCTGGGGCACTTCTCAGTCATATCCATTTTCATTACTCCCAAGGTTTCCTAATGAGTCCATTAACGCTCACCTTGAGTCCGAACGAAACACGCCCCCGAAGTTCGATGCAAAAGGGTTGAAAAAGAAAGCAGGGCACTTGTCGTGCCGTATTAAGCAAAGCTCCTACCGCGACAAGTAGTGGAAATTACAACAAGATCAGCTTCTGGTCACGAAAACTACTTCTTCCACAGTGGACAAGCGGTCGCTGCGTATTTTATCCTATTTTCGAAAGCCTTTTGCGAAGCTTTCCCTATAAAAGGGGGAAACTTATCCAAATCAAAGAGAGACCGATTTTAGGGTTCCTTAGGGTGGAAACACCCTAGGAACCAAGTGTTTTAAAGAGGAGAAACTTGAAGAAGAAGGAAGAAGAGAAGGGGCTTTCACTTCTAAATTTGTTTATTCTCTTCCTCTCTCTATATTTTTCTTTCTTTTTGGATGGGTTGTACTCCTTTCTTAGATGTTTTAGTTTACTTTCTTAGGGTTTAGTGTTATCATGATTTGTGTCTTATAAAAACAATCAATTTCCTAAAATACCGCAAGCGCACAAGTCACAAGTAAGAAAGTGGCTTTCTAAACACCCTTTTATCTAGAAAAACCTCTAAACTAACTTCTCTAAACAGCCCCCTCATCTAGAATAACCTCTAAACTCTCCCTAAAGCTCCACCATTTTCAACCTGTTTCCATCGCTTCTATCTTTACTTTGAAAGCCATACTCAATTCTCTCCCTACAAAAACCCACCAAGCTTTCTAAACACATCCCACCCTACCCATCTCTTAGGTCACCATAAACACTCAACCCCCATGTTCATGAATAATGAAATTCCCAATTGTTATGCAATGCAAGTTTGAAGTTCTTTGTGCTAGGTTTAAAGTTCAAGTGAGTGTGTCTCCTCACAGCACATTTGGTTGGCTTGGGAAGAAGTGGAACTCAACTTAGAGGTTTGAAATTTGGTGGAATCAAAGAGGAGTGCTATTTGAAGTTGAATGTTTTGGGTTCTTGTACCATGTTTGAGCTAAGAGCTCCTCTCTTCTTGTAAGTGGGAAGCCGTCAAAACCCTCGCTATTTCTTTAAAATGAAGGTTATTTATGCCATCGCGTTTGACAAAATCTCCAAGTGAGCATTAAGTGTAGATATTGCTACAAGGACTTCAGTTCACTTTGGTGAAGCATCACTAGCGCACATCGGTAGAGGATTTTGTGCTTCATTTCACATGAGTCGTGATCGCTGATCGCATGGTGCTAATGTGGTGCATTGTCAAGGTTTGTGGTATGGATCCGCGGTTATGAGGAGAATTGATTAGCGGTCATGGCGGAAGGCGGCAATATTGTGATATTCTTGAAGGTTGAAGCATATATGGTTGAGTTAATCATGATCATCAAGAAAGGGTGGTGGGACATCACAGAGTATGCTAAGTCAGGTACTCACGTACATTTCCTGCTTTATGGAGAAGCAAAGATATATCTTTCATTTCAAAAAGTTTAGTCATATTCATTAGAGGAACTTATAGAGGCTTGATCACCCTTAGAGTTCTCATACTCTTCTTGCTTTTATTTCGCACGAGACAATGTTTAATCTTCAGCTCATGGGTGGTAGTTGTGTCAATTTAAGAATTTAAATATTTTTCAAATGGAACATTTAGCTTGATCGAGATTTAGAGTCATTCTATCGTATTAGTAGTTGGCATCTTTACCACAAGATCCTTATTCTACATAATCAAGAATACATCCATAGTCCTTCTCAAGTACAAGAGACATATCGGGATGTACCACCAACGTCTCTTTACTGGGTCCAACTAGTATCTACTGTGACTCTCGCAGTTATATGATACGCTGAGTTCAGCACATTAAGTTATTACGTACATGATTGATCCTATCACATCTTGTGTCTTTGGACACATGGGATTCCTGAGAGGTGTAAACCGCCCCAGACATAAGAATGTATCCCCTCGACCTGCCTCACAGATAAACCTCTAGCAACCAATTTATGTATGTGGATCTAGGAAAGACCAAGCAACCTTCATGACCCATTCTACATGATTCAGATCGATCCCCAATATGTCGCCTTCTGAAGGTCTTTCTCAGAGAATTATTTGGATAATCGTAATTTTTGATGGGAATCATGAACAATCGGAGAGACATCATTTCTAATAAGTATTATGTCATCCACACATAATACTAGGAACACGACTGCACTCCCACTAACCTTCTTGTACACACAAGGCTAATCTGAATTTTGTGAGAAACCAAAACTCATTGATTGTCTCATTAAATCGGATATTCCAACTCCCCCAGATGCTGACATGCCTATCCACAATGGATATCCCAATGGTCTGCATACTTGCTGCCATGGTTTACTTGTGCTAAGATCCTTCTGCCAGGTGTCACAATGAACCTGTCCAGTATTCTACAGAAACACTTCAACAACCCACTCTCACATATATCTTACTTACTTCGAGAATGGAGAAGTAAATGCAAGGATATCCCTCACTGGCATACACCCTTCTGACGAAAGTCTTCACTCATATTCATCCTTCGTTTCGATGAAACAAACCTGCCGTCGAATGTCAAAGATAACGTTATTACTTCCATGAGTGTCTTCTTTAAAGATCCATCGAAGTAATCTTTATGGGTTTATTCATTCAAGTGGTTCAACCAAAGTCCATACTTGGTTGATCTATTATTGAACCACTACTCGCTGCTTCGTCATTTGTTGACTTTGAACTATTCGTAGATTCATCGTAGGTAAAAGTATGCCAAAACGCTAAAATGTATGCCTATGTGCAAGTGCACGCGTAGCCCCAAGCAAGGTACTTAAAGTAACACGATATCGATCCACAGTGGAAAGGGTATATTGACTTCATGCTGGGGCGTTCGCTTTTAGATAATATATCTGAAAAGTGACTTTGAGGAAATTCAAATATGCGAAGACTACCTAAAACTAATTTTAATCAAAGTATTGAGCCAGTTGCCTGGGGTGGTTATATCTCCCCCTTGTCACGTTAAATGATTAATCTTTCTAAATATGTTATTATTCAGTATATTTCCAATATGTCAATGATGCAGGGTGATCTTTTCACGAGGTACCTCTTCTCAGGTGAGTATCCATTTTGTCTCATTTAATAGAATCGTGGGTATATCTCTATCCCGACTCAAGATTCCCAAAATGCATTAATGTCCTAACCCCAATTGCCACCTCGTGTTCTACACTTACATCGAATCAACCTAAGTCTACTTACCCCGCATCCCCGACACCCTCATCTCTCGGTCTGAGCCTCCAAAGGTAATTAGTGCCAATGTTGGCCGTGACATCAACATACGACAAATCGGCAGGTATAGAAGGAAGCTGGCAACATATCAGAAATAATCAATAATATAAAGTTGCAAATTTTAATCCATGAACATATGACAAGGTTCATTATAACCCTAGAAATAAATCTAGGAACATCATGAATGAAAGATAAAGAAATGTTTAGAATTAAACATCATTCTCCTATCCGAAAATATCCAAACAATCAAAGGCACAAATCCCTGCACTTCCTCGTCCGTGCTAGTCACCAAGCTCGAATTCCGTGCCTTCGTTTACCTTCCCGATGCCCCACTTCGAGCCATTCGGCATTTTTAAATGATGAGGTGCAAAGATTTTCGAGCCGACGTCGGCGACGTGGTGACGCCGCGGATGCGGACGCCGCGACGGTGACGCCGCGACGCGACGGGCCACTTCCGTCGCTTCTCATTGTTCCAAAATCGCTTTCCAAAAGTCGCTTTCTTACGCTCCAATGAACCCCGCAATCACACCGTACACCAAATCGTGGATCTAGCCACACAAAAATCATGCAAATTACTTATGTAAATAAATGTGAAAATGAAGGAACCGACGCGAGTAAGATGAGTGTTTTAGGCACTCATCACACCTCTAACTTCTAGTTTTCTGTGCTTGTCCTCGCTAAAGAACCGACTCTTAAACAAAGAACTACCTCTATGGATCTAATGACTCACACAAACGTAGTAATGCAATACGTTTAAAAGTGAGATCACTGAACCTAATCTGGCACTTTAACAAATGCTTTGCTCCGATCGCTCGTAAATGCACAGTGTATTTGGACTTTCTGGTGAAATTCGATTGAGATAGTGGAAGTGACTTGTGCATCAAATCCCATGGTGTTCAATAGTCTTTCCCAAAATCCCTATGTGCTTATAACACGAGCGACTTCCAAGATATGCCTAGGTTCCACACCAAACTTATGTTCAACTCACCTTATTTAGAAATAAAGCCAACTAGAAAAGGATAGAACTGACCCATTTTATTCATGTCCAACTACTTAGAAACGCCCCACGCATTCCAAAAACAAAATGGAAGAACATCTGAAGGCCAAGAAGTTTCATTGGTGTTCCCTGTACGGGATCCATCGGGTGACTCCCCCACCGGGCTAAGGGTACTGTGCATTCAATTCCCTTCAAACTTCACCCTCGAACACTCAACCAAACTTAAAGGCTCAGGTTATGTGGAATGGATCCGATCTTCGTCTCAGATGAAGGTGTTGAAGTCAATGACTCCTACCGCTTCAGGCATTAAAGCTGATGTTCTTCGCATCGGTGTCCTGGATTCCATTGGATGATCCCCGCCATTCCTATGTTATATGTCTATTTTTGTCATATTTCTTTTTCTTTTTTCTCTTTTTCTATTGCTTTGCATTTTTTTCTTTTTGGTCAGCTCATGGCAATCCTCTTGGATTAGGTGTCCCATCAATTAAATGGTCTCGAATCTCCCTAGGCTTGTGGATCGAACTTTAGTAGTCAAGTTCTAGCACCTACATACTGGAAGTCACTAGTGTGTGAGTGTGATAGGGTCTTGAGAACTACTTCTTGACTACCCGGGATCTGTTCATTAGCCCTTTCTTCACCTATTCAACCTAATTACCGAGCATCAAGCAAATGTATGCATTTGAACAAGTCTATAGTGAATTCAATCCAAAAATGATCCTCAATATTCAACATGGCACACATATACGCAATTATTACATTCAGGAATGTCCTAAACACACACAAACAACTAACACATGACTCATCAACATGAAAGTTAGCAAAATAAACTAAACTAAACCTAAACACCACCTCTAATAACCGCATGCAATACTAAAATAAAACAAAACTAATATGCTGTGACACACTCAAAAGACTACATACTACTAAACCAAAACAACAATAACCAAAACACAAAAACATAGTACCCGATCACCACATCCCCCCAACAAAATATCCGCCTCACTCCGTAAGATAGGAAACACAGATGGTGACCTCTCGAAGATCATCGCTGGCGGCGGAGGTGGGCCAGAGACAGACCGCTGCCGCCGTAGAACGATGGCCCTCACCGCCAGATCGGCTCCGCATGTCGAAGACGCTAACGCCGCCGTCATATCTCCTTGGGTAACAAGGACTCACAGCCTCTGGTCTCATCCCGCATTAAACGGCTCAGGCCGAGGAGAGCACCGGTCCCCAAGATCTCGTGCAGAAAGACCCAGGAGAAACCACGCCCGAGGCCGCTGGGTGGTGGTGGAGGTGGGTGAGACGCAGGGTGGTGGTGGAGGTGGTGAGACGAGGACCCCAAGCTCATGTCATCCCTGCCGCCTAGAACCAAAGCGAGCCCGATACCATAAAGCCTGCCCCTACCGAGGGCCTATGACCTTCTAATCGTAGGCTCCCTTCTCTGTAGTCGCGGACACCGTGTGTCCCGCTTGACCGATATGGCTGATCAGTGAAGCCAAGTGTCGCGTTGTCGCCCGGCGCACCCCGCCATCAAGCACAAGCCAAAGATCGAAGGTGCCCCAGGGTTCATTCGGGCATCCGGCTACGGAGGATGGCATCCCCGATAACCCGCCCAACATCGGCGGGTATACCCTATAAGATGGCTTAGTCGGAAGACGCGCTCGCTGGTACCACCACACAAGCTCGTCGCTCTAGGATGAGACGCCGGCGATGAAGCGGTTAATACCGAATGAAGTGCCAAATGCTTCGCCTTGAAATCACCGCACGGCCCGCACCGCTATTGATTTTCCACTCTCCCCGCCCATCGTCAACACGTGATAATCCCGGGTAGTCAGAGCAGCGCCTCATGAGCCGATCGAACTATCCGGTGGGACATGCTCGCATCGAGTAAATTATTGATCGACTTCGACCGGTCGACCAATGACGCCCGCACCGACTTTCTTTCAAGACACGGGAGCCGAGATCGCGCAGAACCGGCGCACCACACACCCCATCGCCGCCGGACGAGGTGGTCGGGCACAAGGCACGCCATCCCCAGTCGCAATTGTCTTGTCGGGGCGTCATCTGTGGGTGGTGAAACCCTCCTTCCTCGACGGCGATCTGGCTAGCAAATGGTGCCAAAAACCGATCACAGACTCGCATTTTCACAAACCGCGAGACATCATGGGGCGGGAGCCTTGTCCTCGCTCGGGCCGACCGTCAAGGTGCAACTTCCGCCTCTCAGACATATTGGATCTAGAACACGCGGTAGTGGCCCCAAAGTGGGCACCTACCGACTTGACAAACACAAACACCCCACGCGCTAGAAAAACTAATCTAAGACTCAAGACTAAACTCCCAACCCGCACTCTCAAGACCTACTCTAGACCTAAAAAATACTCTAATGAACACTTATTAGCCCAATTAAACCAATTTCTGGGAGTACAAAGGTACCCTAGAATGCACCCACGCCAGAACCGAGCACGCTGAGGAAATGCCACAACGACCCTAACTGTGGGCAGGTGGCTCCGCAGAGTTGTCAACGGGGGCCCGAGAACAAATGAAAGCGCCTCCCACCGCTGGAAACAAAATCTCGACAAGTCCAGCTGAACGCAAAGCAGGAAAACTGGCTCACTCGGGAGGTGTGCGTTAAAAGCCGTGAATGAACTGATCTTCAAGCTTAACAGGTGACGTGCCAAGACAGGCGGGTCACGCGTCGCGACGCGGATGCGAGAGCTTTCACCAGGCAACGCCGCTGACGCGCCAGGCAACGCCGCCGACGTACGTAGGAAAGTGGATTTAATCCACGCCGCGACGCCGAGGTCACGCCGCTGACGCGACGCAGTGTGGATTTTAACCACGCCGCCGCCGCGTTGAGGCGTCACGCCGCCGGACGCGACGTGAAGTCATGTTAAAAATGACGTCGCCGACGCGGGGGAGCGACGCGGCGACGCGACGTAGGGCGTACTAATTGATCGCCGCGACGTGAAAATACACGCCGCGACGTGACGTAGAAAATTCGAGAATATTGAAGATTTCATGAACATGAACCCCTCTCAGACAGGACTCTAATGAGCTTGCAATGCGTAGTTGAAACTAATCCTCCCCCGACCGCATCCGCGCATCCCGAGCAACAAACAAACCTGGGGCCGACTAACTGGCCAATAAAGCCGAAACCTAAAATCGTAAAATAAACAAATAGAACTGAGCCAAACAAAAGGAAAAGCGAGAACACTCGGGTCGCCTCCCAAGAAGCGCCATGTTTAACGCCGTTAGCTCACAATCAATTCGAATCTCACTTTAAGACATGATTAGCAGGAATTGGGAAATGCTTATGCATCCCCCATAATGCTCACACCTATGTTCAAGGTGGATGAAATATTCTTTCTCGTTTCCACGCCGCCCCTTCGTCTTTCTCGCGCGCCATAGGCTTATCCCCCCAAGCTTCCGCGATCGTCAAGAAACTCTTCAGGTGGCCTGAAGTTGCAGATACCCGCCATTCAGATCGCCACCTGGAGCTTCTGGTCGAAGACATGGAAAGTGATCTCGCCTCTTGGACTCTTAGTTTGAGCTCACCTTTCGGCGACATTGATTTGAGCTTTTCCGTGGGCTAGGAAAGGTCTACCAAGTATGATGGGACCGAGTCGCTTCCTCCATGTCCGTAATGACAAAGTCCGGCCGGAAGGATCTAACTTACCAAACTTTTACTAGCACATTTTCAGATCATACCTTCGAGGGTGTTGGTATGACCTATCCGCAAGTTGTAGACTGATTGTGGTTGATTTCGGTTCTCCCAACTTTAGCCTTAAACATCGAGAGTGGGCATCAATGTCGATGCTCATCCCAAGTCACATAAGGCTTCTTCCTGCCACCCTATTCTCATAGAACTATACAAATTTACCCTGTCTCAAGTTGGGAAGCTTCTTTGCAGATGGCACATTTCTCTCAAGCTAAGGCGATGATCCCATATTCTCTTAACTTCTTCTTACTGCCAAGATCTTTTCATAATTTCACGTAACTAGCATGTTCTCCAATGCCCAAAAATGGTATATATTATCATGTAGTTTCTTTGAAGATGTCAAGAAATTTGCGAACCGGCTTCCAATTTACCTTCTTCAACCTCCTCGAGGGTACCGGGATCGCAAGACAGTTCATCCGGCTTTGTCCTGCTTCGTTTCTTCCTCGCTTATTATCCTCGGGTCGCCTCACATCCGTAGTTGCTCATTTTTCATCTAGTCATTTCCAGGATACTTCTGTCTGCTCCTTTCACTCCCTCTTACCACTAGCTATGCCCGATATTTCCAACTCTTTCCACTCCCCAGAGTGATGGGCTTTTGGCAAAGATTTCTTTTCCCTTCTCCCCGTGGCTTGCCTCACCTTGTTCGGTACGGATCCCTGGCCGCTTCTTCGCTAACAAATCACGCTATTTCGCTTCATTCGAACCCCCTCCAAATTTCAACCCGGTGCCGCTGGATTGCTCAATCGCTTGCTCGTTGGCCGTGATATTCGCTCTCGGGTTCATTCATGAAGGCAGTAGCCTGGAGGCTCACATTTGGTGTGCGGCTATTGCTCTAAGTCCATCTTTTTCTCAGGAGGTGGTTCACTATCTCGGTTTGACGGCATATTGTTCTGATTATTCCTCCATCCATACCCTTGATTATTCTGGCTGTTCTGGTTATTACGCCACCCTTGGCCTTGATTTTGATTTTGATAGTTGTTTCCATACCGGCACTTGTTACCAGATTGATTCTCGATCAGTCCCACACATACCTGGCTGCTTGCTGGGGCTGATTTCCTCGCATCGATATTCTCACAGGTTATTGTGTCGTCTCTCCGTCACCACATAACTCCCGCATAGGTTGGTCTCGCATGGTGTTCCGCGGCACGCTTCGTCGCTTATTTAACTGCTTTCGCCACCGCGTTCACATGATTAACCAAATTGTTGAGGACCTCATTATCTGTGCCACCCACCGCTTTTACTGGTGTAGTTTTCTCTCTAGGCCATTGATTAATGTTGGTCGCAGCATCTTCTAAGATTTCATAAGCTTGGTCTGTGGTTTTCTTCATCAGTGCTCCTCCAGCTGAAGCATCAATCATTGTTCTATAAAGATTGCACTACGATATGGACTCAGATCCATCTGTACCGGTTCAAGGGTGTGCACCCTCCGCCAGCACCGGTAACCGCCCCATGCTCGCTAGGCTCTCCCCAGTTGTCCAAACGATTGATTCTGCACAAGTCGAAAGCAAATTACAGCGGAAGAACTGGCGTCGTAAATTTTTGCACCAAATCGTTCTTGGCTGTAGTAATGGAATCCTCGGTGGTCGATCGTTAGCCGTTGCTCGCTCTATCCCCGAGTGAAAGTGGGAACAACCGTAACCCAGCTTCACACCACAGTACTGATAGTGTCGCAAACTTCGGCGGGGTTAGTCAAAATGCATGTTCGCCTCGCCGGGTAGTCCATGGAACAAGATATCCCCGGGGCGATCCAGATTGCGGATCGACTTCGTACCCTGAAACGTCGCTGGAATAGGTCGCCTCGACAGTCGCCCGAACACGTCATGAATACCTAAACTCATTCAAGAGTTACGGTGCGGTCATCCGTCATAAATTCGCTCGGGGTTTTTCTATTTCTTCCATGATCGGCTTACTCTGTGGTTCAAGGCAATTGCTCAATGCCGCCAAGATCTTTGTTTCTTTAGTGTTTTCCATGACTATCGATTTAATCGTTCGCTTCGTTTCTGGCCGCAGCCTGCGGTGGGTAGTCTTTCTCTTGTTCGTGATCAAACAGTGTATTGTTGACCTGATTCGTCACGCATGTATCGAACTCCTATAGTTTAATACACACGAAATCACTAAACAAAACTAATTGACCAAGATTTCAGAGATAGAACAAAAACAAAAAAGTAAAGAAAACCTCGTGAGTAATATCTTTATTTCGTTAATTCTCTATATCAATCTAAACCTTCACTACAATCCGCCAAAACTCTGACAGCTCAAAACGTGTGTAAAATGTATGCCTATGCGCAAGTGCGCCAGAGCCCTGGCACATAGCGTACCTCTTAAAGCACTGATATCGATCCACAGGAAAGGGGGTATATTGATCTTCACAGTTGCTCCCGCTTTTAGATAATATCTGAAAAGTGACTTTTGGAGGAAATTCAAATATGCGAAGACTACCTAAACTAATTTTTTAATCAAAGTATTGGTTTTGAAGCCTAGGGTTATATCTCCCCTTGTCACGTTCAATGGATTAATCTTCTAAATATGTTATTCAAGATATTTCCACATGTCAATACGAGGTGATCTTTCTACTTAGGTATCCTCTCGAGGTATATCCGCCATCTCGCGAATAGAATCGGTATACTCTCATCCCATCGCATTCGAAATGCATTAATGTCCTAACCCCAATTGCCACCTTTCAGGTTCTGAACACACATAATGGACTTTATTTCTTTAACCACTTGGGGGAACACAACCCCGTCACCCTCATCTCGAATCTCTGATCTCCGCTGTATTTATGCAAATGTTGGCCGTACATCAACATACGACAACATATGATAACAGTTACAACATATTATAGAAATAATCGAATAATAGAAGTTGCAAACTTAATCCATAAACATATGACAAGGTTCACATAACCCTAAATGGGCCCAACATCATGAATGAAAAAGAAGAAAATGTTTAGAATTAAAAACATCATTCTCCTATCCGAAAAAATATCCAAAAACAATCAGCAGGCGGGCCAACCCCGCACTTCCTCGGGTCCGTGGTCACTCGCTCCCGGGAATTCCGTGCCTCTGCTCGGTACTCCTTCGATGCCCTAATTTCTCGAGCCATTCGCACTTTAAACGAGCGAGGTGTAGATTTTCGAGTCGACGCCGCGACGCGACAGTCACTCCGCTCGCTCCCTTTATCGTTCCAAAATCGCTTCCAAAAGTCGCTTTTACGCCCAATGAACCCGCAATCACACCGCACACCAATCGGGGATTCAGCCCACAAAAACTATAAATTGCTATAAAAATAAATGTGAAAATGAAGAACCGACGAGTGTAAGATGAAAGTGTTTTAGCACTCATCGGGAAGAGGCTCTATCGACCTCTCGAGCTATATACGCGCCACTCGCTACTAATTAGAAATCCATACGGCGGAATACGACGTATCATACGCTTCGCACCACGACGTGTCACAGGTTTCAAAAAGGATCACCGCTACTATCAACATGAATAACAAACTCTTCACTACCGGGCTGGATTCGTATGCTTGTTTCAGCACTTTGAACTTTACCAAGTCCACCCTGCTTCCTATCGCTTCTTCAAAGAAACTTCTTTCTTCGCGAAGATTGTATACTTTAAAACAAACAACTTTTGTTCCAAAGTGAACCGATATCCACCGTCTCTCGGAATCCTATAACACACTCGGCCGATTTAGCCAGAGATCGCTCGACAAAATTTTGCTTGTTATAAGCCGTGATAACCCCACACTTTTAGGTGAGAAAGATAGGCTCCTCTATGTTTTACCCTCCCGTTGTCCTTGTCAGTTTTTTATATCGCTGAACTGCATCCCAAATAAGGCGATAGGAAAGAATCTGCAGTTTCAGACACCTCTCACTTTTGTGCTCATCGGATCTTGTAAACCAAAACAAGCACCTCGTCAATCTCCAACACTCTCCTTATGCTTCCTCCCGTGTAATAAGGAGGGAGTGTGTCCTCTCAAGAATCCTCCTAAGCAGCACCCAGATCAAGTGGTCGATGGTCATCGGGGCCTTTAATACTCCAGAACCGAGCTGTCCTCGAGTTTAGGGCCGACAGGAACCCTGTCCCTCCTGAACTCTACCTCTGCAATGACAGAGCTCACACCCACCAGATTTTCTCACCCCTATTTGGCCTTTCTTTCACATCTTCTTCTTCACCCTTTCTGAACATTAAAGTGATGTCACAATTTTGGAGAAATCATCGCTACAAAATCTCCATGACACAAATCAATGAAAAATTATTGGAGGGGCCATCTTCATATCACTAAGGGCCATTTCTCTTCCGCCACTAGTGCATTTCCTGAGCATACTGCCACCTGGTGAATTTCGATACTGGCCACACTCATCTGGTCTGCCAAATTGGCGAAATCCTCATCTCATATTACCGACAGATACGACCACATATTGCTTCCTCGGGCCCCGCTTGGAAGAATCCCATGTAACACCCTCCCAAGTGGGTGTGTCCCCAGTTCACTAAACCCACCACCGTGCTTTCCTCATCCTCAGAGTGCAGCAGGTTCGTAACACCTAAATTCCTCCTCCGTGCAATGCATTTTCAAGATCTTTCGCTCTTCGAGCCACTTTTTCCCCTCCATGGAAGGCTCATCATCTTTCTTCCCAAGAAAATTCATAAAGGTCGATGAGTTTGCCATTTCATGGTTGACCATCATGAACAATTTAGTCGTCAGGTTACCTTTAGCTGTCTCCGAAAGCCATTCTGAGACCCTGAAAATCCGCATTTCAAGGAAAGTGATAAAATGGTACTTTGGCCATAACTGAATTTTTCTAGATCTGAGGACGAATGACTTCAACACCGCTGAACGGCTCTCACGAAATCTGCCACTACGTCGACTCGCTTGACCCGATACTAATCTCACGTTAAGACGCAGAGCGCGACACTGGCACCCAGTGAGCGGGCCCAAGAGGTTACCGTGTCAAGCTATGGGAGAGTCAAGCATTGAGCCTGTAAGTGGCTCACATGTGACACATGGCATCATGCCACAGGAAATCTCAAGTATTTGATACAGATAAGCTATGTGTAATCCTCTCAACCAATGTGAATTTGACACGCGTATCAAGAGTGACTTTTTCTCGTCTCCACCCTAATTCAAATGGATTGGGAGCATAAGAGTAGAGTGAAAGTTACATCAAAACCAAGAGAGAGGAAGCGCTGGATTTTTATAGAGAGAAGCCTCACCTCTCTCTAGAATTTCCCACATCTAATTCTGGCAGTTCGACGAGGCAAGAAGAAGTCGATCCTCACGCAAGGACTACACGCTGGCACAGATTGTGTGAAGCCACAACCCAAAAAGGTAGGGTTTTTCTCCTACTTGCTTTAAGCTTCTTTATTTAAGGGTTAGTAATGGATAGATTTGTCGAGGCCCTGATATAGCCGTGATTTCTTGCTCAAAAAGATTTTAATTTGCTTTAACAAATCCCCCTCGAATGGTTCTTGACAAATTCACCCATCGTTTTGGTTGATTTGTGCGGGTGCTGTGTTGGCTGCCATGAGAAAATAACATGTTCGTGATGTTGTGGGCGCTCCAAGATGGACTGCCGGATTGTGCCTTTAGCCCATGTGAGCTAATCTTATGTTATTGTCATAGACACAAATACTTATTTACTTAAATTAATTTTGTTAATATATGCAATGAGCGATATATTAAAGATGTTGAATGTTACGTGCCACGCACGCGACTCCAGCGGAGTAACCTGCGGAAATTCACCATCGGGCATTGCTCACCCCGCCAAGGAAATACTTTTTCGCATCAAAGACGCACTCGTGTGGGATGGGACGCATCCCGGCTTCTTAGAGGCGTAAGAAACTAGCCAAGACGCCTTATCTTTGTATTTTTTTTTGAAAATTCTCTGGGCAGAGACCTGCCGCTGCTTTTAAATTGTAATAAATTAAGCTGCCTTGTAAAACTCCTTTGTATAAAATATACAATTTATGAGTAGGATGCAGAAGTCTGCGGCCATGAGTTTGGCACATGTATTGCTCACAACGAGACATATAGATTTCCATGTCGATGGTAGTTAACTGGACATTCCTGCTCAGCGCTTACAACTGGCTGGAGGATATCCATGGTACCTCCCCGCCGCTGACCTGGCTCACAAAATCGATGGAGCATGGACGCTGCCCACCTTCCACACTAGTGGCTCGGGCACACTTCCTGAATCACCTCTGACCCTATGGGGTCTTGAACCATCCATGCTTAACCTATTAAGACCACCAAAATCCGCATCAAAGTCACATCATCCTTTATATGCAAATGAAATGCATGTCAAACAATTTCAAAAATTATTGGCAGTGGGATTTCAAATCAGGCAGGAAACCCGCTTAAACCAGCTCGATACCACTCAAAATGCGAAGGCCCCCGCGGCCGCCGCACCCTAATCTCGACCCGGAGCCGAACCCGGATCCGGGATGCGGTCCCTTGAATCCAATTTTCTTGCTAGGAAAACACATTTCAAATGTGCTCATTTTGGTAAAAGATATTTATCTTTATGGAAAATATATTTGTATATGTACTAATTCAACTTAAAGAGCCCCATCATTTTGTTTTCAATACATTATTTTTCCATTAAATATGACATTGTATATTGCTCCATTTTTGGTTCATTTACTCACCTTTAATACATTTCACTTACATTATGTCGCTAATAAAAAGATACATGCAAAACAAAATCGGGGAGTTTGTAATAAAAAGTGTCAAATATATCATGGAATGGTAGGGCTGCAGCTTTAATACTTCCAACCCATGAGGCCCTCGATTATCTGACTCGAATCGTCGGTCTCTTTCTCCTCTTCAGACTTGTTCACCCCTACATTCCACTCCATCTACAAAAAAACAGATCCGTGTTACATTTTCATGCTCATGTTCCCATACGCTCCCTTCACGTCTCATAAACATGCACTTTTCAAATTGGCCGCTCTCAGGAGGGTTTGTCAACGCATCAATAAGTATGAATACATATATGTAAGATGTCATTTTGTATACATTCAAATTAAAATTCACGCTGGTTATTTTAATCATGCGCCACATATGCACAAACTATTCTAACACAAATCGCTATGTATTTTCAAAAAATTTTATTTTCATTTTGCCCTGTTTAATTAACCTCGACGCAATGATAATCTAATCATCGCACTTCAATGTCCTCGGGGTCGTTTCGATATAAAAGGGTTTGGCAACACGCGACGGCCCTCCGGGTCGCCACCCGGGTTAAAATTCCGTTTGAACAATACCGATAATTGGTCCCGCGAGCCACGTGATCGTGGCGGTGACACATCATTAGCCGCCGGGCGCGCAAAGACGCTTCATTCTCAATCTCTTATCATACATACCAATCTATCCTTAACTCGAATTTCAAGGGCGCTCAAATCATGCATAGCAATTTAGAATAGTGTATATACATTTATATCCAAAATACTGGTTTCCAATATCATGCAATTTTTCACATGTGCAATCTATTTACAAACAACGTTGTATCAAATCAATTTAAAACAAATCAATATGCAATTTATCGCAATTCATTTCAATAAATCCACTTATTTCATAATCCTTCAAAAATTTTAGAAATAGAGAGAGAGAAGTGGAGAACAAACCAATTCATTTATGGCTCAAACGGAGCACACATGCATATTCATATAAAACCTTTTAGATTTATTTTGTCAAACAAAACACAAAACCGAAACAAGGAAGAAATGTGAAGAACAAACCCAAAAAGGTTGTCGCTCTTCGATTCCTATTCTCGGAATCCCGTTCTTGGGTCAAGCTTCCTCGTCACCAACCCTTAATCCATCAAAAATATGTCACTATCAAAGAACAACCCAAGAAAAAAAATCAGTTGTACATTCTAGGATTTTTGGTTAGGGTTGATGTATACCCAATGCACCTTCACTTGAAAATTTTTTTGGGAAAACATGAGCCATATTTTTCTCATGCTTCCTTTAATACAATGATAGCTCTATGATTCTATTTTCAGTAGGAATTGGAATCATCTCATTTGGATCACCCAAAATTGCCACGGCACTTTAATGCCAAACTACTATGCCTAGCTCAATTTCGACAATTTATTGTTATTCTCGATTTCAGGGGTCTTAAATCCATAAATTGGTAATGGTCTCTTCTAATCATTTGAGCTATTATTCTAGCGTTTCTTCTTCGATTGAATCATCCACTCGCATCGCAAAACTCAAGTTATTGCATTTTACATCCGTATTACTATAATTTGCAAATGCGTAATCGCATTGTTCTCGCACATAAATCCCACTTTGAAAGATTTCTGGGAACTTTGGGTTTACAAATTGCTTACACTTCCTTCAAGAAAATTATTCCTCTAGAATTTTAGTTTACCAAAAATTTTGAATCACCTAATTTGGATGAGTGAAACTAAACTTATGGCCAAAACACCACAACTACACCCAAAACAGAGCATACTCATTAGCTACCCGAAACTTACCTTTAAGACCACATTAGGGAGCCTTAGAGCTACAATTTGCTCCTATTCCCTTCTATACATTTTCATATCTAGCTCTTATGGTTCTTTACCAATTGGAATCACTCAATTTGGATAATTTTAACTTAACTTATAGCCAAAACAAAAACAGGGGTTTTGAAAACTTTTGACAGCAACTCCTTTGAAACTTCATCGTTTCCTTTACACCAAAATTCCTCAAAACCAATCCAAACCAATCAAAACAATGCAAAATAACCTCAAACTAAACTAAAACCATCCAAGAACACTTTACACAAAGCTAGGGTTTTTCTCCAAACCCAAACACAAGAAAAAGTGGGGTTGTGGCCTGGGTTTCTTACCTTTAAATCTCTTCCTTTCTCTTCTTTCTTCTTCCTTCTTCTTCTTGATCACTTAAACTCTTGATCTCATGGAGCAAATCACAATCCCTCTCTTCTTCTCTTTTCTTCTCTCTCAACAGAACCCTAGCTCACTCTCTCAAAAACGTGAATGCCCAAGTTGGCATTCCATAGACCATTTTGGTCTTTAATCCCCAATCTAACTTAAGGCCATGTTTGGCTTATCATTAAATGGGTCTTATCTCATTTTTCTCATTTTAAAGCCTCATTTCACCTTCATTTTCACTTCATTTCATTTCATTTTTACTTTTTCACTTATGTTACTCATTTATGACCCTTAAGTCCTCATTTGACATTTTTACCAAATTTATTCGTTCCTATGTGTTTCCTGTGTTTTTATCATTTTTTTTGTTTTTAACCATTTAAACTTCGAAAAAATATAATTTAATTTATTTTACACCCTGAACTTGTTATAAAACAGTTAGGGTATTTTCAGGGCATTACAAGAAGAGCAACAAGAACAACAAGAGTATTTGCATCGAGCGCTCGAGACAAACGACACCTTATCTGATAAAGTGCATGTGATGCTCGTGTTTCACTTGTGGCGTATGCAATGAAGGAAATCAAGATAAAGATGCCCTTGATGTGATAGTTGGTAATTTCATATCTTTTGAGACTATTGTACATGCATTGATAGGATCCAGATCAATCCATTCCCATGCTCGCATTTCCATTCCGAGTTCGGGGTAGTTTATCAAGAATGAAACTGAGTATGATATTTGGTGAAAAATCTCGTTAGGGCATAATGTCATTGCGGAATAGAGCTCTATGAGATTGTCCCATCATAATACTAGAGTATGAATTCTCGTGCCACTGAATCTGAAAGCTTACTTCATTCAGAGAGTTCAAGGCGATATTGGGACGGATTGCTCGACGTGGTAGTTGATTGTAGAATGAAACGAGTGACCTTAAGGAAACTGAGTGGCGAGGAAGTGACTTTCATCGGTGAGAGGCCGAACCACCTCTCTAATGTGATATCCGCCGCCACTACTAGAACAATGGTTCGGAAAAGGCTTGAAGCCTACTTAGCATATGTGATTGATACGAAAAAGGCAGAACCTGGTTTATCAAACAACCTTAGATTTTGTGATTATCCGAATGTGTTTCCAGGATTTCTTCCATAAAGAGAGATTGAGTTCACAACCAACGTTATTCCGGGTGCCACTCTAGCATCCATTACACCGTATAGAATGGCTCCGGTGGAGTTAAAAGAGTTGAAGCTCCAGTTGCAAGAATTATTAGAGAAGGGATTTATTCGTCCGAGTGTATACCATGGGGGAGCTCCAAGGTTTTTTGTTAAGAAGAAATATGGTACACTTCGGTTGTGTGTTGATTATAGGAAACTTAACAAGATGACAGCAAAGAACAAGTACCGTTACCTAGAATTAATGACTTGTTCGACCAATTGAAATATGCAAGTATCTTTTTGAAGATTGACCTACGATCTGTGTATCATCAATTCAGGATTAAGGATGCGGATGTTCATAAGACGGCGTTTAGAACGCGGTATGGACATTAAGAGTTCCTTGTAATGTAGTTTGGGTTAACAAATGCACCAGCGGCTTTCATGGACTTAATGAATCGTGTTTTCCAACCGTATGTAGATCGGTTTGTCATGGTGTTTATAGACAACATCCTTGTGTATTCGAAGGATCGGGAAGATCATGATACACCTTTGGGTAGTAGAAACCTTGAGAAAGGAACAGTTGTATGCAAAAATGAGTAAGTGTGAATTTTGGTTGAGGGAAGTGTCCTTTCTTGAACACATTGTATCAGAAGAAAGAATTAAGGTGGATCCAAGTAACATAGAAGTGATTCTTGAATGGAAACCATTGAGAAATGTCACGTATGCGAGTTTCCTGAAGCTTAAGTGTGTTACTACGTATGTCTGTTATGGGTTGAGATCACGACTTCGATGATAAGATTACACCCAAAGAATGTGAGATTTGAGTGGAGTGAAAAATGTAAAGCTAGTTTTGAAAAGTTGAAAGCATTCTTGACCGAGGCTCCGGTCCTTACTCAGCCGACTTATGGTAAAGAATATGTGATCTTTAGTGATGCTTCGTTAAATGGACTCAGATGTGTCTTTATGCAAGAGGGTAAAGTGGTAGCTTATGCTTTAAGGAAATTGAAGCCGCATGAAAAGAATTAACCTGCGCATGATTTGGAATTAGTCACCATTGTGTGTGCATTGAAAATATAGAGACACTATCTTTACGGAGAAAAGTGTTTCATCTACACCGATCATAAAAGTCTTAAGTATTTGCCCTCACAACGAGAGCTTAACTTGAGATAATGTAGATGGATGGAATTGATCAAGGATTATGATTATGTGATCGACTACCATCCTGGGAAAGCTAATGTTGTGGCAGACGCTCTGAGTAGAAAGTCAGTACAAACACTACGAGCATTGAATGCTCATTTGTCATTATTAGACGAAGGTATAATAGTAGCGGAATTGATAGCAAAACCAAATTTATTAAATCGAATGCTAGAGGCACAAAAGAGTGATGAGAAAATTTCTGCAATTGTAAGTCAAAATAGAGAGGGGAAAGAAACTAAGTTTTCAGTGAATGAGGATGGATTCTTGTATATAAAGACCAAGTTTGTGTACCCAATGATAATGAGTTGAAGAAATCCATTCTTGAAGAGGCACACAGTGGATCCTTTGCTATGGATCTTAGTAGCACGAAAATGTATCATGATTTAAAGACTTCATACTGGTGGTCTGAAATAAAGAGAGAATTGCAAAGAACCACTAAGCATGAAAATGCTTAGCGCATTGTTTTTATCATCGCGCAGGTACTGAGTGACTAGGGACAAGAGCAAAGACCGAAGAGTTCATAGTCATCGTCGAATCGTGCGGAGTATAAGTAAACGCTCCATCTCATTCATACATTTCATCTCATGACATTATTTGATCTTTTTTGTAATGAAACCAAAAATGTATAAGTTTTCATGGGAAGAACATGTTTGATTTATTTGTGGAGCATTTAACCAAAAATGTTTTCAGAAATGATAATGTTGAAAGGGCATACATGCCATATTGAATAAAAGTGTTAATTTACAAAACGGTGGGCCCTCTTTAACCAAAATGATTATTCGACATTTATTTCTACAGTATTCGAAAATGTATATATGGTAAAACCGGTTCGCATCCCTAGATCCAATTCGGCCTTCGGGCCAAGTCAGGTACAAGGGCACGACATATTTAGTAGTATCAAAGCTTAGGTTTAGGCAATTCTATAAAATGATTTTTAAAATTGTTTGTGACATGCATTGCATTTGCATATAAAGGATGACGTGACTCTAATGCGGATCTTGTCGGTCTTAATAGGTTAAGCATGGATAGTTCAGCCACCATGTGGTCGAGGTGACTCGAAGTAAAAACTTCAAATAAATTCGCACGCGATGGCAGCAAGTGTCCCATGCTCCATAAATATATGAGTAAGGTCAAGCAGCAGGAGGTACTATCGATATCCTCCAGCAAATAACTCAAGCACTGTAAAGAGGCCGCAAAATTTGTTGCGCCCCCATACTCGACCCTTCCAGGAGGCTGAACCGAATCCGGGGACGCGAACCAATTTTACCATATATACATTTTCGAATACTGTAGAAATAAATGTCTCATAATCATTTTTATAAAGAAACCGCTTTTTGTCAATTAACACTTATTCAATATGGCACGTATGCTCCTTTCAACATTATCATTTACAAACATTATCGAGTTCATCTTCACAAATAAATCAAATATGTGTTCTTCCCATGAAAACTTATACATTTTTTGCTCTCATTACAAAAGGATCAAATAATGTCATGGGATGAGACTGAAGCACGATTTTTATAATTCCGCGATGATTCGATGATGACTCTGAACTCTGCGGTCTTTGCTCTTGTCCCTAGTCACTCGGTACCTACGCGATGATAAAAACAACGCGCTAAGTATTTTCATGCTTAGTGGTTCTATGCAATTCTCTCTTCATTTCAATTAAACACAAATATAATAAATTTCTTTCCAAATGAATGTTTTGGCACACTTCAATACCATCCAATATACATTATATATGTGCTTATTTCACATACTTTCATATGCAAATCATTTGATCACTTCAAAGTATACAATTTCATATACAATATTTCATTCAAAACTCGAATCATGCATTTCACACATTTACTTATAATTTTGTCCTTAAACGAATTTAACCATTTCTTTTGGTGCCTAGGATAACGGAATCACTGGCATGGTCCCGTTGGGTTGCAGGCCGATAGAAAAAAAAAACATTTTCTAACATAGTACGGTCCCACTGGGCTGCTGACTGGTTATTTAAAAATCATTGTGTGTACACTATTGATACTGTCCCGCTGGGCTATGGATCGATATGCCACTATATTTCATTCGCCCACAAGATCTGGCCAATTCTTATCGGGTATACCAATATATCCTTAACTCGAATATGACACATAACATTCTATTAAGGGCATTAAAACTCAATCATAGTAACTTACAAACCCAAAAAGGTTGTCGCTCTTGGGTCAGGCTTCCTCGTCACCAACCCCTATTCCATCACAATCAGAGAACAATATTAGTTGGCTTATTTAGGTTTCTACTTAGGGTTATTTTCTACCCAACTTCCTTCAAGTCAAATTTTTTGGGAACAAATGAGCCATATTTTACCCAACTTCCTTCAAGTGCATTGTTCCCCTATAAATCTATTTTATTCAAAAATTGGAATCATCCAATTCAAAGCACTGAAACTCAAGATATGTTCAAAACAACTGGGACTACTCTATTTTCAAAACATAACCAGAATTTTTCCCGAAAAAGGAGCCTCACGTTGACGAATTTATGGGTCCAATGGGGTCCAAATTTGAATACACTTATTTCAAGGATATTTGTTCTCCAAAAGTCTAGTTTATCAAAAAATTTGAATAACTCAGTTTGGATTAGTGTGGGATGGTCAAAATAGAAACACGGTTTTGGAAAATTTTGACAAGAACTCCCAAACTCTCAACATTTCCTTTATACAAAAATTCCTCAAAACCAATCCTAACCCAAAAGAACTTTGAAACTTAACCCAAAACAACCCCAAAACTGATCTACAACCATTTAAAACCCTTATATTTCGGGTTTCCATCAAACACAAACACAACATTAAAGGGGGTTAGGGTTAGTTTCATACCTTTAATCTCTTTCTTTTCACTTCCTTCTTCTTTGTTTGGCTCAAATCCTTGGAAAGCACAAAGCGAACTTGGTCTCCTCTCTCACTGTCTCAACTATTCCCTAGTTCTCAATGTGAAGATATGCCCAAATGAGAAATGTTATTCAAAGACCAATTTTTTGTCTTAACTTAAAACCTTCACTAGGCCTTGTTTGGCCAACACATTATTTCCTCATTTCTCATTTTTCCATTTTAATCATTCTTTCTCTTCTTTCATTTGCTATTCAACTTATTACCCTTCTTCCATTTTGGCACATACACTTCTCATTTATGACCTCAATCCTCATTTTGACATTTTACCAATTTAACCTTAATTCTTTTATAATTTTCTTATTTACCATTTTTTTTGTTCTTTACAATACAAATTCGAAAAACAATTTATCCTGGTTTATCTCCAATCTTTCGAGCCTTTAATTTTGTTGTACTGGGAGCGTGGGAAGCATCCCAGTCAAAATAGAGCCCAAACTTTATCTCCACTGTAAACCCATTTACTTGCTGACACTGATGGTGATCCGCCATTAAATTGTACTTCACAGCTGAGGCAACAAGATGCTCATGAGTAAGCTTGTGGATGTGTTGCAAGTCTTTAATGAAATCAATTTCCTTGTCGTGCATTCTAGTGTGATTGGGAAGAGTGCTCAAGTCCAACGGGCATCACGACACACAACCATAAACTACCCAAAACGGGCTAAAGCCCATACCCTATTTCACACGGCGAAGGCGACCCGGGCCCGTCTAATTCTCCCAAATCCCAAGACTTCAAATGATCCCCAACGAGACTTCCAAGTAAATTGCCGCGCACAATGACCTTGTCCGACTCACCGCTTCAAGGGGATGATGTCGAACCCATATTCGCACTAAGATTGACCATGCGCCCATAGAGACCTGTGGCAGCCTGGATAAGGAAGCGCATATCTCTGTCAGACACAATAGAACTCGGAAAACCATGTAGCCGGTAAATCTCTTTAAAGAACAACTGTGCCACTTTAATAGTATCAATAACACACTTGCATGGGATAAAGTGTGCCATCTTAGAGAAGAGATCAACGGCCACAAAGATGGAATCATTGCCCTTCTGTGTGCGAGGCACTGGGCACACAAAATTCATGCTACTGCTCGCTTCATGGTCAGGCCGGTATAGGAAGCCGCATTTATAGCTTAACATTGGAAGCTTCGCTTTTAGAAGTCAATTACGCAATAACGCTCGACAAAAACGCTCAACACGCTGACTTTAATCAAGTAAAAATAAGGAGTCACCATACTAACTACAGGTCCGCCCGCTTACGACCTTCATCAGGTAAGTTCAATAACTGTAGTTTAAGGCTAACTGAACACATAATCTATTTCCCCGAAAGAGGAAATCATCATGAAACATAAAGTCAGACTGCTTACCATCATGAATATCACACAAGATGCGCATGAAGTATGGCTTAGAAGAATACAAATCGGAAAAAGCTAGAGAAACCAGGAATCGAAACCATGAAGGACACGAGTAAGGATGTGCGTCGGCTTAAGGATCGGCCACTTTGTTGAGTGCGCCCGACTTGTGCTTGATCACGAAGGTGAACTATTGTAGATAGGTAATTCATGATGCATGTCATGTCGAAACCTTATCCTGTGTGCCTAAGTATTTCCAAGGAACAAAATATCTGCACCACGGATATATTCTAAGACTGGATTTTACTTTAAATATCGGAAAATATCTGGGTGGATATTTTGACAAAATACTCCAGAATGCAAAAATTAACAAAAATACTTTGAAATTCATGGAAATACTTTGTCGAACTATGTGCACGTATAAATAAAGGTAAATATACACTTGTCAAGATGATATTCATTATAATTTATCGAAATTACATCACACAAATGCATTTAAAACCAAATGAAGACCGATGTGGCTCCATTACATTATTATTTGATGAAGGATCCTATCTTGATGAAGATAATATTCATAACAAGACATGGTGTTGCAATAATATTGATTGTAATCTCTAACATGCCATGCATAACATTGCTGACTCCTACCCACAACCTCTCCGTGGATAGGAAATTCGGGTTCACCCACATACTGCTTAAATCCTTCGCATTGGATATGGAATTTGGAATGGCATTCAGGGATCATGAGGATAGTTAACCATTCCATATTCTTCACCATCAGAACTCGAAGGATGCGAAGAAGGCCGACCATAACTCATCAGAGGGTGAGGAAATATGTCGTCTCATTCGACGAATCAATAACTGGAAGTTCCAATACCATAGACTCAAAATCGTCGAGAATGAATCACGTATGGTGTCATCCTTCGTTGTCTTCCTCTATGTGCCTTTCCGCGGCTCCAATGGCCCGGCCCGCCTCCTAAACCCGTGGTCTTCATCTCAGGTAAAGATGAGTGAAATCATCTTCTCAATCGTGAACGGGCTCAATGGATATCGACACAGCCGGGCGGATCCGCAATATCCCCACCATCATCGGGCTGTCCCCTCTCCTCGTGAGCCATCATAACCTGTAGTAGAAGTACCAAGAAAACTCGGGTCTACTATTATGTTCAACACTTGAATCAAAGGAGGGCCGAGAAGTAACACTGGTCGAAATGAGTCCCCGTGTCTCGACTCAAAACTTTTCACTATGAACTCTTCGATAAAAACCCACCAACATTAACTCCTCGCTTCGAACATGTGCAAAGAATGCGTGGATCAGATTTACTTTCACTATCTAAATGGAGGTCTAACCCATTGAAATAGTTGATTCTCTTCTTCTTCGCCGAACTCAGCTGAAATTTCTAGTAAATCGAGAAAATTATTTTCGGCAACTTTATCTGGCTCGCTCCATATCAATGGATCTTTAGTTTCATGTCAGAATAACAAAAACCAATTGTTGGTTTGTGATAAGTAAGTCGATTTCGTTTGCGCGAATTTAGATGTCGTGCCCACTCTTCATGTCAAGATGCGCTTGGAAAAGCAACTTTTGCCAAACTCCTAATGTCGGAGCGTGATTTCCATACAAACCACTATTCAACCAGAATAAAAATTACTTATATTCAATATATAATAATAAAATGGTTATAAAATTTACTTATAATGAGGAATTAACATCACCAGGACCATTTTATCTCACGCTATCACGCCTCGATCACCAAATCCTTTTTGCATCACGGAATAAGATAAGTCGTGAATTCAAAATGTCAAAATCTAAAATAAAAATTAATCGAAGAAATTGAATCAATTAATTAAAATTAGAAACTCATTAATTCTACCTCGCTTCCAAAATTAGAAAGGCCTTCAACATTAGATCTAATTTAAAAAACATCATGAACAAATGAAGTAGCTCGTGGTCAGGAACCAACCTGTGTCCAGACAAAATTTGGATTTATGGTATGTCGCAATAGTGATCGAGAATTGGGTATGTATAATAATATAAACATAAAATTATTAAAGGTGAATATCACAAGAGGATATTAATTAGTTAACTGGGCCGCATGAAGAGGATGCTTAAGAAAGTTCTATCCTCCGATCTCGCGATGATAAGTTTCACTCCACTTTTTAGCTTTCAGTCGATCTAAATTTCCGCTTCTCTCTCATCAACCGAATCAACTCAGACAAAAATGACGCGGGTTGGGACTACTTCTAATCAACAATGCGAAGACCGCGGTATAATGCCTCATAGATGGACACTAGCTTCTCCACCTTCTCCAAATATTGATGATCAAACATGAGTCTTTCGACCTCATGCCCAACTACAGTCCGACTAAATTTGTGAGATGACCATTCATTACTAATAAAGACTTTCTTCAAATCAACCCTCTTTTTAGAAGATCAGCCAAGGGCAATATAATGGTTAAAAATCTGGCTGGCTCCAAGTGACGCATCGATATCTCCACCACATACCGGCCAAGATTTCATAGCAACCAACCATGATTGTAAATGAAGCGGCTTATCTTTCACCATCTCATCAACTGAGCAACACTATCCCTTTTACCAATGTCTTCAAACATTAAATCAATGCAGTGCATGCTGCACATGGAGTCCAATACAGATTGTATTTCTTCATCAACAACTTTCCCGCTTTCACAAATGCCGATCCACATCTGCTACACTAGAACCATTTGCTTCTCCAACTTCCTTGATAACGTCCTTCAACTAACCATATATGTATTTGTTGTCTTTAATCTTATCCGACGCATCAACAGATTTGAGGAAGATTGTGCTTCATTTTGAATATACCATGAAATTAATTATGCTCAATTTAGTTGGCTCGGTCCATCCATATGTCTCCCATTTCTCCCTTTGCAACTTGACATAAGCTTCCATGTCTTTATACTCCATTTCCAAGTACTTGCTTTTGATTTCATACGGAGATGGTGGTTCGATGCCCATCCCTACATATAATAATTCAAGGAAAGCTAGTTATTAAAACATATTTCATATGGAGATAATAATGTCATTATTAAAACATATTTCATATGGAGATCATAATGTAAAACATATTATATAATTAGACAAACTTGCTTGTTGCGGCACCAAAATCATGGTTCTAAATGGTGTGAGTCCGCTGAGGTGGAACACTTTCATATATGAAAACTTAATTAATCATCCCATTGTTTCCTTTATTGAACCACCTTGAACATATTTTAGGCTTTTTTTGCTATGTACCCGAAGACTTGTATAATGATGGTGCAATCATGGTGATGGATCCGTATGCCGAACACTTTGTGATCTTTGTATACGCCTTGATGGGATCACCCGCGAAGACTCGCCTATTGCAATTACGCAAAAAATAAAATCAACTTACATTATTTTATACATAATTATGTGAAAAAAAATGAATTAGGTATAAAGATTTACCAATTTTTCTTTTGCCTCTCATAAATCCTGCAACCTGATCTATGTTCCATTCACTAGCTTTTGGTGCATCGCATCGCTTCGATATTCATCTCGCTCATCTGGGGTATGTCACGGATACATATGCACATCCTCATCACCCTCCTCTTCTCATCATCATCAATGAGACGTGATGTTTTCCTCCTATCATACTTCAATTCAAATAATTTCTTCCATATCGCTTGTTTTTTTTTTGCTTTGCTTTACCTTCTGCTCTAAAAGTTGCTTCATTTCCTCGTTTACTTTCTGGGCACATTCGGGACACTTCTAGTATTTGAATGGGGATCCATATGTGACATATGAAACTTTAAGCGAGTAATTCTACCACTTTTTATACTTAAACCACAATAATTACAAATTGTTCCATTTTTATGTCCCTCCAAAGGTGCGCAATACCTCCATGCAGGATCTTGGCCTTTACTTCCACTAGTCATTCTATAAACACATGTGATTTTATTGAAAATAAAATTCAAATCAAGGTGATTTTCAGATAAGATATCATTATAATAACATTATATATATGTAATTTAACATAAAAGTAAGACCTAAGTTTCTTAATGATATCTAGCTTAATAATATCATTAAGATGTCTAAGAATATCTAAATTTCTAACATTAAATATGTCTAAGATCTAAGTTTCAAACATTATATAAGTATAACTAAACTTTAATGTAAGTAATATCAAATGAAACTATAATAAAACTATAGTATAAAAAAATAAATTATAGTATAAAAATGTTTCAAACATTATATAACAAAAATAACTATTAAGTAAATGAATAATATAATTAATTAACTAAAATTATATTATCAAATGAAACTATAATAAAACTATAGTATAAAAATAAAATTATAGTATAAAAATGTTTCAAACATTATATAAACTAAATAATTAAGTAAATGAATAATATAATTAATTAACTAAAATTATATTATCAAATGAAACTATAATAAAACTATAGTATAAAAAATAAATTATAGTATAAAAATGTTTCAAACATTATATAACTAAAATAACTATTAGTAAATGAATAATATAATTAATTAACTAAAATTATATTATCAATGAAACTATAATAAAACTATAGTATAAAAAATAAATTATAAGTATAAAAATGTTTCAAACATTATATAACTAAAATAACTATTAAGTAAAATGAATAATATAATTAATTAACTAAAAAATTATATTATCAAATGAAACTATAATAAAACTATAGTATAAAAATAAATTATAGTATAAAAATGTTTGAAACATTATATAACTAGGAATAACTATTAAGTAAAATGAATAATATAATTAATTAACTAAAATTATATTATCAAATGAAACTATAATAAAACTATAGTATAAAAATAAGATTATAATATAAACATGTTTGAACACATTATATAACTAAATAACTATTATAAATGAATAATATAATTAATTAACTAAAAATTATATTATCAAATGAAACTATAATAAAACTATAGTATAAAATATAAATTATAGTATAAAAATGTTTCAAACATTATATAACTAAAATAACTATTAAGTAAATGAATAATATAATTAATTAACTAAAAATTATATTATCAAATGAAACTATAATAAAACTATAGTATAAAAATAAATTATAGTATAAAAATGTTTGAAACATTATATACCAAAATAACTATTAAGTAAAATGAATAATATAATTAATTAACTAAAAATTATATTATCAAATGAAAACTATAATAAAACTATAGTATAAAAATAAGATTATTATATAAAAATGTTTGAAACATTATATATAACTAAAATAACTATTATAAATGAATAATATAATTAATTAACTAAAAATTATATTATCAAATGAAACTATAATAAAACTATAGTATAAAAATATAAATTATAGTATAAAAAATGTTTCAAACATTATATAACTAGAATAACTATTAGTAAAATGAATAATATAATTAATTAACTAAAATTATATTATCAAAATGAAACTATAATAAATTATAGTATAAAAATAAGATTATAATATAAAAATGTTTGAAACATTATATAACTAAAATAACTATTAAGTAAATGAATATAATTAATTAACTAAAAATTATATTATCAAATGAAACTATAGTATAAAATTATAAATTATAGTATAAAAATGTTTGAAACATTATATAACTAAATAACTATTATAAATGAATAATATAATTAATTAACCAAAAATTATATATCAAATGAAACTATAATAAAACTATAGTATAAAAATATAAATTATAGTATAAAAATGTTTCAAAACATTATATAACTAGAATAATTTATTAAGCAAATGAATATAATTAATTAACTAAAAATTATATTATTTAAATGAAACTATAATAAAATTATAGTATAAAATAAGATTATAATATAAAAAATGTTTGAAACATTATATAACTAAACAATTATTATAAATGAATAATATAATTAATTAACTAAAAATTATATTATCAAATGAAACTATAATAAAACTATATTATAATATAAATTATAGATAAAAATGTTTCAACATTATATAACTAAAACAAGATTATAGTAAATAACAAGTTTGAAACATTATATAACTAAAATAACTATTAACTAAATAACTAATATAATTAATTAACTAAAATTATGCTATAGTATTATCAAATTATAAAATAAAATAAAAACTAGAGTATAAAAATATATATTATAAACTACTTCAACACCAAAATAAAACTAAATAACATATGCATAAAACAAAATTAATGAATAAAGAAACATACATTAATTCACAAAGATCTTCCAAAAATTAGGATAAAGAACAAAGAAAAAAATTATTTGAGAGTGAAATGGAGCTTAGATGTGAATGGATGAGCTCAGAATGAAAGTGTATGATTTGGTGGGTATTTATAAAATTTTTGAGTCAAAATAGCCATTGGATTGTCAAAAAAAAAAAAAAAAAAAAAAACCAAGCAGATTTATTTATAACCATTGATTTGATTTGGTTCAAATCGACCGGCTGATCATCATATATCCGCGAAATCATTCTGGATCGTTAGATCAAGCTTCAGATTTAAAATCAACCGTTGGATAAAAATATAGCCTTGGATTTTTTCAAAAGGCTGACGCAACTGACCGTCGGGATCAAAACGTAAAAATCTAAGGGCCAGAATAATTTAGGAGAAAATGCCGAAAAAATGTCGAAAAATCGGCGATATTTTGATTTTATCGCCGATAAATCAACGGCAAACCAGCCGCTGACGCGCCTCCCAGCGCTGCACTAAACGCCAATCGCCAAAATCGGGCCATTCGAAATCGGCGGAAAATCGACGATTTTTCCACGATTTTTTTGCAGACGATTTTTCCACCCGAAAATCTTTTCCAAAGACCATCAAACCGATTTTCATTTAAAATCGGGCCGAAAAAGCTGACTATTCTGAGTATTTCAATGCATCGCGGATCGCGTGCAGTGACAAACTCGGCGGAAAGATAATGTCGCTAATGTCACGTTTCAACCATCGTGATAGAACTCAACATCATAAGTGTTGTAATGAGATCGAGCGCTGGAAAGTTTCTCACTAAAGTAGGCTAAGTCGCCTGTTGACTTAGGACAACACGATGCCGACCTTCGAAATGTCACTATGTACCGCCAACATGACGGAGAAGTCGTAGCCACAAGTATCGCAAGCTATCATGAGCTTCATCTTAATCAAAGCAAAGGCTTGAGTGGCCTCCGGAGTCCACACAAACTTACCATCCTGAATGGTGTCTGTGATCGGCGCTACAATGCTACTAAAGAACGGAATGAATCGTCGATAGAATGATGCCGCACTACGAAAGTCGGGCGAACTGGTCGCGGAGTGGTGTTGCGGATCGCCATGATTGAATGGCCTCGACCTTCAACTGATCGACTGCGAGACGCTCCCGAGAGATGACATAGGCGAGAAAGAGAATCCTCTCTATGGAAAACTCATATTTTTTAATTGTCACATAAAATTATCTTGCCACATGACTGCTCAACCGCACGATGCTGAAATACGGGTCCCCGCAAGAATGGCCAAAATAAGAATATCGTCAAAATAAACGACAACAAATTTCCCTATGAAAGGACGAAGTGTCTGATTCATCACTTGCGTGAATGTGTTAGGAGCATTAGACAACCCGAAAGGCATGACGAGCCACTCAAAGAGACCCTCTCGCATCTTAAACGCAATTTTCTATTCATTGTCAGGACTAATACAAATCTAATGGTAAACCACTCTTAAGATCCAGTTTTGTAAAGATAGTTGAGCCACAGATCTGGTCGAGTAGATCATCTAGACGAGGAATCGAGAAACGGTAGCGAACTTAAATCTTATTAATGGTGCGACTATCGACACACATACGCCATGAATCATCATTCTTCGGGATCAGCAAAGCTAGAATTGCGCAAGAACTCAAACTCTAACGTGGATAACCCTTGCTAATCAAATCTTCTACCTGTAGCCGAAGTTCCTCGTGTTCACTCGGTCTCATCCGATAGTGAGGCTTGTTTAGCAAGGTAGTCCCGGGGACTAAGTTAATGTGATGTTGAATGTCCCGTAAGGGCGATAAACCTTGTGGCAGCTTATCGGGAAACACGTCAGTGAATTCCCGAAGCAAGTGTGATACTTCAAGTGGCATGCTATGAATCGGGATGGTCAAATCAACTCAAGCTACATCAGGTTGATCGGGTCGGTGACTCGGGCGCATAATAAGTGCAAAACACATGCCTGTGTCATGAAGTTCAGTCTCGAAGTGCGAACATGATAAAAACATAGCTGGTTTTGTAGTCAGAGAAGGACTGAGACTTGCACAAGTCAATTATTTCGAAGGCAAAAGAGTAATATTTCGATTCTCAAAGTAAAAACTATGAGTATTATGTTTTCCATCATGAACAACATCAATAGACAGAGGAACAAGAGCACGATAGGATACCTTTATTTTAAACCCTTGCTTCAGCCAAGTAAGCCGGTATGGTGACGGATGGACTTCAGCCTTCAAAGAGAGCTTGCGAACAACGTCTTCTGAGACCACATTCTCACAACTACCCGAGTCGATGATAAAGTGGCATACCTTGCTATTCACTGTACATGTGGAATGAAAAAGATTATTTCATAGCCAAGAATCATCCAACTGTTTTGGCTAATATGAGAATAGTGCCCGTTTCAACATGAACTTGTTCTTCCAAAACGTCCTCTTCAGGGACATCATCATCCGCAATAACATCGTCGAAACCCTAGAGTTCCGTGTCATCAACCAATAAGGTGTGTTTCCCAATTCTTAGGTCAACACACTGCGCATTCGCCTTCATCCCCGCGGTCCCATATGCGGGTCGGACGCCTGCACCGGACCTGTACTTGAAAGGGGGTCCCACGACGGGGTGAGCAATGCCCAGTAGTGATAATCTTCTACATGGGTTACTCCCCACCTAAGAGCTCATGCAATGGCAAACACACACATTCAAGTGAATTCATGATTCCTACTCGTCTGCATGCCCAATCCCATGCCTCGAGTCCACCGACTTCACACGTTCGCGCTATGTACGAAAATCGCTTCCAAATTAAAATATTTGTTTTATTTGTGGGCAACCCTCCGAGTAAATACGCTGGACAATCCTCCGAGGTGAATTTGTCGATACCCTCAAACACCACTAGCCTCCGACGTGAATTGTTGGACGATTTCCTAACACAATTCTTCGGACAATTTTATGATAAAATTTTCTTTTGACAACCCTCAGATTTTCATTCGTTTGTGGATATACTCCGATAATCAATTATGAGTCAACCCTCCGAAAACATGTCATGCACTCACACCTACGATTTTAGGGTGTCCCAGTGCATATGAAATGCAATATGTCATTTCACAACAATTCATGTTAATATATTTAAGCATGCATATATTAACAAAATTCACACACAAACAACATGTTATTCATTTTTCCAACAATAACACACAAATGGCCTGACCCGCACCAAGATAAAACAGTGGCACCTTCGTCCCTTCACTCGCTCATCACCGAATTATTGGGATACAAAACACGTCACAGAACCCAAAGACATCAGTCCTGGGATCAAAACCAAATCTCAATACAGTCCAGGACTACTCGAAAATAACTCAAATCTCGGGTCCGGATCGCCTCGCAAACAATCCCAAAATTTATCTAAACTGTGCCAAAATACCCGGAATTCAAATGGACCGTTCGAAAATAAATTCCTAAAATTCTTAAAAATTCCTACACTAAATTCAAAAATCGGATTGAAATTTATGGCCTTTCACACTTAAGGCAATCCTAAGCCATTAAATAGCCTTTTAGGCTAGAAATAACACAAGTAGAAAAATTCACCCGTGGAGTTTCGACGAACTCCAAGATTTGGTACCCACGCCAGAAGCCTCACAAGGTGATTTAACTGGCCAAACGACTTAAACTCTACTATCCAATTTCCAGATCCGAGAAAGAAGAAAGAAAGAAAAAATAAAAATAAAAATTCTCTGTGCACGCCCTCTCTCTCCATTTTCTGACTTTCCATTTTGTTTTTTTTTCCTTTTTTATCGTTTTATTTATTTATTTATTTATTTATTTATTTATTATTATTATTATTATTATTTTGGCTACTGGTTCATATGGCTTCATTCGGATCCATTTCTACCCCGAAACAATTTATTTCTTTTCAGTTACTTTATTTTAAATGAACTTAGCTCAAGCCATTTCCCGACTTCCGAGATTTTCGTAAAAATCTCGTTCATGAAGTCACTGGCAACTTATCACTCAGAAAATCGTAAAATATTCATTTTTTCTCAGAATTCGACGAAACTTTTTTGGATAACTAAATTTCGCGAGACGAATTCAATGGCGTAGTCCGTTTCGTCATCTGAGATATAGAGAATTTCCGATTTTCAATCGAAATTACTGTTTTACCCTTTCTCAGAAAAACTGAATTTTTCCTTGGTTTTACAAGAGTTCTACTAGGTGGTGTTGTCCAAGCAAGGGAACCCAAATGTGATTGCTTCTAAATCGGTAAAGCACATTAATGTGCTTTCAAAACAGTTAGTGGATCAAATAAATTCAAAATATTTTGATATTGTTGTCGTAACCCTCCAATAAATCAAGACACTAATTATGCATTAATTTCAGTAATCTCATTATGTGTAAGCAAGAGAAAATTCCAAAGCATACTCATCTATCGTGCTATTACCTTGCTGCAAATTTTGAAGTTGTTGATACATGGTGTGCTCATAGTTGTATGGTAGGAAAGCACGTCACAAGTATTTTTTTTTTTTAATTTATCCCATGAAACAATCTTCGGCATCCTAGAACGAACACGAGAAGCCTTCAATTGTTACCACCTGGCGATGGCACGACCACAGAAACACTTTGCAACAAGAGGGGTGCATCTGTTATTGGGAACTTCTTTGAATTCCAATACTTCTTCTACTGCACCAATCCAATCTAGTAGTTCGTTGGCTTGGAGATTGCCATGAAATTCTGGAATTTCTAATTTAAATGCTTGTTCCCAGCAGGTATCATCAACGGCACGATCAGGGCGCAGGACTGCCTGAGGTGCGACATGGCAAGGATGTGCTGGTTGCAAGGGTGTGAATGGATTGTCTTCGGGAACATTCTCCTTGTCGGAAGGGAAGTGGACATGGGTGGTTAGGGCATGCTCGACGTGCATGTTATTGATGGCGGTCGTCGTGGCTACACTTTGGCTGTCATAGGCGCAAAGCTTCTCCGCATCGGGCACATCAACACAAAGGATAGGGTGGCATGACAAGAGAAGAGTGTTAGCCTGATACCAATCGATGTAGCGAAAGCCAAAGATGAAGGCGACTTGCATAAATAGTCAAGGCTGATCGAAAAGATACCGAAACTATGAAAGGGAATTCTCAACTTGAATTTGTTGATTCTAAAAAAATATTGAAAAGCAAGGGATTTGGAAAAGAAACTCTCTTTGATTTTTTTTATTTTTTATTAATAATTGGGTCCTAAAGAAAAGCCAAAGCCACATATTTATAGTATTCAAAACCTAGACCTAGATGAACTAAAATTAAAAAGGACAACTAAAATCCTCAACAACTTATCCTAAATAAAATAAAAAGAATATCCAGGAATAAATAAATAACCAAATACAAAAAAAAACCTTCAATATTAGAATGTGTTTCACTGGAAACGCACTTCAGACGCGCCATCACCTCGCTTTTGTTACCGCAGTTGGATCAAACAAAGCAACCTACTTAGTAAAGGACAAAGAAGATTGAAATTAGGAAATAAAGAATATGTTTCTGTAATGGCAATAGGACTAGTGGAGTTGTGTTTTTATAACTTTATCTTTATTAGACTGTTTATTTGTTCTGGATTTCAAGAAGAATTTATTTTCTGTTAGTTGTTTAGTTGAACATGGTTTAATGGTGCAGTTTAATTCCTCAGTTTCATTAAAAATTAATAATACTTTTATTTGCTTCGAAATGTTGATGAATGGTCTGTATTTCTTAACTCTTTTGTCCTATAGTATTAATGCCATTGAACATATTGATGATGAACAACTTCCCTTATCTAAGAGTGCTGAAGGTTTCAAATGAACCTATTTACGGCATCTTCATGATAACATAATTCACGGCTCAAGTTAGGAAGTGTAATTTAAAATTCCTTGATCTTTGAACCTATACTTTTATGTGAATCATGTTTGGAAAGTAAAATGGTGAACCTTCATGGCCAAAGGAAATCGTGCTACTAAGTAGTTAGGATTGGTACACATTGATGTGTATGGACCAATGAGTGTTCAAGCTAAAGGCAGGTATGAGTATTTCATCACCTTTATCAATGACTACTCAGGATATGAATATGTTTACCTAATGTGCCATAAGTCTAAAGGTTTTGAAAAGTTTCGAGAATATAAGGCTAAGGCAAAAAAACAATTAGGCGTCCATATCAAGCAGCTTCGATCTGACCGAGGTAGTGAATACCTATATGAAGAGTTCAAGTCTTACTTGGTTAAAATAGGGGATAAATTTCTCAATTATCATCTCCTGGAACGCCCCAACATGGAGTCTCTGAAAGGAGAGACATAAGCCTTTTAGATATGGTGAGGTCGATGCTCGCTACTCACATCGCTCGGGATATGCATCAAAAAACGCTTATTTACACACTAAGCTTCGGGTTCCATCTAAATTCGCCAGCACACCACAGAGTTATGGAAAGGGTGCAAACCCAGTTTTAACCATATTCGGATTTGGAGTGCCCCAACACATGTCTTAGAACAGAAATCCCAAAAGTTGGAATCTCATATAGAAATGTGTATGTTTATTAGCTATCCTAAGGGAACAAGAGGTGGAATATTTTATAATACAAAGGAAAAGAAGGCAATATTGAGCACTCACACCACTTTCTTAGTAGAGGATTATATGAACAATTTTAAACCTAGGAGCAAAGTGGGTCTTGAAGAGCTTGACTCAATTCAAGATCCATAAGAAACTCATAATTTTTCACCCCTGTTTCATATTGATGTTCAAAGATGGGAATATGTACGACATGTACTCGAAAGTGAACAAACACAGGAAACAACTCAAGACCAAATTCAAGAAACTTAAGAACAAGAAAATAATGAAGAGATTGGAAATCCACCTGAACCACAAATCTTGAATTCTCTTGTGCATGACAACAACCAATGCAGTAAACTTGTAGTGGAAGGATAATACATAAACCTGCAAAGCATGCCTTATTAGGAAGATGTATCATGTCACCACATACGAAAATGCATTGGAGGATGTTGATGCACAAGAGTGGAAAAGGGAAATGGACCGTGATGTGGAATCTATGGGTTCAAACTCAGTATGGTCTTTTCTAGAAGCTCCTAAATGGGTAAAACCCATTGGAAGCAAGTTGACCTACAAAAAAAAAAAAGCCTTGGTAAACCATATGTGCATAAAAGATTCAAGGTACAATGGTAGTCTTCCCTATTCTTTATGTAGATGACATCTGTTAATCGAGACAATGTGAAGGTGTCATAGGACGAAGAGGCCACCCGAAATAAGATTATGATATGAGAGACTCAAAGGTTTAACTATATTATATGAATCAAACTTTTATGAGATCGGAAGAATAAGGTGTTAGTTATATCCTAAACTTCCTAGTGGCTAGTTTTGGAATGAGGAATTCTAAGAGGGGATTTCTACCCTTCAAATATGGAATTTATCTTTCTAGGAGATAATCACATAAAACTCTCCAAGAGAAAGAACTCATGAGTAAGAAACCTTATGCTTCGGTTGTAGGTAGTCTCCTGTATGCCATGTTATGCACTAGGCAAGATATTTGCTATGTAGTGGGAATCATAAGTTGATACAAATCAGATCCCAAAGAAGAACATTGGAGTGTAGTGAAAACATATACTTAAGCATCTAAAGAGAACGAGGGATTATATGTTGGTGTAGTCCAGTGAGAGTCTTGGAATACTTGGTTATACGGACTCTAATTTCCAAGGGGATATTGATTGTAGTAAAATTGCATATAAGGAGAACCTAGCAAACCCTTTTACTAAGTCCCTTCCTGAACATGTGTTTGGGAAGCTTGTAAATTGTATGGGTCTTAGGAGTGTCCCAAGCTTACTTTAGAGTAAATGGGAGTTTGTTACATTTATGCTCCATGAGCAAGACTATTTGTAATTTCATGGTATGAATTTCTTAAATTCTTATACACGCGTTGTTTCACATATAAGGTCTAGATTAATTATGCAGTATATGATCATATATGGATACATCCATAGAAGACATGGTCATAGGTTCTCGTAATTAATGAATCATCTCACAGTTGATAAATAAAGTTGGACACTTTATTTAGATTATAATATTATATGAAATAATCTATCATGGTTATTGTAGAATGTTAAAGTGAGTTATGTTGTACTCATTTTGAGAGGGTCAAGAGAGATTTAATTAAAGATAATATTCTGTAAAAGAGAATTAAATCTCAGGCAATATTAGTTATTCTATTTTTCTTAATCCTGAGTATATTATAAACAGGTAGTCAAGTAATTGTCATTATTTGAGTTATCAATAAGTGAGGTCTCCTTTTAATGATCAATACCTTGATGATTTGGGAATAATGATCATTTGACTACTAGAGTTTATGTGATATACAAAAATGGAATTTATATGAAATATCCTCTTAATATGTTTTGGTACTTGGATGTCGAAAGACACTGGTCGGTGCATTGGATTCGTTAGAGAAACTGATAAGGTAAGAGAACAAATAATTAATTGTTTGATAGAAACCCTTGAGATTAATTATCGATATTTTACAAAGAAAGATACATTTAATATGTATATTATTAAATTGGAGTTCACGTCTAGGCTTTTAGTGGAATAGCACTAGATAAGATAACGGTCCTAGACTTGCTTCTAAGCAAGTGGGAAATTGTTGGATTTATGCTCAAGAAACAATTTGAGTCGTTGATCAAGAGCCAAAATTAATAATGAGTTATTGGATCCCTAGGCTAGCTAATTAGTGACATAGCCCATTAATCAATTGCTTAAGAGGCAAGAAACCCAATAAGGTAGGAGTTTAGTTACTTGATAGGTAAAAAACCTCGTAAGGCGGGGATTGGTTGCTTGTCAGACAAGTAACCTTATAAGGTTAGGATTTTAAGTCTATAAATAGACCCCTCTCCCTATGACCTTCACACGTTCTCCCTAGGGCCTTTACACACATACGCATGTGATCTCTCCTCTAGTTTCTGGCAATTAGGTGTGCCCACACATAGATCTGTCGCAACTAGAATAGCTTTGAAGGTCCCACGCTAAGAGGTTAATAAACCCTAAGGATGATGACATTAGTTTATCACACATCTTATTCAATCATGATCCAGGCTTCTATTATACACTAATCTCGACAATGGGTATGGCTAAATTCTTTGATTCAATAGGGCAATGGGTATGGCTTTAGAGACATTGTTTCATGTTTTGGTTGTTAATGACAGCCTAGTAAATAGAAAATTGATTGAAAAGCTCTTCAAAACCTCTTATTTTCAAGGTATTTTGATAAGAATATTGATTGATCTCTTTTTTTCTTTTGATTTATATTTTGGTGTTTTTGTAGCTTACTTTTTTAGAGAGGGTGTTTTTTTTTTTACAGCTACTACTGTAGATTCTATGAGCAAAGCTCTTGAATTTCTGGGTTTACAAGAGGATGAACAGAACAATCATCACTAATTATGATTTTTTTCTCTCTGAATTTCTTCAATTATTTTCTTTTTCTAGGATTTTTTAATGGGTGTTTATTTTTTTTATTTTTCTTTTTGTTTGATAGGGAATGGAAGTAAATTTGATTATTAGAAATTCTTCCATGTCAGGAATGATTGGGTATGATCTCCTCAAAAAGATCAAGGTATCTTCATTTTCCTAGTTGTTACCTTTCAAGATCTTGTTCTTTCATTCCAATTTAGAACAACGAATTAAAATTTGAATGAATTTGATTATGCAGGGGTCTTCATCTCTGAAAGACATACCAGGTGTGATCATGTCCTCTGAGAATACTCCTTCTAGGATTAATAGGTGAGAAAATATTGAAGCTTTTGGAATTTAATTCTTCTCATCCACAAAAAAATATATCATTGATTTGATTTCTAATGCATTTATGTTTAATCGACGTTGATCAAATGTCTAGAAGGAGCATAAGATTTCTTCATGAAACCTGTTCAGTTTTCAAATGTGAACAAGCTTAAACCCCATCTTCTTGGATCCAGAACCCTTTAGGTGACTTGAATCTTGAATCAAATTTGGATTTTCAATCTTCTAAAAAAAAAAAAAAAAGTTGCCTTTTTTCTCGTATGAATTTTGAATATGGGATCAAGTGCTTGTCTAAGATTGGTAGGTTTGAAGAAACATTGGAGTTAATTGAAGATGGGAAGAGTTCTTACACTACAAAATACAAAAACAAATTAGATTAGTTCTACAACTAAGAGATGTTAAGGAGCCTAGAGCCCCATAAAGTGGGGAGTTAAGGTTGAAAAATTAAATAATAAAGGCTGTTGTTTCAAATTGTCTCCTTCGAATATTTTTGGGGTTAATTGTGTATATTGTTATAATAGCTTAGGAAATTAGGAAATTAGGATTTTTTTTGTGTTTGATTAGAACCAATATATTTTGTAATTGGTTATAAACATGCCAGTTCGGTTCTAATATTGATGTAACATGCTATATCAACAACACAATATTTTAGTGTTTTGAGTTAATATCTTTAATGTCAATTAAAAAATGATCAATGGTATCCAGAAACACATATGTAATACCATTCTTTGTCGGAAGTAGTTTCGGTTAACTTATGTAACACATCTGTAAACACCAAGGCCCAAGTGCCACATTATTGGCTTGCTACGTTGGTTAAGCTAGTAAAACCAGGAAAAAGCGAGCATATATAAATGAAGACAAATAACAAAATACATGTAAGAGATAAGAGATAAACAAAAGGAGAACATGCTAAACAAAGTTTAAAAATTGTTTTCATCATATCCCGCCAAGTGTTAAACACCCAAGTTTTCAATTGTTAGTCCAAAATTGGTTTTCATCACATCCGACGAAACAAAAACAACCAAAAAACCAATTCCCAATCCACATTGCAGGTAACTTTGGTTATCATTTGGAGCATGCACATCATCAACAGTGGATCTTTGAAAGAAAAATGGCTGACTGCCAACATGTTAAGCATTTGTAGCATTGCATTGCATCTGGATAATTGGTTGTTCAATAGTTGTAACATTTGGAGCTACTGCTCTCTTTCTTCTTTTCCTTCTTATTGGATTACCTTGAGTCAAGTCACTATTTGTTGGTCCTACCTTCCTTGGCCATCCACTTTTTCCCTATTAAAGTTTGAATGAAATTAAACATATGTAAAATATAACACATGTAACATGAAGTTAGAATTAACTAAGAAATTATTTTCTTACTAGAATTTTTACTGGCTTGTTGAAGTTAGGGTTATTTTTCTCCTTGCAAGTTCTACTGTTGTGTCCAACTCCTTTGCACATTTGACATGTCATTTGCACTCCAAATCATCTCAACTTGGTTGTTTGTGTTTCTGGAATGTGCTCTGCTTCATCAGCTTTTCTCTGTCTTAATTCCCAGTCTACTTCAGCACCCTCAAAGGTGAGGTACACTAGTCGACTTGAAGCCGCCACATATCCACCACACTGAAGCACCCCAAACCTCTCATGTGTACTTATAAAGTTTTGAACACTAAAAAAGTGGTCAACAAAATCAATCAAATCCCTTTTCATATAATGAAAAACTGCACATTCGTGCACATAAAGAATACCTATAACATATTAAAATGAAGTTATTACTTTAAACTTAATATTCAAACTTAATAAAATAAGGATTAAAAAAAAAAATTAGTCATCAAAGTTCACCACCAACAGCTACATGAATGTGCAACCAAGTCCACTATGAACTATTCATTGAACATGCTTACTTGGAATTTGTCCCTCACAAAAGGCTTCACAATGCAAGTGCCTTGTGTTCTTTCTAATAATTTCCAACTTATCCCTTATTCTTGGACATATTTTATCTTTCACCCTTTTCATTAATCACACTTGCTACTCCATCTGCTCCATTAAATTTTCCATGATGTAATCTAACATTTCAATCACTGGCTTCTCCCTTGCCTTCCTAATGTAAGAATTAAAAGTATCACATATGTTGTTATCGTTCATGTTAGACTTGCACCAAGTCTCAATGTAAACTCTACAAAAAAACTTAGGGCCTTTGTTCATAAAGTCTTCATAAGCTTCATTCAACTCCTTTCTAATTGCTTCAAGTTTGCCTTTCATTTGCTCTAGATTTGGGCACTTGACAACATCCTAGAATAAGGACTTGAACTTTTCCCCTTTAAATCCTTTATTTTTCCAGTTTTCCTATATATGTCTAGCATAATTTCTATGCTCGACATTGGGTTTCAATTCCTTGACTGCATTTCTTAACCCCTATAAGTAGAAACATGTAAAATTAGTACACCTTTTTAATAAATGTTGTTAGATTGAAAAATAATTAAAAAAAAAAAAAAGCTAGCATAATATACCTTTTGTTGGTCTGAAATGAAAGACCAACTCAATCTATCTGAAATGTTCATCTCTCGACATAATATCTCCAAAAGCCATGTCTATGACAATTGGTTTTCCATATAAACTACTGCCCAAGCAATAGGAAACATTTTATTGTTACAGTCTTTGCCAACTTTAACAAGTAAGGCACCACTAGTCACTGCGTTCAAAAATGTCTCATCTAAACCAATTATTTTCTTACAACCTTGCATGACCCCATTTCTCAACATGCTATACCCAATGTAAAATCTCTTAAATGAACACTTGTTCGTAGATTCATCAAAATAAGTCTACAGTAAGAAACATCTAGTAGGAGCAATCCTCATATGCTCCTCCAAATAGCTTAAACCTGGCATAATGTTGCTCGAGTGTGCCTTTTAGCATGTTTTGAGTTATAATTCTAGCCATGTAACACTGCTAAACATTCTTGCCTACTCCATATTTCTCCATCATCATCGCCTCCATTTCTTTAATTGGTCCGAATGGATTCCTCTTGAATTTGGGCATGAATTCATTGGCCATGAATTGTAGTAACCTGTTAAATTGTCAAAGTAATATAAAGTAACTCAATAATACTAAATCATTTGATTAACTTCATCAAACAATATAAAGCATGTAAATAATAAACTACTATTAAATGATAACTTGGATTTCACTCCATCAAATACCTGTAAATTATGCTGCACCCTATAGCAAGTGTGTACATCAGTTAGAGTTTTAATAACAAAATTCTTCTCATGTGTCAACATGATACCATATAATCTCCACTTATATCTCTCCTAACAACAAGCTTCTAATTGTCTACTATTGCTCTTTACCCAACGGATGCTGTATCCATTTAGAATTGCCCACTTCATCACAGCAAGCTTCTCACTCTGTAGCATCCTTCTATCTCCGCATGACCATAAACTTCAGTGTGGCATGATTAACTCTTGAGTCATACACATTTGGCCTTATCCTCTTCTTTTTCTCTATAACAAACAAGTCTTCTTCATCAATGCTTGAGGGTATGAATACTCCATCATCATCGATGTTATTGTATTCACGCTATTATTGTCATTGTTAGAATCTTCATTGACATCTATAAAACCTAGGTAAATTTGAAAGAGGGCAGAAACAGTAAATTCCCGCTACAATGCAGGTTGTAAACCTGGAATTATTTTTCTAGATCTCAAATGAAGAAGCGGACCTCACAGTTTAATTCGTCAATTTGTCTCTCAAAATTTAGTTATCAAGGCGAATTTCGTTAAATTCTGAGATAGTCGGAATTTCACATTTTTCGAGGCAACAAGTGTCATGTCACACATGGTATGGTGCATGTGTCATGAGTGACATGTGGCATGAGGACTTGTGTCATCGTGACATATGTAAGACACATGGGATGTAATACATGCCATGTGAGTGACACATGGCAAGCCATGTATCAAGTTCATGCAAAGGGGTGATAAGTGAGAGTTAAGTATAAATGGGAGGTAAGTTCGACTAAGTGAGATACGGGAGAGGAAAGGAGAAAAGAAAGAGAGAAAGGGAAAGGAGAAAAGAATGAGAGAAAAGAAAAAGGGAAAGGGAAAGGAAAAAGAAAGAAAAGGAGAAAGAGGAAAGTCGACGAGCTTCTTCCTCAAATCTCTGGCATATCGACAGTCGGGACTCGTCGGACCAATAAGTAAAAGTCCATCTATGCGACGAGGGCTACATGTGGGTATAAAAATTGAGAAGTTTCACCGAAGATCCAACAAAGGAAATTCGAGAAATTCCGTCTACTACACTCTAAAAGGTAGGGATTCTTCCTACTTTGGTTTATTTTCCACCCTAAGGGCTGTGTAGTTGTGTTTTTTTTTTCCCTAAGGGCATGTTTGGCCAAATTTTGGAATCAGGGAATGCTGCCCGGTTTTGATCCAACACACTGATCGGATTTTGGGATAAGTTTTCGGTTGGGAAAATAAGGGACTTTGGACTCGTGTCCTTCATAGAAGTTGTACCTGCATCTAAGAACTTGATGTTAGGTTTTTTGGACCACTCAAATTGACCTCATGTTCCTGGTTATGGTCCATTTCGACCCGCGCAACTTAGGTTGTTTATAGTATGTGTCTAGATTTTGGGACTGGTTTTCGGTGTTGATTTCGTACTGATTTTAGGATTGATTTGAGACCGTTCCATGGTTGGTTTTGTGGCCTAACTATGGCTTGTTTGAGGCCGGCGTTGTGGCTTGTGTGTGAATTGTGATTTGGATCGATTCTATGGTCTTTTAGAGTCATGGTTGAAGCCGGGTTGTACGGGTGTACGGCCTGCTTAGGTCCCTATGGTTCTGGTTTGTGCAAACGTATGGGCTGATCACGCCCATTCCCGTCCGACCCGGATGGATCCGAACCGGTTTCGGGGTGCGAAACCATATACTGGGGCTTTTTTTTTTTTTTTTTTTTTTACAAACAATATTTTTCATAACCAACAATCATTTACATTTACTAATGAACTACCACCGGAGTGGTATCCGTTAAAATTTATACACATTTACTAAGTCCCATTTCTTATACAATACACATACATATCTCTCCACAAACATCGTAGATCGTTTTAATAAAGGGGCCGGTGAGCACCTATCTCTCCGATGGCCCGTATCACGCGTGGAATGCCTGTCCTCTTTATCTCCTCTTTCGCACCTACACCGATTGAACACCCGTGCTGTTTTACGCTTTAAAGGAAATATATAGAAAGTAACGACTACTGGAATAATAATCTACTATCTTTTACATATACTTTTCTTATGAAATTAACGGCTTATTTCGTTATGACTTCTAACTCATATCATAGTATACATGTAGATTTATCCTTTATATTCCATACTGTTTCATCTGCCGTATCACATCCATGTGTCACGTCTTTTACAAGTTTCAATTCATATCTTCTACATGTATGGCATGTCAGATCATATTCAAAACATATCAAAGTCATAACAAATGCATACAGGGTCAAATTAAACTAATACCAATACATATTAGACTCTTATCATTATCACGGCTGAAGCCATTAATCAACTCCCTTTAGAAATTACATTTCATGATCTCGGGATGCCCGTTAAATCTCTAGTTTTCGTTTATTAAATTTCTATTTTCAAAGTGTCGCGACCGAATAATCCCCTCTACTGACCAGCTATTGATCCAAGATGGAGCCCTATTAATTCCAACGCTTTCAATTCAAAACATTTATTTCGCCTTATTAAATTTTATTTTCAAAAGTGTCGCGAATTCGAACTCACCGACCCTAATACATCCAAGTCGGAGCCCGCATCTCGACATTTTCAATTATCTTTCCAAAACATGTTGTTTATGTTATTCTATTTCGCACCTTTTAATTGCCAGCACTTCTTTTCGGGCAATCCCATGACCATTTACAAATTCAAGAGACCTATAACCTTCACACTTAATAACATGCATTTACAAAATAATGCCATTTTATCCACATAAACTCATGCTATTAATTTTCGCATGCTTTCAATATACAAATCATTTACCATATCATATCATGCATTCTCAATGCAACAATTCATTTCATTAAATCCAATTTGATGTAGATTTAAGCATACACATAAAAATCCCATTTACACTCGTCATTGTTAGTTATTTCCCACTTTGACTATTTAATTCACATTTCGATGCATTCCGCGAATGAATCCCACTCTTATCATCATTCGGTAATGTGCCTACACATTTTACAATTCGGTCTCCCATCATGACGGATGCTGTTTGGTGCACCCCGACATGTGGTATTACTTATTCGGTTCTCCCATCATGACAGGATGCCGTTTGGTGCATCCCGACACGTGGTATCAATTATCTTGCCTTCCCATCATGACGATGCCATTTGGTGCATCCCACACGTGGGTATCAATTATTCTAGCTTCTCCCATCATGAAGGATGTCGTTTGGTGCATCCCGATACGTGGTATTACTTATTCTGCTTCTTCCCATCATGACTGATGCCGCTTTGCGCATCCCGACATGTGGTATCAATTAAATGCCATACGCCATCATGACGGATCCAGTTGGTGAATCCCGCCAAGTGGGATATTCCTTCAATGCCATACGCCATCATGACGGATGCCGATGGTGCATCCCGCCAAGTGGGACATTGGAAAATTTCGGTGCCGTGATCTGATGTCGATTGCATCCCGTCAAAGCAACTCATTCGATATATCAATTAATTCACATTTATGATCTCGATTCGCTTAATGAATCCTGCCTTTATCATCATTCATATTCATTCGCTTTTTAAATATCCTATTTCAATTTCATAATCACTTCGTATTATCTTTTCAAAGATATACTCAATCTATGTACATTATTTCATAAACTCATTCACATTTTAATTCACGTGATACTCATTCATGTATACTCATTCATAAATACTATTCACGTTTGTTCATTCACGTATACTCATTCATGTATACTCATTCATAAATACTCATTCACATATTCATTCACGTATACTCATTCATGTATACTCATTCATAAATACTCATTCATAAATTCATGGACGTATACTCATTCATGTATACTTATTCATAAATACTCATTCACATATGCCTTCATGTATACTCATTCATACACTCATTTTCTGGTTATATGTGATAATAATAATATATCACTTAACCACATTATGTGTTCATGACATATGCCTCGCATGTTCACAATCATGTTTCAATTCATTTTCATTTTCATTTTCCATAATCATTTTCATGTTTCATGAACACATCTTTACATTTTTCATTTTCTACATTTTCCGTGTTTCATGCCTATTACATATGGCACTTCATATTCTTGTGAAGTATGATATCAATGGAATCAATCGGATCATCCAAACTAAAGTTATGGCATTTTCATGCCAAACTAGCCTGGCTTACCCGACATAATTAGAACAGTTTGTATTACTAATTTTTCCGGGGTTCTAACTTTATATTTGACACAAGTTCTTTGTACTAATTCTGTTAAGGTGCTAAGGGTTCTGACCTAACTAGAATCACCCACCCGAGCACCTAACCTCGTTACATCCGAAACAACCCGGACTTCTAAGTGTTCAAAGTCGAACTTAATTTGGCTTGGTACATAGCCCTAATTTTGGAGTGAATTTTAGGCCACTTAGATCCGAATTTTATGATGCCTACTCTTTAGTTTCTTTTGTTTCCTTGAAGTTCATTTTACGTAGCCACTTGAATCACTTCAAATCGGATAAGAAATGAGTGTTATGCCAAAATACGAAACCGGTCGAACAGAAAAACTGTATCAAGTTGTACCGGTAGAATTTAACTTCTACCGTACAATCTGGCCAAAATGACCGTATAGTTACCAGGTGAACTTAACTTGTACCAGAACTCCTTAAAAGTGCCTGTAACGTATTTTTCACATTTTTCCGCTACTTTGATACTCAAATCACCTCTATACATCCAACACACATCTAATCCTTCCAATTCACCTTAGAATCACTTTTCTATTCAATTTCATTTCTTATCTTCTTCAAAATCTTTCCATGAATTTCTCCCAAAATCATTCCATCATGGGTTATGATCCATCCTCAAACTAACCATGATGATAGTTGTATTTATTCTAAACCCTAACTCAATTGTTTTCTCAAATTAACCATGAATCCAACCCAAAAGGGAGGATTCCTACTTACCTTGTTCCATATGGGGTTTTACCAACCCTAAATTTAAGAGATCCATGTTGGGAATGAATTCTAACAAAACCCTAGCTGGGAGAAAGCTATTAACCAAACCAAGCCTTGTAATTCCACAAATCCATACTTAATTCATACTCAAAGTAGTTTCCATACTAAAGGTCAGAGTTCCACACCTTAACCCTCAACCTCCTCCTTTCTTCTTCTCTTCCTCTCTCCTCTTTCTTCTCCTTCCTCTCTCTTTACTTGGCTTTATTCCAAAATGAGAGACCAATCAGTCTTTAACCATATTTGCTAAGGCCATGCTCGCCAAGTAAAAATCCATTTTTGCTTTAAGTTTCCATAATTGCATTCGTCCCCAAATTCTTCCCTTTTGAAAATCAATCCTTATGCATATTCTGGGCTTTTAACCTCATCTTTTCCTCTTTTATGACTTTCATATCCTTTTTTAATAAATTACAAGATTGCCCTTGTATCTTGTAAACTTTCCTGTCCTCATTTTATTTTCCGAAAATTCATATTTAACTTTTATTACCAAACAAGTCCAAATCAAGTAGTATATTTCAGATGTTACACTCGATCATGCTGCTATGTCGTATAAATGGGAATATATATGTAAGCATATATTAACTGCATACTGTGTGCTATTGTATTGACACCGAATGAAAGATGTTTGAAATTATAAGATGTGTTATAATTAACTAAGATAAGATATGCATGAATTAAATTGTCCATATAACATTCATCATATATGTGACACGGCATATGTACCAGCACTTATTGCATTTATGCCTCTGAACATCAGATGGTACGGGTGTGTATAGATATGAATCAACACTGTTTGGTGATTCATTGGTGGGACTCTTGCACTTCGTTGACTTAAGTCCAATAGAGTTTACCTGCCAGCTACATGAAAAAATGAAAATATGTGCCTAAAATAGCAAATAGTGGATAGACAATTCCACGTGAAAGACCCGGTACATGTGGTTATACATATTTCCAGTGGTGAAAGCCTGTGAAAGTGTAAGAAGGAGTGCGAAGCCTGTGGTGGGACCTCGAAAATTTGCTACCCATAAAAAGACACATGGTTTTGAATATATAAATGATCATTGAGGTGTAACATCCAAAAACCTTTTGGTTTGAAAACAAATGAATTTGTTTTGTAAAAATGATCATTGGATGTGATCCACAAATGATGGATTTTATCACACATTGGCATCACAATGTGGTGAGCCACAAAGACTCGGTACATGATGCATGGGTGAGTGTCATCTCATTTCATAGCATGGCATGTAGAATTCCATTTAAAATTAGCATATTCTTCATTGGAATGTTGATGTGAAATGTTGTGTGAACATTACATGTACACTTACGTGGGAGTAAATCCCGCTTATAGGAATTTTTCTACCAGCGTGGTCGCTTTATATAAAAAAAACATTTCTCGTGTGTTGGATATACATCAATGACTTAATTTTATCCGAGGATCAAGGGTGAAGAAAGTCGATTGTATCTTGTAACATATTTGTAAAGTATTGACAAAAAGTTTTTGTAATAAATCTTATTTGAGTTTGTACTTAAACTCTAGTAATATGTTTTGATAAATATGGAATGTTTATTGAATGTGAATAAACTATCTCAATGGATTGATAGTGTGGTATCGAGACAGACGATATCCACAAGTAATTCTAACCCTTTGCTTCACAGCCTTGGTGTCGTATGGTATGATTACCAGTGACCTCGATGAATGGACCTCAATCCTCAGGTTTATGGTTGGTCAACAGACCCCCAGGTTTTGGGAGTGTCACAATTTGGTATCAGACTTTAGGTATATGATTACCTAAGGCTTGATGGGCATAGGTCTAGACCATTGCATTAATTGTGCATTTCATGTTTTATGCCCTAATATGCTATTGATTGTGTGTTATGTAAAGGGGTGAACAGATATATGGTAAAAAGTATATGGAAAAAGGAAACACTGGGGTTAGAAACATAACTTTAGGGGTTCAAAAGAAACCAATGGGAGAGTTCGATATCAGGCTCATGAGTGATTGGCACCAGCACTATTAGTTAAACAAGTAGAGAAATCTTGAAGTTTAAACTTGAGTACCATTCTTGGATACCACGTAATACTCTATTGCTATCTAACATATGTAGATGGCTAGTCGAGGAAGAGGACATCGAAGCGGTGGGCGAAGCAACAACCCACGACCACCAATCTTTGACTAACAAGCCTTCATAGAGGCTATTGGTGCTGCGACTGCTACTATTGCACATATGAGTGTTGTGGCTGCCACCATTGCACATGCTAGTGCAATTGGGACCTAGGGAGAGTCAAGTAACCTCCAAAGGTTGACGGCACATTGAGTCTTCATTGTTTGTGATCGTAGGAGGGTTACTACCTGCACACCGAATGATGTTTGTGTTATGTTTCAAGGGGATAAGCACGATGCTTTACCCCAAGCTGTGTACGATTCTAGATGGCACGGAAAGTTGATGGGTTGTACGGAAAAGCTTCATTTTGGAGGACTTAGGTAAGATTTAGTGATTTAGTCTACTGTGTTTGTGAGTATGAGGACGTTTTTCCAAATGAACTACTAGGATTACCTTCGCATAGGGATGTAGACTTCAGTATTGAGTTGCACCCTAGTACATTGCCTATTTCGATGACTATGAATAGAATGGCGCCTACTGAGTTGCAGGAACTCAAGGTCCAATTACAAGAATTGTTGGACAAGGGTATTATTAGACCGAACACTTCACCTTAGGGCACGAACGGTGTTGTTTTCCAAGAAGAAGCACAGACCCTTCAAGCTGGTGGCACTCATCTAATAATAGGGTTATCAAAGAATAGGTAATCATTTTTCTGCTGATTTAATGATTTATTTAATTTAACCGAGAGGTACTTGGTTTACTCCAAGATAGATCTCTCGCACCGGTTACCATTAGTCGAGGGGTTGGGGAGGCAGATATCCCTTAAGAGATAGCGCTCGTGACACAAGATGGGCATTTTCAGGTTCAATGCTGATGCTATTCTGATTAATAAACGCCTAGCTGCATTCATGGGATTCTGATATATGGTGTTCCCAACCTTGCTTAGACTGGCCGTTTTAGTAGTCTGATTACATCTTGATATACTCCAAGTAGGAGTAAGAACATGAGGGTCACTTGAGGATTGTTCTTCAGCCTCGAGACCATTTCAAGTGTACGCCAAATCAGCAAGGTGAATTTCACATCGAGGTAAGATTCTTGGGGCATGTAGTATCGACTTCGGGTGTATCTATGGACCCGGAGAAGGTCGAGGCAGTTATGAATTGGGAGAGACCGGTTAGCCTTCTACAACAGCTGGATCGACAGGTATTACAGAGGTTCATCGGTACTTCTCCAATTAGTCACATTCATGACCTAAATCGAATCTCTAAGGAGGTCGTCTGAGTGGAACACTCTGTGGTAGGAGGGTATTCCAGAATCAAGAGGAGGCTACATAAGCTCTACTCTGATAGTCTAGGAAAGGGGATAGAGACATGACTGACAGATGCCTCTAAGGACATACTCGATGTGTTTTGTAATGCAAATTCTGTGAAGGTCAGGCTCACGCGATTCTGCAGATTTGAAGAACCATTAGTGGATTTACCCCACGCATGATATGGAGTTGGCGGCCATTGTTTTTACTTTGAAAATTTAGCACCACTATCTATACGGTGAGCCGTTTGAGGTGTTTTCAAACCAAAAGAGTCTAAAGTACATTTTCACACAGTAGGACCTTAACATAAGGCAACGCAAGTGGATGGAGTATCCGGAGGATTATGAGTTCACTTTGCATTACCACCCCGGTAAGGCAGATGTGGTGGTTGATGCACTCACCCGAAAATCATGGGGAGTGTTGGCTAGTATGGCTTCTTGAGAGTGGCAGATGCTCGAGATTGTGAGACAATTCGGACTTCGGTATAGTGGTTAGACTCAGGGTACTTTGGGGAGTTTAGTGGCGATGCCTTCCCTACTGAGTAGAGTAATCGAGTCCTAGGGACAAGACACAGAGATATTATCCATCAGACCTGGTGCAATCGGGTACAAAGCGACGGTTACCGGGTCATTAACTCGATAGTCTTCTGTGATAGGAAAGAGCTGTGGTTCCCCAGTTGGCAGATTCAGAGAGGATCCTCGTGGAGTTCCATCGCTTCCTCGCTTTGCCGTACATCTAGGTGGCACCTAACATTACTTCGGACGCAGCCAGATATTTATAGATGAAATAAAACACATCGAAATTATGTTCACGCCGTCTCGCATGTCGCCAGATAAAGGCTGGCACTGCAGGCTAAAGTGTGATTACCCAAATTTATCGGAGGTAGTTGAGTGGAAGTAGGAACATGTCACGATGGACTTTGTGACCCATTTCGTGAAGGCATGACGCGGTGTGGGTGACAATGGACCGACATATAAGCCCACTTTTCAACTCCGTGCATTTACCTTACTCAAGAAATTCTATGTGCTATACATATGGGAGATCAGTTCGTTACAATGGAGTGCCGTATCCATAGTCTCTGATCGTAGATCCTGTGTTTACGGCCCATTTTTTATAGAGTTTCCAGCAAGCCATAGGGACACAGTTGATGATGATCACGGCTTTTCATCCCCAAATCGACACAAATACCATATGTTAATCTATCCAGACAAGTAGAGGACATGCTACTTGTTGATGCTTCCTTGATCTCAAGGGTAGCTGGGAAGAGCATTTACCCTTAGTGGAATTCCCCTACAACAATAATTATAAGGCAAGCATACAAATGACACCCTATGAAGCACTATATGGGAAGCCATGTCGATCTCCGGTTTGCTGGATGGAGGTGGGAGAGAGATCCACCACTAGCCCGAAGTTGGTTAGAGACACCTTCGAGAAAGTGGATTTGATACGAAAGCGTCCTCTCAAGGCTCAAAACCGATAGAAGAGCTATGTTGATGGATGACGATGACCCTTAGAGTTTGAGGTGGGAGATCATGTCTTCTTGAAAGTGATGCCTAAGAGAGGAGTGGTCAGATTCGGCAAGCGCAGAAAGATATCATCAAGGTATATTAGGCCCTTCGAGGTACTCGAGATGGTGGGTACGATTGCTTACCAGCTGGTGTTACCGCCAAACTTATCGGGTGTTCATGTGGTATTCCATGTCTTCATGCTCCAGAAATACACTTTAGATTCAACTCATGTAATGGACAGGGACGAACTTGTTGTGGATGCAAATGGAACCTTTGAGGAGGGACCTGTGCATATTATGGATAGCTGAGATCATGTTTTGTGACGCAAGGTCGTGAGGCTAGTAAAGGTGTTATGGCAGCACTAAGGAGTAGAGGAGGCAACATGGGAACGCGAGGACACGATGCGTACCAATTATCCCTTCTTATTTAAGGATGCGGGTACGTTGTTTAGTCATTTGATAAATAACTTACTGTTCCATATGCATGTAATTGTATGTATATAGTGAATTTCGAGGACGAAATTCTTGTAAGGGGGGAAGAATGTAAAACCCGGGTAAATTTGAAAAGGACAAAAACGATAAATTGCAGCTACAATGCAAGTTGAAAATTTGGAATTTTTTTTCTAGATCTCGGATGATGAAGCGGGCCTCACTATTGAATTCGTCTCATGAAATCTAGTTACCCACACAAATTTCGTTAAATTCCGAGATAATCTGAATTTCATGTTTTTCGAGACAATAGGTGCTTTGGTGACACATGGCATGGTGTGTAACGTCCCAAAAATAGCCTTCTTGTTTTATTATTTTACTCTATAGTATTTTATGCCATTATTTTTTTTTTATTATTATTTTATTTGTTATGTTATTGGTTTTAGGTGATAGAAATATTAATAAGTGAAGTGTAATAAGAATAAGTAGAAGGACTAAAATGTAAAAATGAGAAAAGAAAGCCAAAATGAGATAGCCAAACAAGGCCTTGTAATGGATGAGAGGATAAGACCAAAATTATCTAGAATGGGTATTTTTCATGCTTTAAAAGTAGAGAGAGCTAAGGCGGGTTCTTATAAGAGTCATTGTTATGATTGTTCTCCATTTTTTTCAAAGTTTTGCAAAAAAGAGTAAGAAAAAGGAAGTGATTGAAGGTTTTAAGAAGAAAGCAAGGTATGGATCTCCATTTTGATTGAAAGAGAAAGTCCTAACTCATTTTCTGCTTTTGTGCTAGTGAGAACCAACTCATTTTCGCTGTGCTTTAGGGGAGAACCTAACTCTTCATATCTTTGGGGTAATTGTCTTAGAATTGGAGTTGTTTTGCTTTGGATTGTTTTTGTTTGGCTTGTGAGGTCTTAAAGACCAAGAAGTGTCAAAAGAGATATATAGGTTTCAAGGAATTGGTTGCCAAAGCTTTTTTTCTAAAACCCATGTTTTTGTTTTAGCCATAACTTGGCCTTTTGACCTCCAAATTGGATGATTCCAATTTGAGATAGTGCATAAGAATCATGGCCGAAAATGTCTAAAAGAAATAGAGACCTAAAGTAGTCTAAAAAGAGCATCTATGTTGGTGTTTCCGAGATAGACCAAAATAGAGTCTAGAAATAGGAAAAATTCTGGGTTGTATCATGTTTTTGTTTTGGCCATAACTTGGCCATTAGTCATCCACATTGAGTGATTCCATTTGGGAAAGAACCCTAAGAGGTAAACCTACAAAATTATAGAAGGTACCAAGAAGAAAACTGAACTCCAAGTCCTGCCAGACCAAGTGGGAAATATCGTAAGTCGGGTTATCCTCTCGTTTTGCACTGCTGTGTTTCGCCATAAGTTGCTGCAATGATATAAATGAGATGATTTCAATTTCTACTAAAAAATAGACTCATCAAGCTATTATTTTCTTGAAGGAAGTTTGGGTAAAATATGGCTCCTTTGTTCCTATAAAATTTTTCATGAAAGGACAGAAATCAACCCCTAACTAGAAACCCAGCACAAAAAATGAATGATTTTTCTTTGTTTGTTCTCCGATTGTGACGATTTGTGATGGATTAGGGGGTGGTGATGATAAAAACCCGAAAGAAAAATCTGATTCAAAGAATAGAGACAAGAATCGACAACCTTTGGTTTGTTCTTCACCTTCTTCTTGTTTCGATGTCAGGTTTATTTTGTCATCAACCCCAAAGTGCTGATATAAAATCGCATGCTGCTTCCTCGGTTTGAACCATAAATAAATTGGTTCGTGTCAAGCAATCGATCTCACGACAATATGAAAAGGAAAGGCAATGTATGTTAATGCATGAATCATGTGTAGTCGAATGTGTATTGGTGTGTATGGTTCGATTGGGTGCAAATTATCACATGTATGTGATGCAACTTATGTTCCAACCGTTAAAGGTTTTGTGTAATTGAAATAATGCGTAAAACTCATGTGTTATGAGTTAAAATGAAAGAAAAAGTGATCGGATTATGGCCAAACGCGTAGATAGTGTTTCTATGAGATTATGTGTAACTTTGTGTGCAAAATTATTTAATTTAATAAATCAGGGTTTTAAAATGGGTTAATTAGATAGTTAACATAGTGGTAAAGTAGGCATATTGGTTGTAAACTTGCGTTATTATGGAATTCTTGTGAATATAATCTAGCAACTTTTACTATGACTAATTATTAATGCCCTTAAGAGAATGTTAGCTATCATATTCGAAAGTTAAGTGATGACGTAAGATATCAATATGATAAATGTAAGAAGCATTTCATTTAATGATATGTTTTATAGTGACATACCGACCGTAGCCCGGGACAAGATCTAAGAGCACACAAAATGTGATAAAAAATAACCACCATAGCCAAGGGATAGTACCAGTTATTTAAAGTGTTAAACCGCAGCTCAAATAAGACCGTGCCTGATTCCGTTATCCTTTGCACCAAAAATTTTGTTAGATTCATTTTAAGGGAAAATTATTAATAAACGTATGAATTGTGTTGTGATGAAAATACTAGTATATGTGAGAATGAAAGATGTGAATTATTATGTTTTATACAAGTAGATAAATGAATGAATGTTAAACTAGTATAAAAATGTTATATATATAAATATTGCATTTGATCACATGAGCAAATTAATAAATGTTGTTCGAAAAAATATGTTGAATGTAGTTGACGCAGTAATGTATGTCATAATGTAATATTATTTATATGTACATATATAGTTAAGTATTGTCGACATGAGAATAGAAACATAAAGAACCACTAAGCATGAAAATGCTTAACGCGTTGATTTCTCACTCCTTATCGTGTAGATAGTGGCAGGACTAAAGACCGTCAAGCATAAAGTCACTATCATACAGTTCGGAGTATACGAAAATGCTCCGTTTCATGCATATCACTTCATGTCATGATATCATGTGATTATTTTGGTGGAAATCAAAGATGTTTAAGTCTTCATGGATAGTAAGGGGGTGAACACCAATAATATTTTGTAAATGTTTTGGAAAGGCATGGAATGCTATTTTGTATCAATATGTTGTACTACATAATAGATATGGGCCATCTTGAAATGATATGATGTATATTTATCATATTAATGAATGTATTAGTAATGATATCATATATTCATATATATGTATGTTTGTATGAAATGTGTTTTGAAAAATGATTTCATGCGGTCCTCATCTCTGGATCCGGTTCACCATCGGGTCGAGCTCGAGGGCGCGACATGGTGCATGTGTCATGAGTGACACATGGCATGAGCACTTGTGTCATAGTGACACATGTATGCACATGGCATGTAATACATGCTATGTGAGTGACACATGGCAAGCCATGTGAGTGATGTCAAGTTCATGCAAAGGGGTGATAAGTGAGAGTAAAGTATAAATGGGAGGTAAGTTCGAGTGAGTGAGATACGGGAGAGGAAAGGAGAAAAGAAAGAGAGAAAAGAAAAAGAGAAAGGGAAAGGAAAATAAGAAAGCAAGAAAGATGTAAAGTCCATATCTCCCAGATTTCACTGCCCAGACCTGTCGACCAAAAAGTAAAGTCTATCTACTGATGAGTAAGTTACACGCGGCATCAAAATCGAGGAGTTTCACTCGAAGATCTAAACAAAGGAAATTCGGGAAACTGGCTTCATCGTGACCCAAGAGGTAGACTCTTCACTTTGGTTTATTTTCCATCCTAAGGGTTGTGTGGTTGTGTTTTTTCCCCTAAGGGGCTGTTTGGCCAAATTTTGGAATGAGGGAATGCTGCTCGGTTTTGATCCTACACAATAGCCGGATTTTGGGACAGGTTTTCGATTGGGAAAATGAGGGACTTTGGACTCGTGTCCTTCATAGAAGTTGTAGCTGCATCTGTGAACTTGGTGTTAGGCTTTTGAATCACCCGAATTGGACATCTATATCTCATGTTATGGTCCATTTCATGAGACTGTCGCAGCTTAGGCTATTTCCCAATTTGTGTCCAGATTTTAGGATTGGTTTTCAATGCTAATTTTGTACTAATTTTGGGACTGATTTGAGACCATTCCATGGTTGGTTTTGTGGCCTAACTATGGCATTTTTGAGGCTGACGTTGTGGCCTGTGTGTGAATTGAGATTTAGATTGATTTTATAGCCTTTTAGAGTCATGGTTAAGGTCGGGTTGTGGTTGGGTGTATGGCCTGTTTGTGGTCCCTTGTGACCGTTTTGTGCAGCTTGCGTATGGGCTTATCATGTTCTTATGTTGTATAAATGTGAATATATGTATGTTATTATATTGACTTTTAATACATGTGTGCTATTGTATTGACATTGAATGAATGGTGTTTGGAAATTATAAGCATGTGTTATAATTGTCCAAGATGCATGGTGTATGCATAAATTAAATTGTCCATATAGCATTCATTATATATGTGACATGGTATAGACATGCAATGGCGGATCGCATTGCATTTATGCACAAGAATATCGCATGGCATGGGTGTGAGTGCATGATATGAATCAATATTGTGTTTAGTGATTGATTGGTGGACTCGACATCATTTGAACAAAGTCCACATAGTCGCATCTACTAAGCTACATGTAGAAAATATGTGCCTGATAATAGCAAGTAGGGGATAAACACCCTCAGTAAGACCCAAAAGACATGTGGTTATGAGATACTTCAACAGGGAAGCCTGTGAAAGTGTAGAAAAGCGTATGGCATTACAAAGACCCGAAATTAACGTCATTACAAAAAGACACATGGTTTTTGCTTGCCAGGTGGCAACACTTGCCAATAGCAAATGAAAACAACAAAAACCCATCCAAGGACCCTTGTAGCATCAAACTGGCTCTACAACAAAGAGAAGGGTATAGGATTACCAGGCCTGCTCCAAACCAAGCTGGTTCGGGAAGCTTTAGACCGGGGTTTAACCAAGTCCTAGATTCGCCTCTAACCGTATCCACATGAAGAGTGGAGTCAACAACCTCTAAGGCAACGGTCTCAGAAAGGGTCCATGTGCTAGCCAAGTCTCGATCCAAAGAGGAAGCCAAAAACCTATATCTCTCAAACTCTAGAACACCTTCTTGGAGATGAGAGAACCAAAATGGCTTTTCTCATGAACTCTTTTTGTCTCAAAGAGTCATCATCCTTTTTAGGGTTTCCTTAACTTTGCTTTTATAGGAAAACCGTATCCTTTGAAATGACCAAAATGCCCCTCACCCTAAGTGATGATAGATTACACGCATTCCCATGCGTTATGGTGAGTTCCCACATGTCCCTAAGCCTATTATCTCTCTAAGTATGGGCTTTCAAACCCGGGATTCCACTAATCCCGTGACATTTCACTCATGAGAATTAACTCCCTCATATTTGGATCACATCCAAATCTGTTTCATATCAACCCCACGCCTTTCTGCTGTGTGACCCATTAAATCTCGCTATGTTGGCCAATCTGATTCAACTATTGAATTAAGCACGCCAAGATTGGTGACCAGCAACATACCATGACCCCAATCGATCGTAGAGCTCAGGTCCGATCAAGATACCCTTCCCATAGACAAATACCGCGCAATTCGTCATTTCACCAAACTATACCCTACTTAGTTCAAAGCATGGACAATGTGTGGGCCCCATCAGACCGACCATGTGCCACACCTAGCCTATGATATTTGATTCGGCTCCCCAGATTCATCACTTCAACCGTTATGCACTTGAAGACACCTCGCTGCAGCATTCTCACTGCCGAGATTCTCGAGTAATGATTCCGACAAGAGGCCTTACGTATACCCTCCCTCTATTAGGAGTGGTGAATCCTTTCTTGGCTACTCAATTACCTTCGAATACCTCACACTATACCCAATCCTCATCCAATAAGCGACCCCCTGAGAGGCAACATGGATTGAGGTCAGCATGCATCAACATCCAAGATGTCCTCAGCACCCCGTTCAAGGATACTACACCATTGTTATGATGAGATAATCATCTACATTTAAATAGATGATCCATATGATTGTCTCATTATAGGTCTTTGATGTACTTAGCTACTCTTAGCAAGCATCCACATGCCAATTATAATCAACTCATGATCACAATTTATAAGATCTACTAGTTGATCCAATCAAGGAGTATGACGGTAAGTATCCGGGTCCTATCAACAATGTTCACTTTGTCGATCTTATGACTAGGGATAATTTAGACACTAACATAATTGCACATGATAGGAATCTTATTATCATGATCCCATCATGATTTCCTTCATGCTATGTTATGTATTATGGACTTCATTCATTCGATTAAAGATCTATATCAACTCAACGTATGAATATCAAATTAATGAAGGAGCCTTCTATATTAAATAATATGTCATGGGCAAGATAATAAGTAATGGCTTTACTGCCTTTAGAGCACTTCTCTTAACAAACTCCCACTTGTACTAAAGCCAATCGCCCTTATATCTCATACCATAGGCTAGAATGTGACTGCATTTCGGGGAAGAGGCTTAGCCAGCTGATCAATATTCGATCGGTATTCTTCTCTATCTTTACATCATTCCTGCCAATGATCTCTCTAATCAAGTGGTATCTTCTGAGTACGTGTTTGGACCTTTGATGAGACCATGGTTCCTTAGCTTGTGCTATGGCTCCATTATTGTCATAATACAAAAGTATCGGATGAACAATGCTAGGTACCACTCCTAGTTCAATAATGAACTTCTTTATCCAAACCGCTTCTTTAGCTGCTTTAGAAGTTGCGATGTACTCTGATTCAGTTGTAGAATTCCCAATCGTTTCTTATTTGGAACTCTTCCAACTAACTGCACCACTATTCAATGTGAACATGTAACCTGACTAAGATTTGGAGTCATCTCTATTAGATTAGAAACTAGCATCACTATACCCATTAACAATAAGATCCCCATCTCCATAAATCAAGAATACATCCTTAGTCCTTCTCGAGTACTTAAAGTCCTTCGAGCACTTATGATATTTTTGATGTCACCCAATGACCCATACCGGGTCTCGATCGGTATCCGCTTCACACTGTAGCATATGACACGTATGGTCTAGCATATAGCATAGCACATATGATCAAATCCTATAGCCGAAGCTATTATGGTATCATACTTCAGATGTGTGTCCTCTCATCTGTGGTTCATGACACGACTTCGAGAGTGTGATCCCTCTAACCATGGGGACATATCCTCTCTTGGATTGCTCCATGATAAACCTCTTCAGCATCTTGTATATGTATGTAGACTGTGAAAAACCAAGCAACCTTTTAGATCTATCTCTATAGATCTTTATCCCCAATATATAGGTCGCTTCTCCAAGGTCTTTCATGGAGAAATTATTGGATAACCAAATTTTGACGGATTGTAGAACTGAGACATCGTTTCCTATCAGAAGTATGCAATCCACATACAAGACTAGGAATACGACTGCACTTCCATTTGTCTTCTTATATACACAAGGGTCATCCAGATTTTGTGAGAAACCAAACTCTTTGATTGTCTTATCAAATCGGATATTTCAACTCCTAGATGCTTGCTTTAACCCATAAATGGATCTCTGAAGTTTGCATACTTTACTGCCACTTCCAGATATGAAGCCTTCGGGTTGTGTCATATACACCTCCTCGATTAGGTTTCCATTGAGAAGATTATATTCACATCATTTTCCATATCTCATAATCATAATGGCGATGGCTGGAGTATTCTTTATGGATTTAAAGCATAGCTCTTTGGGTGAAAGTCTCGTCATAATAAACTCCTTGTTTTTGACGATAACCCTTAGCCACAAGCCTAGCTTTATAGGTAATCACATTACCTTCCATGTCCGTCTTCTTCTTGAAGATCCATTTGCACCCTATGGGTTTTATCCCTTCGGGTGGATCAACCAAAGTCCACACTTGGTTTGTATACATGGAATCCATCTCTGACTTCATGGCTTTGAGCCATTGATCAAATTTTAAACTGTTCAGAGATTCTTCGTAGGTAGTTGGCTCATCATTTTCTATGAGCAATACGTCCTTTTGTTCGCTAATGAGAAATCCATATCTCTTTGGGACAGAACGTATCCTACTTGTCCTACGAAACACTTGTGTTTTAGAAGAGTTAGCTATTAATTCATCATCATAATTACAACCGAGGTTGTCAGGTAAAGCAGCGTCCGTTAGAGCATCCCCAAGCTACTAAGCTCCACTTTGCTCCACTGTCTTCTCTTAAGAGAAAGTCTTTCTCTAAGAAGACAACATGCTTTGAAACAAACAACCTTTGTTCCAAAGTGTTGTAGAATTGATATCCTCATGTTTCTTTAGGATATCCTACCAGCCAGACCTTATCGGACCTGGCTTGACATACGTGTTGTCTGGCTTTACATAAGAGGACAGCCCATGCTTTCATGTGTAGAGAATATGGCTTTGTTAGTCATATCTCATATGGAGTAATAACGACTTGGATGGGACTACTTGTTTAAGATATAAAGCTGGCGGTCTCAAGTGCACTCAACCAAAGTTTAGGTAGGTGCGCCTTACCCATCATAAGACCTTACCATGTCCTAGCAAGGTTGGGTTCCTTCTGAAGCCACACCATTGTGTTGTGGCGTATAAGGTGGAGTCCATTGGGACAAAATCCCATTGTCCTTGAGATAATCCAGAAACGCTTGGCTCAAGTACTCACCACCTCGATCTTATCTAAGTGATTTTATAAACCTTTCAAAGGCCTCAGACTTATACCTCAAGAGATACAAGTACCCATATCATGAATAGTCATCGATGAAGCTTATGAAGTAAACGAAACCACCTCTGACATGCACAGACATAGGACCCACATACATTAGTATGTATTAGGTCTAATAGTCCATCTGCTCATTCACCCTTTCCCTTAAAAGGTAATTTGGTCATTTTGCCTAACAAGCATGATTCACATGTGTCAAATGATTCATAATCAAATGACCTAGCTTCCCACGCTTGTGTAGCTTCGGTCATCGTCTCTCACTTATATGGCCAAGGCGACAATGCCATAAATAAGACGATTTCAGTTATCTCCCTTTTGTGTCCTTTCTTTATCATTGATATTCGAGTTAGTTGACATATTTAATATGTAAATACCATTGCTCAGTACCACCGGTATAAAAACATAATTTAACATAATGTAAAGCAACTATTTGTACAAAGATTTAGAAATGAAAACCCTTTCTTGTTTAAACATGAAACATAAATGATGTTCTTAGTCATTGGCACACAAAAACAATTGTGTCTAAATATAAACAAAAACATACTTGGGGCGATTCAAAACATAAGTCCCGATGGCAATAGCCGCAACTCTTACACCATTACCCACTCGAAGGTCAGACTCTCCCTTTGTGAGCTTTCTGCTGTCTCTAAGGCCTTGCATATCAGTACATATGTGTGAGCCACAACCGGTATCCAATACCCAAAGGTTGCCATAAGCTTGATGTGCTTTAATGACATAAGTACCTGAAGGTGTTGAGGGCATCACATACCACCTTCTTCTTTAACTCCATGTAGGCCTTGCAATTTCTCTTCTAATGGCCTTCTTTGCCTAATGGAAGCAATAACAGCACGGGGATGTCTCTTGATAGCCCCTCCCTTTTGCTTAGTGATTTTCTCTTCTTCTTGTCCTTAGAACCTTTCTTAGAACAAAGTTCACGAGCATTAGTTTACCTTCCTTCATCGAATTGGGTTCTACTATTTTAAGCGGGTTAGTCGACTCATGGTGGTCTCTTTATCGTTCATCTGTAGTTAGGCACAATTGTGCAAGCGCCGGGTAAACCAGCAGAAATCAAGTCTATACTTAACTCATTATCCATACCAAAACCCTAGTTGATCAACCTAGTATGTACCCATGCATCTTGATTGCATCTTTGTCTTGGAGATGTCCCCCATACATCTTGGAGAGCGAAAAAATCATTTTGGAGACCTCGAACCTTTCGGATCTCGCTTGCCCTTGAAATAAATCCTTTAGATGGGTGACTATGTCATAGGCTATCATTGCCTCATGCTGTTTCTGAAGCCCAGGAGACCGATGCAAGCATGATACATGCGGCCGTGACTGCTTTGTCGTCTAATTAACCCACGATATCTTTATCGGTCTCAGGATGCATCAACAAATGAGGACACTGGGAGTGGGGCATCAAGGACATAACCTATCTTTTATGCCCTAAGAACAATTCTCAAGTTCCTTAGCCAATCCATGAAATTGGTCCTGGTCAATTTATTGGCATCTAGTATGGATCGTAAGTTCACGATGGTCGACATGTTTCGATTCTTCACAACCTAGATGTAAAAGAGATTATGTTCAAATTTATTACTTAAAATGCATAATTATTATGGCTTGATAATTGTACATTATGACTCCCTCTATTTTATTGCAAATCCATAGCCCTCACTATTGATCCGAGAGAACCTATATGGAGGTTCTCCTAGCTGGTCGATATCTAATATCACCGAGAATCACCTTGGGTTTGCCCAACAAGCTATCTCGAGTAAAAAAGGTAGGTATCCTTGATCATACAAATTGCACTCGTACACAATTAAGGAATCCAATATCAATTTGAGTGACCTTGGGTTTGCCCAACAAGCCATCTTGGATCAATAATTATTCCAATTTGCAATCCGATGACTATCGAATCGATTTTCTGTTGATTTATGCCTTATCAGGGTTATCGACTCGTGATGCGTGTACATCTTGTATCTTGACCAGTGCGTCTCTATCCAACATTAACCTTGGGTTTGCCTAACAAGCTAATGAGTCTAGTTAAGACCAGCCCATCAATCAGGAAAACTCATTCCATGGATAGAACATGCTCTTATGGAGGAAGGCTTGGGGTTAGCCCAACAACCTCAATCTCCAAAAGGAACTCTGGTTCACACCATATTATTGGAAGACGTTAGCCTTAATATTAATAATAGAGGGTTTTCTTTAGTTAAGTCTCATCTTTCTCATTAGCATGCATTATCCATTCATCTCATGAAATTATAAGGATAGTTACTCTAACTAGATGGCATGATTATGGGCATCCTAAAATCAATTCCACGAGCCATAATGGAATTGATTAGGTAAAACCTCGGGATATGCATGATTATTACAACTTTAAAATAAAATCACCATAAATTCTTCGTCTTATTTCTTGGTTCCTTCTCCACACAGCTTTCTCCTTTTGCATCTTCACCAACTTATCCTAATCCTGTGTAATCTAATTACATACATTTAATAAGAATAACCTCAAGTTACATTTGAGGGGGATTTAGATGAGAAGAGAAGTACATAGAGAAATTAGAGAGAGGCAAGGACACGCAGACCCTATTTATCCAAAAGAAATAATAATCAAATGCAGTATGCTCCATCACCATTGGCAAAAGTCCATAATCATCCATAATGCTAACATACACCCTTAAACATGCATTCTCTAATGCAATCCATTGAAAGTTTTAGGTAATGGTACCCCATGATTTCAAAAGCACATTAAAGGTTTTTCAACACTTGAAATAAAATTGATCCATTTTGTTTTGTTCAACATTTGAACAATGACCTCAATTCAACACTTGAACTAAATTTCTCCTACATCCAATTCATTCAATACTTGAACAAATAACCCCTTTATTCAACACTTGAACAAATCTTATTCAACATCTTGAATCATGAACCCAATTCAACTTCTTAAATCATAAACCCTATTTATTTCTCCAACTGGTTCAACTCCATTAACCATTACCCCGATTCAACTTTTGAACCGTAATTTTTCAAAAATGACGTTTTTGTTCAAAATTCTCTCTTAGGTAATTTCAACATGGTTTTTCGAAATCCATGATTCTAATAATTTTAAAGCTGAACGGTTCAGTTTTAACTTGAACATTTCTATTTCAAACACATAAGAGTAGTGTGTTCGAAACTTATGCAAAACCATACAAGAAACGAAATGAACAAGGCACCAACAGTCCTTAACATCATAACGTCATCACGTTGCAACGTCGAAACGTCACGACGTCGAAACATCGCGACGCTGTGAGACCCCACTGCCACCTTCAAGTCGCGATGTTGGCAGGTCCTTACGTTGCGACGTCACCACATCGCGACATTGAAACGTCGTCACATTGCGACGTTGAAATGTCGCAACGTTGGAACGTCGTGAAGTTGAGAATGTTTGACTCAAACATCATGTCAAGTCACTTCACGTCACATCATGTCATGTCACGTCACGTCACTTCGCGACATTTTGGGTTCAGATGAACAACATCATGACATTGCTAGAAATTTATGAGGAACATCGTGACGTTGGGCAAGAACATAGCGACGTTGCTGGGTTTTCCAGCGACGAGAAAGTTGTAAAAATCAAATATTTGGGACTTTTACTCACTTCCAAGTTGTTCCTTCTTCATATTAACCATCCTAGATGATCTCATGACCATATACATAAAGAACAACACTGGATCTTAACCTTTTTCATACAAAAAATCTCATTTTCAAAACTTTTGAAAACATAGGTGCCAAAAACCGAAAACTCTTAACAATAACCGATTTTGATGCACACAAGGTTACTCTGATACCACTTTCGGGTTTCGTGGGTGGCAACACTTGCAAATAGCTGCGAAAAACAAAAAACTCCAAACAAAAACCCATCCAAGGAACCTTGTAGCATCAAATTCGATTCTATAACAAAGAGAAGGGTGTAGGATTACCTTGTGTCGGTTCCAAAATCGAGCTAGTGGTCGAGGTAGCTTTAGACCGAAGTGAACCAAGTCCTAGGTTCGCCTCTAACCGTATCCACACGAAGAGTGGAGCTGACAACCTCCAAAGCAACGGTCTCGGAAAGGGTCCCGGTGCTAGCCAACTCCCAATCTAAAGAAGAAGCCAAAAACCCGAGTCTTTCAAACTCTAGAACACCTTCTTGGGGATGAGAGAACCAAAATGGCTTTTCTCATGAACTCTCTTTTTGTCTCAAAGAGTCATTATCCTTTTTAGGGTTTCCTTAACTTTGCTTTTATAGGAAAACCTTATCCGTTGAAATAACCAAAATGCCCCTCACCCTAAGTGATGATAGATTACACGTATCCCCATGCATTATGACGAGTTCCCACACGGCCCTAAGCCGAGGTACAAGCCCAAGCCTATTATCTCTCTAAGCGAGGGGTTTCGAACCTTGGATTCCACTAATCTCGTGACATTTCATTCATGATAATTAACTCCCTCATATTTGGATCACATCCAAATCCGTTTCATATCAGCCCCACACTCTTCTAAGTGTGTGACCCATTAGGTTCCTAATTATGTTGACCAATTGATTCAACTATTGAATTAAGCAAGTTTCAAGACGTAGATTCAAAGAACACATCACGTAATTCCCCAATCGACCGGGAGAGTTAAATGGGTCTAACTGCATACCCTTCCCATAGACAAATACCGTGCAATTCATCCTTTCACCAAACCATACCCTACTTGGTTTAGAGCATGGACAATGTGTAGCTCTCACTAGACTGGCTATGCCACACCTAGCCCAAGTGATATTTGATCTTGTCCCTAGATTCATCACTCAACCGTTATGCACTTAAAGACACTCCTCCAGGCATTCTTACTCTGGCCAAAGATTCTCGAGTAATGATTCCGACAAGAGGCCTTAGGTATACAGGCTCTATTAGAAGTGGCGAATCCTTTGTTGGCTAATCAATTACCTTCAAATACCTCACACTATACCCAATCCACATCAAATAAGCGACCCCCTGAGAGGCAACATGGATTGAGGTCAAAGTACAGGATCAGCATCCAAGATATCCTTGAGCACCTCAAGTCTAAGGATACTTGCACCATTGCTATGATGAGATAATCATCTACATTTAAATAGATGATCCATATGATTGTCTCATTATAGGTCTCTGATGTACTTAGGTAATTTTAGTAAAGCATCCACACGCCCAACTCCGATCAACTCATGATCGCCAGCTTATAAGATCTATCGTTGATCCAATCAAGGAGTATGACGCACTGTCTCAATCGATCAACAATGTCCAGTCTTGTTAATCCTATGATTAGGGATTATTTAGACACTAACATAATTGCACATGATAGGAATCTTATTATCACGATCTCATCATGATTTCCTTCATGCTATGTTATGTATCATGGACTTCATTCATTCAATTAAAGATCTATATCAACTCAACGTATGAATATCAAGTTAACGAAGAAGCCTTTTATATTAAATAATATGTTGTGCGTACAATAAGTGCTAATGGTGATTGCCTTTAGAGCACTTCTCTAACAGTTTTGAATATATAAATTATTATTGAGGTGTAACATCCAAAAATATTTTGGTTTGAAAATAAATGTATTTGTTTTGTAAAAAATATCATTGGAAGTGATTGATGAGTCCTAAACTTATCTATTTTTAATCCATTTTTCCGCATTAGTTGGCACCATTATAATGCTAAATTATGAAATATTCACCAAATTTGTTTCAGAGGGTCTCAATGCAAAAAGCAAATCCAGCAAGAAAATAAGAGAAAATTTGGCTAAGGCAGAAATGTCGCGACATAAGTTCAGAATGTCACGACACAATCTCAAGATGACCAGTAGAGCTATGTCGCAACAAGCAATGATATGTCGCAATAAAGATAAGTTAAACTCAAATTATAAGTGAAGATTGTTGCGACATTTCACAACTTTGGCGCAACATAATATGAGTGAGATTGAATGATAAATGTTGCAACAAAAAAATGAATGTTGCGACATAATGGAAATCAGATGATAGAACTTTGTCGCAACAATTGATATTTATGTCACGACAATTGATCTTTATGTCGCGACATTGTCTAAGAAGTCCCTAAAGAAGAATGTTACGACATTCCTTTTTATGTCGCGACATTGATCCAAGCAAATGGCAGTAAAGAAGTGTCACGATAATCAAACCTATATCGCGACATAAAGAGTTGAAAAGGGAAGAAAGAATGTCGCGACAAAATAAAACAATGCCACGACAGAAAATGGCAAAGTAATGAAACAAGTAAAGACAAGTTGGTCGCGACAAAGGTTTTTTATGTTGCGATAAACATTTTCAGCAATTAAATAGATCAAGGCAAAAAATATGTCGCGACATTTTCAAAGTATGTCGCAACATAAAGTTCATAAGGCAGCATAGCAAGGCAAGAAGGCTATGTCGCGACAGAGAAGTTATATGTCGCGACAACCATAATAAAATGCTGAGGTAACAATGTCACGACATAGAATTTTATTGTTGCGACAAGGGTTGATGAGAACTACAGAAAGAATGTCACAAGAAAGAAGAATTATGTGGTGACATTAATTAAAGAGAAGCGACATTATGAGAACTGAAGATTGTCGCGACACAGTTAGAGCAAAAGAGTTGGTCTATGTCGCGACATTCCAAACTTATGTCACTACATAAACAAAACTAAAGGCTGAGAACTCTGTCACGATACAGAAATTTTATGTCGTGACACAATAAGGAGCAGCAAGAAGGAAACTTTGTCGGAAAAAAGCTTTTATGTCACGACATATCATTCAAGTATTCAAGATGCAAGGCACCAAAGAAATGTCGCAACACAAGACACTCATGTCGTGACAATTATAATACAAATTCAACAGAACTCTGTCGTGACATTTTCAAACTATGTTGCGACTTAATTCCATAAAAAGGCACAGAAGAATGTCACAACATAACACTGCAAGCCACGACAAAAAAAATGGAGGACAAACAAAACAATGTCACGACATAAAAAATTATGTCGCAACAGCATGCCACGCAGCGCTTGGGATCCACCAAATTTTCAAAGTGCGGCCCGTCATTTGAAAATCTATAAATAGAAGCACATAAGGCACTGTGTGCAGTTTCCGCTCACAAACTGGAAACTTCGGCAGTCGAGACTCCTTTGTATATTATTTTTTTATTTTTTTTCTTTTATTTATTTTCCGTCGATTTAGTTTTAGTTTAGCTTTTTAGTTAGTTTTTCTTGGAATTGAGCAGTGATCTAGTGCGAAGTTTTGAGTTGAGTTTATTGTAAAATTTTAGTTTTCATTACTATTTGATTTGAATGGAATTTGAAAATTTTCTGGAGTTCATTTATTTTAGTTCGCTTGCAATCTCAGTGAATTTTCCTGATCATTTACTCACTGTTATTTGTAATCCAGTTTTGAAATACTAAGCTCCCTCTGGGAATGGATCAATGTTAATTATTGTTTTTTGCGCAACTTGAAAGAACTTCATTGCTAGAAATCTTGAATTTATTTAATTTGTGTTGTTCTTGAAATTAATTGTTTTGAATATTAGTAACGTAAAATTCCAAAAGGATCAGATCTTAACTCGATTTCAAGAGGCCCTTCGAGTGACAATGTAGAGATGGAGATTCCCAAACTGAGAAAGGGTTAAGGAGTAATTACTTAGGGGGTATGTTAGACTAATAATATGGAACTAATGAACTCATAAAGATTACTATGATAGATCCCTGATTTACTCATGGTGTGAGGATAGTTGGATGATGTATTAATTGAATTTATCAGAGGTTTCTCGTTAGTCTGATGAAAGGATCTTGATCCCGTGTTAGCAGAGAACTAATCAAGGAGATAGAGAATTTTATCAGATTTGAAGGATGAGATACCAATTAGATTGAAGAAGGTTTGCATTATCCTGTCTATGGGGGCAAAAATTCTTCAATCCTAAGAATTGGGTGTGAAATACTGGAAAGGAAAAATACTCAAATCATAGAAAGAGGATTATAATCTACAAGCAACTGATTAGACTCATGTATCTGGAAGAAACATGGATGTCTAATGACTGAACATGTCAACCCAAACGGCATTACAAGGAACTCATAATGTCCATATCGCATTCTAAACGTCGTCTTATGCACATCCGCATCCTTAATCCTTAATTGATGATACCAAGATTGTAGGTCGGTCTTTGAAAAGAGACTTCCACCTTTCAATTGGTCGAACAAGTCATTAACTCTAGGTAACGGGTACTTGTTCTTCACTGTCATCTTGGTTAGTTGCCTATAATCAACACACAACCGAAGTGTACCATATTTCTTCTTAAAAAAGAGCACTAGAGCTCCCCATGGTGATACACTCGGACGAATAAATTCCTTCTCTAATAATTCTTGCAACTGGAACTTCAACTCTTTTAACTCCACTGAAGCCATTTTATACGGTGTAATGGATGCCGGAGTGGCACCCGGAACAACGTCGATTGCGAACTCAATCTCTCTCTATGGAGGAAATCCTGGCAACTCCTCCAGAAACACATCAGGATAATCACAAACTATAGGGATGTTTGATAAACCAGCCTCGCTCTCTCGTGATCGATCACATATGCCAAGCGTGCTTCACACCCTTCCGAACCATCGCTCTAGCAAAGGGCGTAAAGATCACATTAGAGAGGTGGTTCGACCTCTCGCCGATAAAAGTCACTTCCTCGTCACTTGGTGTCCTTAAGGTCACTCGGTGTCCTTAAGGTCACTCGTTTCATTCTACAATCAACTACCACTTGGTGTCGAGATAACCAATCCATCCCTAATATCACATTGAACTCTCTGAATGATAACTCGATTAAGTCTCTCGGAAATTCACACTCTCGTATTCTGATGGGACAATCTCTGTAGACTCTATTCACAATGACATTATGCCTTAGCGGATTTGTCACCAAGATATCATACTTGGTTTCAGTATTCGGTAAACTACCCAAACTCGGAATGGAAGTACAAACATAGGAATGGGTTGATCCTTATTGGGGTATGAACTTTCCATGCTTAACCTATTAAGACCGACAAGATCTGCATCAGAGTCACGTCATTCTATATGCAAATGTAATGCATGTCATAAACAATTTCAAAAATCATTTTATAGAACCGCCTAAACCTAGGCTTTGATACCATTAAATATGTCATGCCTCTGGGGGCGCAGACCGGTTTTACCATATATACATTTTTGAATACTGTAGAAATAAATATTGCATAATCATTTCGGTTGAAGAGGGCCCACCGTTTTGTCAATTAACACTTTCATTTAATATGGCATGTATGCCTCTTTCAACATTATCATTTACAAACATTATCGAGTTCATCTCCAAATAAAGCAATATGTTCTTCCCATGAAAACTTATACATTTTTGGTTTCATTACAAAAATGATCAAATAATGTCATGGGATGAAATGTATGCATGAGACGGAGCATTTACTTATACTTCGCACGATTCGACGATGACTCTGAACTCTGCGGTCTTTGCTCTTGTCCCTAGTCACTCGGTACATATGCGATGATAAAAACAACGCGCAATTCTCTCTTCACTTCAATTAAACACAAATATGAGCTTTTCTGAAATAATGTTTTAGCACAATTTCAATAGTCCATGCAATATACATTATATATATGTGCTTATTTCACATACTTTCATTTTCAAATCATTTGATCACTTCAAAGTATACAATTTCACATGCAATATTTCATTCGAAACTCAAATCATGATTTCACATTACTTCATTTATAATTTTGCCCTTAAACGAATTCTAATAATTTCTTTCGGTTTGTGATAATAGAATCACCGACATGGTCCCGCTGGGCTATAGGCCAACATAAAAACATTTAATAACACAATACGGTCCCACTGGGCTGCTGATTGGTTATTTAAAAATCATTGTGTGTACACTACTTATACTGTCCCACTGGGCTACGGATAGATATGCTACTACTATATTTCATTTTGTTCACAGTATTGCTAGTTTGACCCTTATTGGTATACAAATCTATCCTTACCTCAAATATAACGGATAACATTTTATTAAGGGCGTTAAAACTCAGTCATAGTAATTTACAATATTGTATATACATTTATACCCAAATAATACATTTTGATGCTTATAATTTTTTTAAGTAATGCATTTGAAATCAATTTTCCTTAAATCGCTTAAAACAAATCACGTATGCGCTTTTCTTTGAAAATCATTTCAAATCCAACGATCACATGTAATTTGAAATAAGAAGAGAGGTATAGAGAACAAACCCAAAAAGCTTGTCGCTCCTTGATTCCTATCCTTGAATCCTGCCTGGGTCAGCTTCTCGTCACCAACCCCTAATCCATCATAATTAGAGAACAATATTAGTTGGCTTATTTAGGTTTCTAGTTAGGGTTATTTTCTACCCAACTTCCTTCAAGTAAAATTTTATGGGAACAAATGAGTTACATTTTACCTAACTTCCTTCAAGTCCATTGTCTCTCAGAATTTATTTTATTCAGAAATTGGAATCATCCAATTGAGCGCCGAAACTCAAGATATGTTCAAAACAACCGGGACTACTCTATTTTCAAAACATAACCAGAATTTGCCCAAAAATAGAGCTTCACTTTCACGAATTTCTAGGTCTAATGGGGTCCAAATTTGAATATACTTATTTAAAGAAGATTTTTTCTCCTAGAAGTCTAGTTTATCCAAAAATTTGAATCACTCAATTTGGATGAGTGAAACTCAACTTATAGCCTAAATACCAAAACTATTCCAAAACACCAAAACTATACCAAACTAAACCAAAATTTTCCCAAAAACAGAGTCTCACTTTGACGAATTTCTAGGTCTAATGGGGTCCAAATTTGAATGCACTTATTTCAATAAAATTTGTTCTCCTTGAAGCTTAGTTCACCCAAATATTTGAATAACTCAATTTGGATGAGTGATGGCCAAGTTATAAGCAAAACAAAAACAAGGGTCTTGGAAAATTTTGACAGCGTCTCTCCTAAAACCCCAACATTTCCTTTATGCAAAATTTCCTCAAAACCAATCCTAACCCAAAATCCCTTTGAAAATTAACCAAAACAACCCGAAAACTGATCTACAACCATTTAAAACACTTATATTCTGATTTAGGGTTTTCATCAAACCCAAACACAACATTAAAAGGGGTTAGGGTTAGTTTCATACCTTTAATATCTTTCTTTTCACTTCCTTCTTCTTCCTTCTCTTTGTTTGGCCTAATCCTTGAGAGCACAAGGCCAACTTGGTCTCCTCTCTCACTCTCTCAACCGTGCCCTAGTTCTCAATGTGAAGATATGCCCAAATGAGAAATGTTATTTAAAGACCAATTTTTGGTCTTAACTCAAAACATTCACTAGGCCTTGTTTGACTAGCACATTATTTCCTAATTTATCATTTTTTTCATTTTAATCATTCTTTTCTTTCTTCATTTGGTCTAACTTATTACGCTTCCATTTTGGCACATACACTTCTCATTTACGACCCTTTATCCTCATTTTGACATTTTACCCATTTAACCTTAAATTTTATATAATTTTCTGTGTTTTATCATTTTTTTGTTCTTTAACAATATAAATTCTGGAAAAATACAATTTAACTTATTTTATACCCTAAACATGTTATAAAACTGCTAGGTTATTTTTAGGGCGTTACATTGTGTCATCGCTTGTCTCAACGTCATCAAAGCTCGAAGCTATCACTCCTCACCATGCCATTGTCGTAAGGTTTAATCTTTTGTGGAGGTTCGATTTCGTCCTCTCACGGTGTTCGCCGACTCTATGGTCGCATCTTCGAATTAGCTTTCGGCTCTACGAGTTTCAAATTCTGCTTCTTAACAAGTAAATAATTTTATTCTTCTTGCTACAATCAGAGGTTGTTTCTGTTTCAAAATTTTGTTGAGGAAAAGAGAAGCAATTCGGCTAGTAGGAATCATGCCAAAAGTTTTCATGGAGATTATTATTTTGATGAGAAAGATAAGAGAAGAGAGATAAAAAAAATCTTGGCAGTGAGGGCTAACCGTCATTTTGATGCCAAAATTATTTCCTTTAGAGCCTTACTTCGACGAGACCAGCTTAGGGAGAATTTATTATCTTCAAATTCTTTTCCCACAGGTTCTAGATTACCTACGAAAAAATTTCCGATTTTCCTATTGGTGGAAACGATTTAAAGGTAATTCTCTTATCATTCTACTAGGTATATTTGGTTTCTTTTACCATGGGTAAGTCTTGGGATTGTGTAAAGCCTAAAAGTATTCATTCTTTCGGCATTGTAGCCTACAACTCGAGATTGTTAGCTTTTGGCGCAATTCGGAATTTTCCGGCCCTATACGTGGTATTTTAGCAATTATTGATTTTCTTGGACTTATTTTCTGTAGACATATGTAGCTTTGAACTCATGGCTTACAACCCGATTCAATCTTCTACAAGGTAATCCATTTCCTTTTCCCTTATCTTTTTCTTAACCTGTGTTGGTTTTAATACCACCTTTGCCTTGTAGTATTTCATTCTCTTCCTCATTTTCTTGGGTCAAGTATTGCACATTCTATTAGAGAAGTATCTACCTCTCCATCTCCTTACTCTTTTCCATTACGGTTGGCAACAAGATTACTTCTAGTGAAAAATTTAAGGCCTATGGTGAACTCGGCCAAGGGCTTCAGATGGATGGGTAGCATGGGTTGCTAGGCTGTCTCCCCCTTTTAGAGGACATTGGCATCTTTGGGGATTGAGTAGTTTATTGGACTCACCATTGTAATCACCTCTCTTGACGCGGAGTTGATGAGTATGGTACATAAGTTTTGGTCCAAGAGTTTTAACTCTTTCCTTCTCCCTTTCAATCTTGTTTCCATAACATTGAGAAGATGTTACCATTCTCACATGATTACATATTCAATGTGCTGATGTGCTTTGTCTATTCGATGCTCAAGATCCATCCCTCCCATTTATTGAGGTTTTATCCACCACTCAGACTTCATACTCTTCCACTATTTGGAAACAGCATGACGCCATTGGGACTCACTCCACTATTAAGCATGTTGAGTTTTTGTGGGTTCTTTTGTGCAGAAATGTATTTTTTCCCATCTCTAGAAAACCAGCTATGGAGTATCTTCCTTTGGCGAAAGCATTTGCTCTTAGTTGGCCATATGAATTAGGCACCATATTGTTGGCCTTAGTTTATCAAGCCATGAGTAAATATGTATCTAATGAGCCTTACCATCAGTTAGTGGTACTTTATGGTTTGTACAAATGCAGTTATCTACATATTTTTAGAACTTTCAGGCTTGAACCCAACCTACTTCAAGACTTTGGGGTTACATGCAATGCGTTCTTTATGCACCATGCCATCTAAGGATCTAATGTCCTTTTTCTTGGGTTTAGCAGACCGAGACTATTGCACTTGTTCTTGAAACTTGATTCTATGTCCCTTTTAGCTTGGTAATCAAACCTTGGCTTCTCCTTAACCATACTTGCATGACTTTGAGAGTTCCATTACCTTTACTAGTACCACTTATAGGGTACTCATATTTGGAGGTTGTTTTTCCTTTTCCACTTCATTATCTGTATCTTCAGCTAGTCTTCAACCATCCCATGTCTATAGGCCCACCAATTTGGTTTCCATCAATTCATTCCAATTTTACCCTCATTACCTTCTAACCAACCAAATTTTGAGTTTGTACAAAAACTGGTTAAGGAGTATCAAACTCCTTGTTCTATTGGGATTATTTGTTTGTCAGAAATCGAATCTTTCTCTTCTTGGTGGACTGCCAAATTTGATGAGTTGCTTAGTTCTTGCTTGCCCTATATATGATTGGCTTCTCCTTCCAATCGGCCTACCAGGAACTTAAGGTAGCCAAGGAGAAAACTGCAGCCTCCACTAGTCAACCTAAGAAGCCTAAGTTTCTTGAGACTATGAAAGTTACTTCTAACTGACGATGTTCCTCGTGCCAAATGGTTTAATGACTTGAATTCTCCAATACTGCTAATGATCCCATTGAATTTGAGGAAATTGGAAATCCCTCTAAGTGTAATGAACAAGGGTCGGCCTTTGAATAAGAGGCCCCAAGTGAGGAAGATTTTGGAAGAACCAAAGACTCCAAGGATTCCAAAGATAACAACATTGCACTTAGCTATGAGACACCAGAAGACTCTTTGGATGAGAAGATCACAACCATTAGAGAAGGCCAATATGAACATACTCTTCAACCTCTTCTTGCTCTCCCTCTAGTTTGTTCTTCTCATTTTCTCTTTCTTTTGCATATTTTAATCTTCATATATCTTACCCTTTCCATTTCTCTAGGCTTCTCCTTGGTCAGCCTTTCACATAGAGGCAAAGATAGACATCTCCTTGGACTTGTCTCTTCTGGACTATACCATTCCTTCCTTTGAGTCCTTAGGGTGTCCTCCTATTAACTCAGATGTAGTTGTTGCTCACTCAACTGTGAGCCATTTGCTTAGTTTGGATATGCTTTCACTGGCCACCATCCAAAAAGATGCTTTATGAGTAGCTTTGGTAGTGTTGAAATCAGCACCTCAGGTGTCTGAAGCCAATGCTTTTATCTCTACGGCCTTAGCTCAATCTTTTATCATTTTCCCCTCCATGGACTGTGCTGTGAAATCTAACTCAAAAATCGTCTCCAAATTAGATGCATTAAAGGAGAAAATTATAGAATTTGAGCATTCTATACATGCTAAGAAGCAGGCTACCCAGATAGCGAATAGGCACTAAGTATGATGAGCATAAAGAGCATATTAGAGTGTTGACTGAAGAATTGGAGAGGGATAAAGTTAAGCTAGTGTAACGACCCAAAAATATCCTAGAATTTTCATAATAATTTTATTATATATTCCGGGTATAAACTGAGCAAAACTTAGGTTTTTCCGGGAATTTGTTAAATGTTATATGATTGTATGACTAAATGTCAATTGCAAATGATTATATGATTGATTGATATATTCTAAGTGATTTAAAAGACTAAACCCGAAAATTTACCCAAGTGTCAAGGGCAAAAAATGTGAAATGAGGACCTAAGGGTCATTTGAGAAAATGTTTATGTATTTAAGTGCAAATAGAAGTGATATATGTGCTATAAGGTAAATTTAGGCAACTTAAATCCAAAAATGGGTTTTTGATGTGCCAAACATGGCCTTGAGAAGGGGATAAGGACTTAGACCATTTTTGTCTTAAAATCTCCACTGTGTAAAAACGTTTTGAGAGAGGAGAAGAGAAAAGCTAGGGTTTTGGAAATAGTTGGAAATTGGTGTGAATCTCTCCATGTTAGTGCAAGATTTTGTAAGATTGTTGAAGAAGGAAGCTAGGGCTTCAAAGGACAAGAGATTCCAAGGTATGACACAAACCCTAGATTTCTTTAAATGATGTTTAGGTTGGAAAAACCCTAAACCATCCATAGTTTCTGCTTGTGGTTAGTTTAGGATGATATTGGGAGTGATTCCCACGTTTTGTTTTGGGATTTTGAGGATTTTGGAGAAAAATCGCAAAAGTGTAAAAACTGGAAAATCTGGGCATTATCGGGCTCCTACGCTGCAACGAAGGGAACCCATGCCAAGGCGTGGGATACCCTCACCACGGTGAGGCCAAGGTGCCAAAATGGCACCCCTCGGGTATGCCATGGCGTAGCATTGCTGTGTCGCGGCGTAGATACTGTTCACAGCGAGCAATTTTTAGATTTTTGTTTCCGAACACCTCATATTCGTACACCGATAGTTTAAGGACCCTAATAAATGATTAATGGGTGTTCAAATAAGGATAAAACTAAATGAAAACGCATCGCATCTTCACCCTCGCCAAGCTTCTCGCTTGCCTCGACGTTTCCCTCATTGGGCGTGACTTAGTGTCTTAACTCAAAACCTAATCGAAGATAAATCATTATCCACTAAAACGTATAATAATTCGTTTTTCCACTAAGAGTGGCGTAATTATTGACTAGGACGGTAAGGATCACCTAAATCCTAGACCGAGATCTAAGGAATAGAAATTGCTTCTCAATACCGTTTGTTCATTGAACTCTATCCTTATTTCAAGTGTTTTGGTAGTTTACCAAATAACCAAATGATTATATGGAATTATATATCTTTGAAATGATATTACAAAAGTGCATATGGATTTGAAAATGTGATATTTGAAATGTCTAACAATTAATTGCATGTGATTGATTAATTGAATTGTAAACGAATTGGTCAATTCTTGACATCTTGAATTGAATCGATATACCGAACGACCAACATGGCGGGATGCATCAATCGACATCCGTCATGATGGCGTATGGCATTGTTAAAATGTCTCACTTGGCGAGATGCACCAATTGGCATCCGTCATGATGGTGTATGTCATTTTTAAATGATCACATGATGGTGTATGGCATTGTGATATTTGAAATGTCTAACAATTAATTGCATGTGATTGATTAATTGAATTGCAAACGAATTGGTCAATTCTTGACATCTTGAATTGAATCAATATACCGAACGACCAACATGGCGAGATGCATCAATCGACATCCGTCATGATGGCGTATGACATTGTTAAAATGTCTCACTTGGCGAGATGCACCAATCGGCATCCGTCATGATGGTGCATGTCATTTTTAAATGACCACATGGCGGGATGCACCAATCAGCATCCGTCATGATGGGAGACCGAAATTGTTAAATGTGTAAGCACATTACCGAATGACAAAAAGGACGGGATTCACTGAACAGAATCCGTCATGAATGTGAATTGTATAGACAAAGTGAAATAACAAACTTTGATGAGTGTAAATGAGATTTATGTGGGCTTCTCAAATATATCCTCGGGAGTATATGTTCAATCAAGGATTTGAGTTAAATAAATCATGTATGAAAATGCATATTTTGATATGATCAATGATTTGTAAAGTGAAAGCATGCGAAAATGAATAAGCATGAATATAGTTTGAAATAAAAGACATGGTTTTATGACAAATGCATGTCGTGTTAAACTAAAAATTGGAATAGATCAGTATAGAACCACTAAACATGAAAATGCTTAACGTGTAGTTTTTATCTATGCGCAGGTTTCGAGTAAACAGGAAATGAGGCAAGATCAAGAAGCGCAGAGTCATAGACGAAGTTGCAGCGTATAAGTATATACCCCGTCATATGAATACTATTCTTTTTGAACGTGTGACATTTTGTGAACAAAAGAGTTAATCTCTGAACTATTGTTTTGTATATCATTTCAGAAGGCATGATACGCCTATTTCAGAAACGCATCGTATAAAAGTAAATATTTATGGGCTTACCATTTGAAATGCTTCCGTGAATTGAAAACTCAAAATGAAATGAATGACATAAATAAAATTTTGATAAGATAAATGAAAAACTTGTCGGAGTAAACTGGTTTCCAGCCGACCCGCACTGGGTCGGCTTCCGTGGGATTCGCATCGCTACACTTTTGAAAAATACACACACAATAATAATAATAAAAAGGTAAATAAAAGAATTAAACGAGCATCTCGGAAAGGGGTGCTACAGCTAGCCTCTTTGGTGGAGTAAGGTAAGACCATAAAGGCTCAGAGGCTTGAGCATCAACAAAGAGCTGACTCCTTAGGCCAATTCTTAGCTTCCCCGACATGAAGAGACCCAAATCCGATCCGATGCCATCCCTATTACCAAAGCTTCATATTCGGCCTAATTGTTGGTGCATTCAAAGCCCATATTTAAAGATAATGCAGTATGTACTCCCCTTGGTGAAATAATAACTATTCCTGTACCAGCTAAATTCTTTATGCTTAAACCATCAAATTTGAGGATCCAAGGCTCATTTTCTGCTCCATAAATTTCTAGCCTCGCACTTTATGCTACCTACTAGCACTTGTCCCTTGACTGATTTATGTGAGAAATAGATCAAGGTGAATTTTGATAAAGCAAGGGACCATTTACCAAGCCTCCCCATAATTAGTGGTCGGTTAAGCATATATTTCTTAAGATTAGTCTGAGAAACTACATAAACCCAAGATTTTATTAAGTATTGTCTAATTTAGTGCATGTAAAATACAAGGACAAACATACTTTTTCAATTGGGGTATATCTTATTTCTGTTGGATTTAAGACCTACTCAAATATTACATAGCCTGCTCATAGCCTTTAGAATTGTTTTGTGCCAAAAGACAACCTATTGACTCATTTGCGGCTGATAAATATAATTTTAGTGGGTGGCCTTGTATGGAAGACATTAAAAACTAGAGGTTTAGATATGTATTCTTTGATCTTATCAAAGGTTGCTTGATGTCGTTTCTCCTATCTAAACTCGTCCACCACTTTCAACTTTACCAAGTCAGAGAATCCCTTGGTTTTACCTACCAGGTTAGAGATAAATCTTCTTAAATAATTTACTCGACCTAAGAAGTTTTGTAGATCTTTCTTGTTTTGTGGAGCTTTGGCTGAATTAATAGTTTTTGCTTTGTTCTAATCCACTTCTATCCCTTTTTATTGAACTAGGAATCCAAGAAAATTCCTAGCACGAATTCCAAATGCACATTTGAGTGGATTAAGCTCCAACTAAGGATGTCTCATCCTTTGAAAGTTTTTCTTTAGATGTTCCTCGTGTACATTGGCTCTTTTAGATTTCACCACAATATCATCAATGTATGCCTCCATATGGTGGCCTAGCATGTCATGGAAAATGGCATTCATCGCCCTTTGGTAAGTTGCGCCTGTATTTTAGGCATGACCAACCATTCAAATGTCCCTATGGAGCCAGGACATCTAAAGGCGATTTTAGGTATATCTTCTACTGCTATTAAAATCTTATTATAACAAAAAAAAAAAACCATCCATAAAGGACAACAATTCATTATTAGCAGTAGAATCAACTAACATATCTGTAATAGGCATCGCATACATGTCCGAGTAGTGGGATTTAAATCTCTAAAATCTACACATGCTTGAAGTTTTCCATTTTTCTTCGTTACAGGCACAATATTTGCTAACCACTGTACATACCTTGTAAGCTTGATGAATTTGGCCTTTAAGATTTTTTCAATTTCTTCTTTCACTTTCAATTCTACTTCCTTAGACGTCTTTCTAGGTGGTTGTTAGAATGGGTGGAACTCAGGTTTGATGGGAAGGCGATGTGCCACAAGACTCTTATCCAATCTTGGCATTTCATCATAACTCCAAGCAAAACAGTCCTTGAATTCCTACAATAATGACATGATATGTTCCTTCAAGTTAGAGGGTAGTAGAAAACTAATGTTAGTAGTCCTTGGCTCTTTTATAGTGTCAAGGTTGACTTCTTCCATAGGATCATGTACTTGAGGCTTATTATCTTCCATCTTGAGATGCACTTGTTCCAAATCTTCAATATGAATTTCTTCCTCTTCTTCATCTAATTCTTCTTCTTAAACTACTTAAGCTCCACAAATGCCTTGAAACTGCTCTTATGCATTTTTTTTCAATAATTTGCTGCATTTGCATTTTGAATGTCGCGGCTACAACGGTCGCATTCTCTTCATGAGAATAATTAGTCATCAATCTTCTTGATTATCCCATTTATTGACATGAAAGGCATGATAGCAATTATCTTTAGAAGTTTAGCAGCTTGGCCTTGAATTTCACCAGCATCTCTTGACTTCATGTATATTTTCCTTAGATCCCCATCCTTCCTCTTATCTTTAAATTTTATTGGATCAAACTCTTGATGTAGCAACTAGCCTCAATAGAATCTGAAGTTGCAATGAAAGTTTGTTTGTTTGCCCATACTACTTTTACTTCATCACCTTTTCAAAAAAACAAAAATTGGTGAAGGGAGGACGACACACACCAATTAGCGTGAATCTAATCTCTACCTAACAAAGTAGTGGAATTAATCACAAAGAAAGCTGATAAGGAGGTCTTACTCCCCTTAGTGATGTTAATAGGGAGTATGCCCAAAGTCTTTGAGATTTCCCCCGTGAAAGCTAATACAGACACTTATGATTCAATTAGGTCACCAATGCCTCTTCCTAATGTTCTCAACATTCTTAGCGGCATCACATTAATTGTTGATCCGTTATCAACTAACACCTTAGATATTGGGTTGCCATTAAAGTGAGCTCTCACATAGAGAGGCCTTATGTGCCTTGTCATTTCCATGATAGATTTTTCAAGTATCACATTCTAGGCCCTGTTTCCTTTAGAGGGGTCAATGGTTATTACCCTCTAACTATGTTTTCCATCTACTAGAGATTGCTCTTGTTTCACTTATACTAGGCTTTCTCCCATCTCCTTTGACTTGGAGAAATCTGGCAAAGTTAGAGAAGTAGTAGAACAATTCAAAGAAATAGGGATTGTACATATTAGAATAGGTCCTAAATCCATTTCTTCAACCATTTCCTCAGTAGATCTGTAGCTAGACTCATCATCCTCTAGCTTTTCTTCCAAATTTGGTTTTCTTTGAAGTCAGCATCACCTTTTCTTTTAGATTCTCTACTTCTTTTGGCTTTCCCTATAGCATTTCTTCAAGTAGTTGCCTTTTCTACATAGCTCTTTGTCTCTACATCCTTCTTTTTTGGGTTTTGGTAAGCTTTTATGGAAATTTGATATGTTTCACCACATGTCAATGTTGTTCAGGTGAGACAAAAGGAGGGATTACAAACCTTGGAGGCTTTTTCCTCCTTGAAAGATCATTGATGCCTTTTTCAGCATGCTTGAAATGTCTTCCTACACTTCTTCGATTTCCTCAAGCCAAATCTTTCAAATGAATGATATGGATACCTTCCATTCTTTTTCCTTTCTCTGGTTGTAGACACTCTTCTTCTTGCTACCAAATCATCCATATAAACCAAATATTGTTTAGGAATCCATACATTTTCTTATCTTGGAACTTGGTGCCTTCTTTGCATTTAGTAATGTCCTCAAATCAGTAGCAGTTATGTTAATTGAAGCTACTGGTGGAAATAGATCTTCATCAATCATCATGACTTCTTTTTTGTCAGGGAACTTCTGTATTCCCTTGTTGATCCTGTCTTGGATAATATTCCTGAAACTTCAACAAGAATTAGTACTATGCTTCTAGGAGTTGTGATACTTACTATATACTTTTCCCTAAGCTCCTCTTTGTTAGGGAGTTGGTGATCTTGAGGAAATGTGATGAATTTCGCTTTCAGTAGGAAATCAAAGATTTCCATAGTTTTTGCCACATCAAATGTATACTGAACTTGTGTATTAAAGGCTTGGGACTTCTTCCAAAAATCAAGTGTTTTCTTCAACAATAGAGGGCAGCTGAATGAACCTGTACATAGGAGAGTTGCTACTGCTATTGTTACTGCTACTTCTTCAAAATTCATCTCCTAGTAGTAAGTTCCCATGGAGGTCTTTCTTCGTTGATTTTATTCTCTGAGTAATTCTTCATATTTTGATACCTTATCAACAACTTCATAGAAGTCTCTAGACTTACCTTGAAATTTCTTCCTCAACTCTATATCAAGTCCCCTTTAGGCCATCTTCATTTGTTTATAGGAAGTGAATTTTGCATCTATTCCTCATTATTTTGAAACGAGCAATGAATGAATCTACTGGTTCTCCACCCCTTTGGGTTACCATTGATAGTTATGCTATGCAAATCTTAGGTTCAACTCTAAAGAATTGTGTGTTAAATTGTCTCTCAATTTCCTACTAACTCATAATAGAATTTCTCTACAATGTTGCATACCAAGTAAAAGTAGCTTCTGTTAATGAGCTGGGAAACAACATGAATTTGAAGTAGGGAAAATTCTCATAGTTGGCCAATTCTCCACACTGCACTATGAACCTAGCCACATGCTCCAAAGTGGATTGTCCATTTTCTCTAGAGAATAAAGAGAATTCAGGAATTCTATACCCCCTTAGGTAATGATTTTATTTTCTTTATTGCCTCTGGGTATGGCTTGTAAAATTTTGGTCAACCAATTTGTCTAAGGGTTGGCTCGTATAGCTCTTGTACCACTTCCCTTATTGCCTCCAAGTTTGGTGGTGGAGGTGGCTACATAAAAAGTTGGGAATTTGCTGCCCTTTATTAGTACCTACCCCTAAGGGTGGTTGAATAGTGTCCCCCGTGCCTTCAGCAAAAGGAAGTGGTTTCATTGTAAGCTCTAGGTAGTGTAATTAGGTTGGTGTTAACAAATAACCCTTGAGGAGCCATTGTTCTAACAATATTATAACGTTCACCATTGACATTCATCGAAGTTCCATCCTCTCTCCTATGAGAAGGAATATAGCGATTTTCAACTTGTGCAGGTGAGCAGTGAGATTCATTTGCTTCATGAAAATTTTTAGGGTATCAGATAGTTGCTTTGTAGATCCAAAAGCAACTTCTTGTCTCTATTGTCCAACAACTCTTAAGATCGCCTCAAAGATCTTCACGTGTGACCGAGATTGTTTTTTAGTCCTTCCACAATGGTCTTAGCTTGCTCGATTGCTATTTTATCTTGTTCCTCCATCACAACCTTGGCTTGCTTAGCCATGGCTTTGGTTTGTTCAATCATAACTCTGACTTGGTTAGGCATAGCCTTGGTTTGCGTGGCCCTTCGTTCTTTAAGACGTCGTGTGGTCATCAAGCACTAGTTCCTTTTTTCCCCAATCAAAGCCTGAAGCTCCTTAATAGCATTAGGGAAATGGATAGGTACATCTATGTTACCTACGCCAACTGTCCCTTCTTGCCTAGTTAGGCTGCCTGATGTATGTTCCTCTTGGAGAAGACTTGCTGCATTTTTCTCCAATTGTTCTACCATGACTGGAACTAATCCCTCTTGCGCTACTTCTACAACATCATATCTTGAGCCTCGAGACTCCAAAATGATTTTACTTCTCAAATTTGGTGATATATTCCACCAAGATGGTAACATCATGCAGGCTAAAATATATATATGGTTTTTGTGATTTTCACTTTTAAATATAAAAGCATGCGGCCATGCATGCTGTGAAATTGAAGGTTAAGTAATTAAGATTGCGCCAGAATCAAACTTCTTAAATCGCATAAAGTAAGCCCCATGGTTCCTCATAGTTTCCCTATAATCTGCGACATAATGCCATAAAAATGTAAATATTGGGTGCGAATAAAAAGTTTGAAGGAACTGTTAAATTGCATTTGGAATTAATGAAATGATACAGTGCTGAAGAATTAAAAGAAACTCGATTAGAACTTGAAAATAAATTGCTAAAAACTAAGAAATGCCAAGACGGCCACCGGCCATTGTCAATCGATTTTTCCCGCCGAGTTATCATTATTTTATAAGCATTCTTGAATAACTACCAAAGTTCTCAACTATCTCATTTTTCTCAACTATCTAATTTTTCTCCACTACCTCACCTCTTCAAGTAATTGCCCACGTCTTCTTGCCCAAAGTTTTTCTATTTTCTTGTCATCTCTTGAAAAAGTCTCATTTATCTTTGTTGGCCAATTTTCAAAAATACCCTAAGCTTTTTACATGGGCTTTTCAAGCGTGTTTAGGCTTATTTCACTTAAATTTTTTAACCCTAGGCTTGGGCTTAATCCTAACTAAACATTGGATCACACCAAATTAAATTTGGATACATACACTTACATCATAGTATTTTTTCTTAAGTTATATATATATATATATATATATATATATATATATATATATATATATATTTGTCTTATAAGAACAATCTTCATATTATAATTACATTTTCATCATGATCAAATCCATTAATATTGTTAATCAATTTGATAAATATTTTATGCAATGAAACAATAATTTTTTTTCCCAAGCTTTATGGCGCACCTACATCTAATATAATTTTTAAATAAAGTTAACTAATATAATATTTTTTCGAAAATGATCTAAACAATAATCTTTAGATACAAACACTTCAAAGTACTCATCACACAATATTTTATTAAAAAGCTCGATCATAAGATATTCGTAAATTCATAAATAAATTTGTAATTTTATTTTTAATAAGTTATATTATTTTCATGATATTTATATTTGAAAATTATTGTAATGAAAAAGCCAATAAAATTGGGATGTAGGAAGGACTAAGGAGAAGGTGTAATAAAAAGCCGCCAATTCAATGAAAAGTGAACACTTATCAGTAAAAAAAAATCACTGTAATAAAATAACGATAAAAATTCCAAGAATATCGGTTGGTCTTTTTTTACTTATAAAAATGAAGGAATATATGAGGAGGAAATCCGGAGGTGGTGATGGAAAACGGGAGTCTTGACTCTAGGAAAAAACGGGAGTCATTTGTGAATTGAATTCCTAAATTCAAAGCTCTGCCGGTGAAACAGGAAAATAAAAAATAAAAACAAAAAATTGAAGCTAGATCATCGCACGCCCCCTCGGAGAGCGTGATCGTTAACTCTTCACAAATCACAATACAAAGGGGGGTTTTTCACTCGAGTGTTTCTCACAAACCCTAAATGCGTCTGGGAGAAATAGTTGCCATTACAGACAGAGAGACACACAGAGAGACACGGAGAGACTGGGTATAATCGTGTGGGTGGCACCTCACCCTAACCAGGACTCTTCAAGCTCGCAATCCACTTCTGTGCCTCTGGCAATCTTCGATTTCAACAAGGTTTGATCGTCCTCTTCTTTCAATCTCCCTGTTTATTTATTAAGGTTTGCTATAAATCTCTCTTTCTCTCTCTCTCTCTCTCTCTCTCTCCTTTTTCAAAATAAAACTGGGGCCTCTTTATGTTTGAATTTGTTGGATCCATTTTCGGGCGATCCTTGAATTGGGTATCTCAGAACGTTCAGAAATTTGTTCTCTTTGGTGATTTGGTTATCAATCTTTGTTTGTTTTTATTGAATTATTTATATTTATTTATAATTATTTTTATCTTTGATTGATTGATCATCCTGTTTTGGTGTGGATTGAAGTCTACATTGTTGTGTATAAATCCCAATTTTTGGTCGGGAAAAAATATAATTAAATGATGATTTATGGTAGGGTTTTTGAGGGCTATTGTATAAGGGCAAAATTTTGTTATGATATTTGTTGTTGGTTTCTTTGAATTGGCTTTGATGTTAGAGACTGCCTTCATTTGGTTATTTCAGTGGCTTGTAAGTGTTTCTGCTTGCATCTTTTATGCTTAATGCACGTTGAGTTTGGTTTTTTGTTTCTTGTAATATATGGTGTTCCTCATGAAAGGCTTTTTATGCTTGTAAACTTGATGATTAGTTGGTGTTTCTGCTGGTTTGTCTATTAAATCGTTTTTTTTTTTTTTGATGAGTTTGTCTATTGAATCTTATTGAATGAAATACTTTGGGTGATGCAGATTATGGAGGACATGGACATTGATCAAGTAATGGATGTTCCAGATACCCCAGATAGATCAGTTAAGTGGAATGTTGACGGTAGAGTTCATGATCAACATGAAGGTAGTTCATTAGCATCTGCTCATCCAGGAAATTCTATGGATAAAGGACTTCTGAATCAGCACAGGGGCAGGGGTAGACTGGTCACTGAAAATAGGCACAGAAGGAGACTCCATATCCGTTCTCAGGACAGCTCTGCTAATTCTGGTGAAGCCGAGCGCTGCAGTAAACCCAGGGTTTCAGAATCAGAGAATTGTTCTGCTCCCAAGAGTGCTCAGTTGTTTAGGAGAATAAGATCAGATGGGAGCTCGAAGCATGAAACAAAGCATTCTATTGGTCCTCAAAATACAAATAAAGGAAAATCTTTCTGCTATGGATTTCCTTCTAAATCATCTGCATGCCAAAATGATAACAAATTTTTGGATTTAATTGGGCCAGATGGTGCTTTCAAAGATCTTCTGGATGAAGAAAAAAGAAAAGGGTCAATAGCAACCAATTGCTGTTCTTCCCCTAGTTGCATTGAAATATCTCCAAAGCCATCCTGCAATAAGTGGAAAGGGAAAGAAAAAACAGACAATGGTGCATGTGATGGTTATGGTTCAGGTATAGGTTGTTCTGAAGCTTTGGGCACCTCTATTGATATTGAACCTAGAAGTGAAAAGCATGTCTCCTCACCTCTTCAACGTATTACCTCACCTAGAGTATCTGGGCAAAAAAGGTTGGTACGGAATGGATGTATTTCTCCACATAATATTATTGCAAGGGCTAAACAATTAGCTGAACGGCAGAGTAGCAGCTCCAAAGATGTTGAAGCAAATGATGCTAAGGATATGTTATTGAGGGCTCCACCATGTCGGATAGACATCCAAGATCCAATCGCTGAAATCAATAATTCTAGTAGAGCTAAAGGAAAAGGTGTAATAAGTCATCCTTGCACATCAAAGCCACATGACGTTGGAACTATGACTAGGTAATTTGCTTAAATGCATTTGTTTATATATATATATATATCCCTTTTTAGTTTAGGAAATATGTTTCTATGCTTCCTCATTCTTTTTTTAGGCTCTTCTTCTTGTTGATAACTTCCATTTGTACAGTGTTAGTGTCATGTGGCTGTTAGCGTTTCTTCCTTGAATTTTGATTGTGAAGTAATAGTTTTTGAAATCTGATTGATGTCTATATCAGAGAGAGCAACCATTTGAAGTCATTCCCCTCCCAGAACTGAAAAGCTAAGCTGAAGGGACCACTTCTTCAGAAAAACAGACTATGGTAGAAGCTGTTTTACTGCCAGTGAGGGATATAATATGCAGCTTTGGTTTCTTGGAAGACTGAAAAATTTTCATTTCAAAAAAATTGTTTCTCTTGTGAGCCTTCAAGATCTGCTTCCTTCTCAGTGAGATTCTGTTTTTGTTCATTAACCTGTTAGGATTCTTGTGTATGGGACAACTCACTTGTCTACTAAAATTGACGAGATTAGAGACCTCTCACTTCCTTACTTAACCATCTTTTCATGCTCACTATGCTTGTTGGGCTTACCATTTGATTCTCTTCATGCTCATCTTCTTGTTATGGAAATGATACTTGATTTTCTTCACACTTGAAAAATTGAGTTAATATCAACTTCCAAATTCCATCTAACTTTCTGAAAGTGGGATCATTTTTTTCGTTACATACCCTTTTTGTTATCATGACACTTGAATATAGGTCTACTACGCATTCCTTTTCTTTATGAGGATTCTCTTCTCTGTTACTGGTTGATGGTACTAATTATACGGCAGATTATGTTCACAAAATCTATTCTGATTTCCACTTGGAATTTCTCTCTCCTTGTATGTGGATCTGCATTGTTGATGTCTACATTGTTACGAATCCCATCCTTTTATCCACAAATATGGGAAGAGAAAAGAAAAGAAAAGAAATCTAGAAATGATAACTGTTTCTATAAACAGTCAGAGATTCTTAACATAGTGGAAATTTCAAACAGCTGTGGTTGAAGGGAACCTTGAAAAAAGTGCAATTCTTAAAAATTTAAGAACTGCTATTGCTAGGTTTGTTGGTGGGTTATTTATGTCAATCTTCCTTTCCATCATTTTTAATTTTTTTAATTTATCCTTAGACCCTGACAAAAACCATGTAATTTTTCTGCAGGAATCCAATAGTTCATACTGAACAAGCTAATGACAATAGTGACACTTGCAGAGATGCATTTGGGTGCTTTGAAGGACTGAGTGGTTGGAGAAGTACACGTATTCGATCAAAGAAAGTAGATATCCTCCTGTCAGATGAGGGAGGGCATCCTCCAAGCAGAAATGTTGATGGAGTGGATATAAGAGATGATCCTGAAGTTCAGGCTATCTGTTTACAGCATGGGCCTGCTCCATCTCAAACCCAAACATCTTCTAATCTTACATCAGGGTCAAACCAAGTAAATATGAGGCGTCGTGCCAGAAACATTCTTATTAAAAGACAAAGGAAGCATGGATCAGCTACTAGTAATACTGGTGAAGGCTCCACCTCAGTTTCCAATGACTCAGAGATCATGTTTCTTGGTTCATCTGGGGAGCCATCAAATTCAAGGTCAACCTGGAACCAGAGTCAGCATGGTCAAGGTCTGATGGAGCCAGTTATTGAAATTGATGACCAGTCCCCTGAAATGAGGCATGTTGCTTCTCGAAATAGAGGTAGCATTGATAATGATGACTCTGATTCCAGGGCAAGACAAATAGAAGCAGATGAGATATTGGCTCGTGAACTTCAAGAGCAATTATATCATGAAATGCCTGTGGATGGAGGTGCTGAGGTCAGTTCTCTCCTTTAATACAATGCTTATTTTCTATATAATAGTTATTTGAAATATGCTATTTTCCCAAATATTTTAAATTTGCCTATCCACAGATTGATGCACATATTGTACAGATGCTGCAGCAGCAGGAGCAAGTGCCGCTTACTTCTTCAAGTAGAAGTTACCGTGTACCTAGAGCTGTAAGTTCGGCTTTTCTGAATCACAAGATTCAACATTTACTGCATGTTCCTAATTATTATCATTTATCATTTGAAAAATTCCAGGATTAATTTATAGTATGAATATCATGTGTGGCATAAAGATTCTTTTATGAACAACTCCCTAATCGGTTGTGCCAGGTGGTCAGAGTTGCATGACTTAAAAGTATTTTCTGGACTGTTCCCATACCATTCAGCTAACTTAAATGTGAATTCTTCAAAATGTAGTGATTGTTGCATGGGAAATACAATTAAATCTTCAAAATATAGTAATAGTTCTCTCCTTCCCTCCCTTCTCCTCCTTCCCCTTGAAATGCTAAACTGCCATTAAACAACTTAATAAGTTAGGGTTCTACCTTAAGCACTTAAGTATTAGTCATTTTAAGGCATGCCAAGTATGCTTTTCTTGTTTATATCTTTCTAAATGGATTATGTACCTTTTGTGTGTTTTAAGCATGTATGACCTATGAGAGGGAATGTGTATTGATGTTTCAAAAGACTAAAGTAATCTTGAGACATTTTGTGCAAATGAGGCAAGGAGGTAAACCTTGAGGCAGCCTGAGATGTAAGTTTGAACTTAATTTATTGAACAATAAAAAATTATTAAAATTAACGAGGCTAGAAACAGGATGGCGTTTGAAAACGAGGCTACCACAGCCCAGAAGATTAAAATTAACTTTATCTCTAATTTATGGATTCAATAACCTTATAGCAACGCTTAATACAAAATCTACATTTCTCACATGGTCGTGTAGGTAGGTTTTTTTTGTTTGCCTTGTTTTGGCTTTTTCTGGTTGTCCACGTCCTGTGTACTCCTAGGAATTTTCCTTTTTATAATACTTGTTTTTTACTGATCAAAAAAAAAAAAAAAAATTAAAAAAAAGGTCAGAAAATACTTATAAAGTCACAAGAACATTCAGTAATAGAAAATATATATATTTTTTGATAGGCAAAAGATGAAACCCTTCATTAAAGCAAACGATACAGTAGTATACTTAAAGCCTAGGGAGGCCAAAGCAGTGGAAGTGGAATATAGAGAACACTGAAACCAGCCCCTAAAAACGTAAAAGGATCTCCCTAGGCATAGCCATAGAACCCGTATTTAAGAAGCCTGAATTAGAAAGAAAACATCCGTGACTGGGAACAACTGGGCCTGGCAATAGGGAGCGAAGGCAGGAGCTTAGTTTGAGGTCGAGGAAGTAATGCCTTCTCGGCAATAACTTTCCAACAGCTCAAAGAGGATTAAGGGGCTGCCCTTCACAGAACTTTTGCTTTTTTCCTAAGAAACGAAGAGAGAAGCTTACCCTCTTACAAAAAACACTTAGAAAGCCTGTACAAACACCCCACTCAACCCCCTAAGAACCCCCCCAATCAATAAAATGAATAAGTGTCGGGGGACCGTTCGCAAAAAACACCCTTGTTTCCGACCAAAAGAGATATACAAAAAAAGATTTTAACCTTTTTATAGACGAAACCTCATCCTGAAATACAATTCCATTCCTAGCCTTCTAAACTATCCAAAAGATGCACAACGGCCTCAATATTCAAACTCTTTGATCGTCCTTAGCAAGAAAAGGGCGGCCCCCCTCCACCCCAAAAGGGAATCGCGCACCAAGGCTATTATTACCCAAGAAACCCTTAAAAGAGAGAAAAGCAACTCTTGCAGCACCCTCGTCACAGGGCAATGAAGGAGAAGGTGATCCGTCGTCTCTTTGCATTCTTGACAAAGGGAACAACTATTGGCAAGGAGCAATCCTCTTTTTTGCAATTGGTCAAGTTAAAATCTTTTCCCAAGTGGCCTCCCAACTGAAGAAACCAATCTTTGGCTGCATATAATTTTTCTAGATACTTTCCAAGGAAAAGAGTTGGATGTTCTTTGCTCTAGAACTTTATACATAGACTTAACAGAAAAAAACACTTTTAGTTCCAGGCCACCAATCTGTATCCTCCACACCTTCAACCACTTTCCTTTCGCCAAGCCGACCCAACAAACACCCTACATCCTCCATTTCCCAATCGTTGAAAGATATGGTAAAAGTAGGGTTCCAATAACCCATCCAAGCTCCACACTCTACATGTCCCCCACCCAAGCCTCCTTTGCACGAACATGAGTGAATAAGGAGGGAAAGACAATGTTTAGAGGGGAATCTCAACACCAAGTATCTTATCAAAACTTAATCATCTTTTCGTCCCCCTACCACAAAAGCTAACTTGTTGCTAACTAAGTGTCCCCACTTATGTAAAACTTTCCATCATCCCACCCTAAAACCCTCCCTTGGGATACAAGAATTCCACCACCCTCTTCCTCACCATATTTTCCTCTTCTAACCTTGATCCACCATGCCCCCTTTTCATTTGCATAGCACCAAGTCCACTTGCAAAGAAGAGCTTTGTTTATGTTTGACAAAATTTTCACCTATAGAACTCTACTCCTTTGGTCCATACAAACAATTGACCAATTAACTAAGTTGGGTTTTCGTTCCAAAGCACCTCCACCCCACAAAAAATCTCTTTAGATATGATCAAGCCTCAACCTAACCTTTCTAGGCAACGTAAGAATGGACAGGAGATAAAGAGGCAAGCTGGACAAAGTGCTCCTAATTAGTGTGATCCTCCCACCCTTGGAAATATATTGTCTTTTCCATAAGGCTAGTCTCTTTCTAAAACGCTCTTCCACCCCATCCCAAATAGTCTCAGACTTGAGCACCCAGAGGTATTCCAAGATAGGTGGTTGGATGACTGCCCATTGTACAACCCAGCTCATCAGCCAACAAATCTTCATTAGACACCCTTCCCACTGGAATCAGTTCACTCTTCTTCAAATTGATCTTTAGACCTAAAAGGGCCTCAAACCACATCAACTACCAACAAAGATAGGTCATCTGATCTTGAGACGCTTCACAGAAAATCTGAGTGTTGCCAGCAAATAACAAATGGGAAATCTTCACTCCCAAGCCTTCTCTCCCTCCTACATGGCAACCTATCAAGTAACCCCCCTTACTGCTTTCTCTATCAATTGGCTAAAAGTTTCCATCACAATCACAAAAAGATAAGGAGAGAGCAAATCCCCCCGTCTGGAGCTCCTAAAAAAGTCTATGGGATCAACACAGAGAAACTTGCAGTGGAAATACATCATCTGATCCAGCTTATCCATTTTTCCCCAAAATCCATCTTCTCCATAACCTAACAAAGAAAAGACCAATCCACATGGTTATAAGCTTTCTCTATATCAAGCTTGCACAAAATGGCTTCTATTGCTTCTCAAGATGGAATCAACTGCTTCATTAGCTACAAGCACTACAACTAAAATCTGCCTACCTTCCACGACCATTTTGAGTCTTCGAAATCACCTTAGCCATCACCCTTTTAAGCCTGTTTGCCAAAACTTTCACCAACCATTTATACAATCCTCCTCTCATCAGGTTAATTGGTCTAAAATCCTTAAAATCTATTTTTATAAGTAATAAAGAGCTTATGTATTGTGAAGTATGATATTCATATTAAACCAAAATCCTACAAGTTTGGAGAGTTGGTTGGGTCTTTCAATCCCCAACTCCCTACCATCTCATTCTTTACTCAAAGGATAATTTGGGAATCCATTCGTCTCTTCCACAGTGGTCACACGCTTTTCAATTAGAGAAGTCCACTCCCTAGGGAAATCTCTGCTTTCAGGGAACATAATGTAGAAGCGCTTTGCCCTTGCATCCGCTACAGAGCATTAAATAATTATCCCGGCTCCATTGGATCTTTTCTCAATCTCAGACTTTCTCCCTTCTTCCTCCCATCATTTAGAGGGCAAACTGGAGCTCACATGTGTGCACCGCTCCTCTAAACCTTCCAGCAACCTCTCTAAACCTTCCAGCAACCTCCCTAGGCTTTTGTTTCCAAAACCTAATTCATGAAGTGAATCCCTTACTACAATATCGAAGTGTGGAAAACCTGTAGGTTATGTTTGGTTCTCGGAAAATTTGAGGGAAAGAAAATAGGAAGGAAAAGTAGAGGGAAAGAAGAACTGGGAGTTCAAATGGCAACATATATGTAGCCCAAGCCGTTAAGTTAATGGAGAGGAAAAAGGTAAGCTTTGAGGTGGAGAAGAAGAGATTTGAGGTGATGTTTGAAGGTTTCAATGGAGGCACTTGGGTTTTGTTGGCAGAAAAAAGTAGAGGTCGTATCTCTTTAGTTGGATTTGAAAGAGAGAAGTTGGCTTGGATACAGGAATGATTGAAGAAGGTTGTGGATTTGAAGGCTCATTTGGGTTTTAACAGAAAGTACAGGGGAAAAACAAAGACTCATTTGCTGGAAATTTGCTTCAATGAGAAAGGAAGGTTCATTAAGATCATGGAATTTGCAACTATCCAAAAGAGCTCCCTGGTGGTAATTCTTGAAGGTGAAAAAGGAGGAGGGTGGAAAGCTTTATTGGAGGCTTTCTTTTATGTGTAGAATCTTAGTACCAAGAATCAGAAGAAGGATTCGAAAGTTCCAGCTACCAAGGGAGGTGTTTTCAGGATCTCGACTTGCGTAGATAGTATGCATAGGCCAAGGAGAGGAGCTTTAATGCCGATTGGAAAATGGGAGAGATCTATAATTTGTGAAAGAACAAAACTGGGCATAGGTTGGATGCAAGAGGGAAAGGCTATTGCATGATTATTGGGAATAAAAGGAACGATTTCTATAACCCCTTTCTCAGAATTCAAGGGTTGTTTCTTCGTGGATACAAAGGAAAAAGCTGAGTGGCTTCAATACCAGGGCACGTTGAAGGTAGAGGGAGATGTTATCCTCTTGAGAAAATGGTCACCAAGAGAGAACTCTATAGTTCTTGGAAAATTCCGGCATGGATGGTTAGAGCTGAGAGGACTACCTTTTCACCTTTGGAATGAAACCAAGTTGAGTTTTATTTTACAGAAATGGGGAAGGGTAACAGAGGTGGCAAGGGAGACTTTGAAGCTGATGGATTTGTCGAAGGCAAGGGTGTGGGCAGAAATGAACCCAAAAGTGGTGTTGTCAACAGTGATAGAGGTCAAGGATGGAGAATGGATCTTCACTACCATGCTGGATACCCTAGGGAATGAAGAAGGAAAGAGGTTTAATGATCGAGCCGACTCAAGGCGAAGAGAAGAGCTCCAGATGCAAGTGGGGAGGGAGCTTAAGTACCAAGCCCAGGCGTATAGTGGCAAGGACGTGTCAGTCGGGAGAGAAAAGCCTGCAAGTTGGAGATCTTTAGGTTTAAGATTTCAAAATTCAAATGGGTTGTGGGATTGGGCAAGAATACAACAACTTAGGAAGGAAAAGGAAGGATAAGGGCCGAAATGAGGAAGTCCAGTCAAAGCCCATTTGTTTTTTAAAACCCAACATTAATTTCAAGCCCAAGTTTTTAGCTAAGTCCAGAGATAACTTTTTAAGGTCCGAGAGCAAAAAAGCTTCATTTAAAGGGGCCCTTTCTCCAATCAAGGCCTAAGAGGCAAGAAAGGAGGGGTTGCCTTCTCCCTCACTAGCTCAAGTAAAAGAAAGCTTTTATCTTCCTATTAAACAGTCAGCCTAAGAGGGGGAAAGGGCTCCCAATAAGCAGTTAGTTTCCTCCTTGGTTCCACGAGCAGTTCATGGTTTGGCTACTGAGTTTTTCTCTCCGAAAGAACGTCGAAGAGGTTCCAGTTTGCCTCCGAGGTTAGAGACTATGAAGTTCGCAACTAAGGAAGGTGTCAGCAAAGTTGTTTCTAGGGTTTTTGGTCTAAGAAAAAGAGGTGTTTCTTCTGGGTTAGGATTTTCTCCAATTGTTTTGGCTAAGGAAGATTTTGAGGGGAGGAAGGGAGACGATGGCTTTTCTCCTACTGTTTTGGAAAAGGAAGACTTTGAGGGGAGGAAGGGAGACAAAGGCTTTTCTCCTACTGTTTTGGCAAAGGAAGACTTGAAGGGAGGAAGGGAGACGAAGGTTTCTCTCCTACTCTTTTGGCAAGAGAAGACATTGAGGGTACAAAGGAGATGAAAGTCCCCGCATTGCAAGAGGTTGTGTTCCGGGTGAGGGCTTTTCCTCCTGTATCGCTCCAAACCGCATTAGGGCTTTCTTCAGAGGGGCTTTGGTTCTTTTCTTCTAACCCATGTTTCTTCTTCTCCTTATCAAGTATTTCTCACCGCCGGACACCTTGATATCCCTCCCAAATTCCTTGAGGGAGTCCCAAATGGGCTATAGTGGAGTTGTCTTTAACTCTATGATTGGCATTCCCATGTCGGAAGGTGTGGATTCCTTTGAGAAGACTTTTAACCAATTATTGAAAGAAAATTTTGATACCCGAAGATTTAGTAGCAACCCAGAAGTGCATGATGATTCAGAAAAAGTTACCCAAGACCTTGATAGCTTTGTTCCAAAAGGATTTCAAGTTGAAGGCCTAACTATTGCGGAAAAGGCCAAAGTTTAGTCAGTTTTGGAGGGATTGGGAATTAGAATTTTATAGGAAGTTGATTCTCAAGATAAGGTGTATGTTAGAAGGAAAAGGTTGACTGAGAGTGGTCAATCAAGGAAGGATTAAGTTGGTTTGTGAGTGTTTTTGGTTTGTACAATTTTTAGTGAGAATTTTAAGTTGGAATGTTCGAGGTTTAGGTTCTAAGAAAGTGAGGAGTATAGTCAAAGGTTTTTTAAGGTCTCAAGATCCAGATATTGTGTTGCTTCAAGAAACCAAGAGAGAAAACTGGGACAAGCGCTTTCTAGTTAGCATTTGGACAGAGAGAGACAGAGAATGGACATTTCTTCCAGCTTGTGGGGCCTCAGGAGGAGTTGTTATCATTTGGGACTCAAATAAGTTTGAGGGTATTGAGAAGGTGATAGGATCTTTTTTTTGTTTCAGTGAAGTTGGAATCTGTAGAAGAAAGTTCCTTTTGGTTAACCTCAGTGTATGGTTCGGATAAGAAGCAGTGGAGGAAGGATTTTTGGATGGAGCTTCAAGATCTATATGGTCTTGCTTACCCAAAGTGGTGTATAGGATGGGATTTCAATGTGATAAGGAGGTCTATTGAGAAACTGGGTGGCTTTAGGTTGACTTTGAACATGAGATGCTTTGATGAGTTGATAAGAGAATTATAATTGTTTGATCCACCCCTTAGAAATGCTTCTTTTACTTGGTCAAATATGCAACATGATCCTATTTGCAAGAGACTGGATTGATTTTTATTCACATTCGAGTGGGATAATTTCTTCCCTCATTGTACGCACGAGGCTTTACCAAGATGGACTTCTGATCACAATCCAATTTATTTGGATACTAACCCCTTTGCTGGGGCCACACCATTTAGATTCAAAATATGTGGTTACTTCCACCGTAGTTTAGAAATTGTTTTACTACATTTAAGGGCAAGAGGCCAAGAAAGAAAACATTCGTAATTCAACACGACACGATTAACCGACACGATTGAACCGACAAACGGCTCGGGTGAGACCTAAACGGAGCCCGTGATAAACGGTCAACCTGGTTTAACACGTTTGTTAATAAACGGGTCGTGTCTCTGGTGAGACATGTTAACCCGCTTATAACCCGCTTACCCGCTTAAATAAAATTAATAAATTAATATTTTTTAAAAAATTAATCATTTTTTTTGAATAATGTACCTACATAGAAAAAATATATAAAATAACTTTTTCTTAACCTAACCTAACTAATATAAAGAAAATATATATGATTGTTATTCTCGATTGTATTTTATGATTCGTAATATGGTTGTTGATGGAATTTGGATACTTTGGATTTGAATATTTAGATTGTAATTTGTACCTTATTATATAGTGGTGTGGTATGAATGATGTCTCTAAATATTACATATTTTGTGTTAGTTTGTTAGTTTTATGAAGTTAACATTTTTAAATAAATGTAAATGGTTAAACGGTGGTTTAATGTGTTAAATGGGTCAACGGGTGGTAAATGTGCAAAATGGGTCAAATGAGTGGTTTATCGGTTAACCGACCCAACCCAACCCAACCCGTTTAAAATTAGACGCAGCAAACGTAGTCGTATCGTGGTTACCCGCTTATTAAACGCTCGTGTTCGTGCTCGATTTTTACCCGCTTATTAAACGTGTCGATACTCTGCCATACTGCCACCCGTCACCCGTTTAACCCAGACCGTTAACCCAACTCCAATACGCTTCATTACACCCTACAAGTTATTATGATGGTCAGGGAAGTATAAGTTTATGAAGAAATTGAAATTTGTGAAGTCTAAGTTAAGAGGGTGGAATAGAGGTGTCTTTGGAGATTTGAGGGAAAGGAAATCTACCATTACTTTGGACATTGAAAGAATTGATCGGTTAGAACAAGAAGAGAATCTAAGTCAAGATCTTATTGCCTTCAGTAATCTGAGAAGAAAAGAGCTAGGGGAAGTTTTGCTAAAGGAAGAAGTACATTGGAGACAAAGCTCTAGAATTAAATGGATCAAAGAAGGGGATAGCAACTCCAAATTCTTTCATAGAGTGGCAAATGGCAGGATTAAAAAATTCATTAATCTTTTGGTGTCTGAAGAGGGAGAAACTCTTAGTGGTAGTGGTGTTATTTCAGAATAGTTTTTGAACTTTCTTAGGAGACTTTACACTAAACCTAAAAGGAACTCTTGGAGGCTAGAAGGCTTAGAGTGGTCCCGTATTTCTGCACGAAGAGCTGAATGGTTGGATAGGCCCTTTTTGGAAGAGGAGGTGCATTATGCAGTCTTCCAACTGAATAGGGATAATAAGGCCTCGAGCCCTAATGGATTTACAATGGCCTTGTATCAAGAGTGTTGGGATGTAATCAAAGAGGATCTGATGAAAGTTTTCATGGAGCCCATAGCTAGATAATAAAATCAAGTACTAATGCCACTCATCAGTTCTTATGCCAAAGAAGAGCTAGTCTCGCAAAATTTCAGATTTTAGGCCTATTAGCTTGGTTACAAGTCTTTATAAGATAATATTTAAGGTGTTATCAGTGAGAATGCGCAAAGTTATACATGAGACGATTTCTAACTCTCTCTTTTTTTTTTTTTTTGATAAGTAAATTGAGCATTATATTAAAGACAAAAAGTGAGGGAGCCAAAACAACCCAAGTATACAGGAAGCATACACAAAGGGTCAGTACTAAACAAAAAAAGGGTGCGAAAAACACCTACCACCCAAAAAGAGAGAAATTAGATAATACACAAAAAAAGCCTTGCTAAAGAGCCCTCCTCCACCTCCATACATCCCGCCCAAAACGTGCTAGCAAAGGAGGATTTTAGCCTAGCTATCGAGAAAAACACATTGTCAAAAACTATACGGTTCCTCTCCTTCCAAATTGCCCAAAGAAGACAAATGGGCACCGCTTGCCAAAGCTTTCTCACCTTCTTTCCTATAGGGAAGAAATTCTATCTTGTAATCGATCCTTGATCAAGTACGCGCAGACCCAAGCTATACCTGGTATGGAGTATAGACCCTCCCAAAAACCCCTGATCGAAGGACAATGAAAAAGCAGATGATTTAGCTCCTCTTCAGCTTTACCGCACAAAGGGCATTTGCTAGCTAGCCGAAAACCCCTCTTTTTAAGGTTCTCCGTAGTAAGCACTTTTCCCCACCATACTTCCCACGCAGAAAAGCACACCTTGGGAGGCATATAGTTGTTCCAAAGCATATCCAACGGAGGTGTGCTTCCATTGTCTCCCTTTTTCCACAAAAATGCAGACGCCCTAATCAGATACACACCCTTTTTATCACTCTTCTAGAATAATCTATCTTTCTCTTCATGTTTTACCCTTTTGCTGTTTAAGAAGCATAGAAAATGCTGGGCTTCATCAACTTTCCAATCATTTAGAGGTCTAACAAAACTGAGAACCTAAACCCCTATCACGTAATCCCTTACTATTGACAGTGGGGAATCTACCGCAACTCCACAAGAACCTCCCAGCTGCCTCGCTCGACCGACAAATTACCATGAAGCTGCTCGCTAAAACCGTTTGGAAACCGTTTCGGGAAAAACGTAGTTATAAATTTTGTACTTAAAAAATCACACCTTTAAATTTAACGAAAATCCAAAGATAACTACCGCACTGGTCAAGCTCGAATACAAAATCACCTGTATAAACATACACTCCCAATATTTTCCAAAAATCCAACTACAACCATAAAGGACCTCTGGTCCTCATCAAAATATAAGATACAAATCAATCCAACATAATTTCATCGCAACCTGTTTTTCTCAAACTATGCATGCATATTTTACAAAAGATATTTACATATACAAAATGTCACATTTTTACTTTTACTACGCTTACTTTACACTCATCTTATATATATACAACACAACGTCTAGGATTGGAGGATCCCGGTGTCTCTGGCTTCAACACCGCACCGAAAAATTATTTAAAAACAGAAGTCAGAGCCAAACTGCCTGAGTACTATAAGTTCTTAAAATGTTGGCCGTCACGTATGTACCTCCCAATATGAGGAATCTATACGTAAATGGTTGTAAAATCGTTTATGAGAAACCAGTTTTGCTATGAAAAACCATTTCAAAACCTGCTCAAAACTATTTATGTCAAAACCTGCTTCGGTGGTTAATATCCGAAAAGATGCCTGTAAATCAACAAATTAAACTAATGCGGGCCCATTTCCTCTCAAACACCGTTCAAAACTATTTTTGTCAAAACTGCTTCGCTGGTGGTTAATATCCAAAGTTATATCAGAAATCAAGTACCAACCATCGCTCATTTCTCAAAGAATGCTCAAAACTATTTCTCGTCACAAAATTGTTTCAAGGTGGTATCCGAAAGTGCTACTCAGAACCGCCACAACCACTGCGGGCCCATTTCTTAAATACCAGACGGATGCCACTGAACCGTGAACCCCGGCACTCTGCAGAGTAGAACCCTAACACTACCCGCCTAATATGGTCCTATGAACAATTTTCTTCGCGGACCCTATAAACATACGGAACCTTGGAACCAAAAATGTTCCTGATGGAACGCCAACCAACACCTCATTGCTACATACGCCACTGCCATTAACTATTTTATATACCCGAATGTGCAGAGGGCGACTCACTATATAAATATATACTATATCTAACCCCCCAACGCCGAATACGCGTGAATATGGGGCTACCATAATGTCCTATAACCTCATATGCACAATTCAGGATACGATCTAACTTTAAACCGAGTTTGCGCTACTCCAGGGGTTTTAAGCAAAACCAAAGCAAATCGTTTCTTAGCATCAAATCAAGTTTTTGGCCGAGTATAACAAGTAGAGGTAAAAAATTGCTTTACTAATTACATTATATTTTCAAAGCACTTTTTACAAACTTGTAATTTAAAACACTTTCGTTCTAAAACGATTTTGAGTACTCTCACATTTTTCTCGACTAATTTCTTCAATTCTTTGTCAAGCACTCTAGATTATCAAGCCGATGCTCCACCCTACACAATCCATAAAGTACCTAAAAATGCTCTCGCCTTAACGCTTTAACCAAGTAAACATACAAAGGGCTTTCAGCGAATTATATCGAAACGAACTTCGATTCTAACAAAACTTTACGTATAGTCACATTGATAAGGACATCGATAATATGAGGTGAAATTGACAAAATGCCTTTACACACGACTGTTCAATAAAAACTATATGTTTTAGCAAACTTTTTTTCAAAACGACCTAAGTTATTCGGATGTATTAGATCACAATACTCAAAGACAACCACGCAATTCACACACGCGCATCAAATTAAATTTTTCTTAAATTATGTGGGCACCAAATGCTATCGACATGAATATGGTTAAATTCCTGCACTACGACTTTCCATAGAGTCTAAAAACACCCAAAAATATTGAATTTATGTTCTGGATCGTCCGAATAAAACTTCTAAAATTCAACCCGAACTGTCCGAAATGAAATTCACCAAATTCGAATCGTCCGAACATATCTAAATTTCTAAACCCAAATTCAAAAAAATTTCAGGATCAAGTTTACTAATCTTCACTATTTCAAGAAAAAATTTCAAGCCATTACATAACCTTAGGCTCGAATAATACAAGGGAATTTTTACTCTTTAAAGCTTGATAAAATGCTAAGATATTTCCACTTTACGCTTGAGCTTTTGTCATAGATTCACTTTGTTAGCCCGATTTAAAATCTACGGTCCGATTTTCGTTAATCTGAGAAAGAAGCAAAGAGAAAAAATAAAACTAAAAATCGTCTCTCCCTTCAAGCTCTCCTCTCCCGTCCGTCCTCTCCACTTTTGACTTTATTTTTTTTATTATTCTTATTATTATTTGGATAAATGTTTATTGTCCTATCTCGGTCCATTTCATCTCGAAAAAAATTTGCCTTTCACTCACTTTATCAGAATGAACTTAGATGCTCATTTCCGACTTCCGCATTTTTGTAAAATCTTCAGACCAAATCACCTGACGACTTATCACCCGTAAATTCGTAAAATAATTCGACCGGGCCTTGCATAACGAAATTTTTTCGGGTCATTAGATTTCTTTGCAAGACGAATTTAATTTCATGATAAACGCTTCGCCTATCCATATCTGCAACATTTTCAGCTCTTAACCATTCCTCAGAATTTATTATTATTATCCTTTCGAAATTCCATAATTTGTACTTTCACCCTCTGTTCTCTCCTTAATCGCAAAAGCGCTACACCCTTTGGAAACTTTATAATTTCACCCTTAAACAACTTCAAAATTTCATTACGACACTAAAATAACTAATAAACCCTTCACAAGACATACGCAACCCTACTGCTACACATACCGTACACCCATCTTATCTTGGGCACCTATCCCCTAACATCAGTCCCGCATAATCTCAACAACACTCTCCCCTTTGTTTCGCCATCAGTATGTCAGCCAAATTACAAAACACCTCACACTAGCAATATTCCCAAAAAGAGATTCTGCTTCCATCCCCTAGGACAAAATAACTGTCCAATTTTACCTGCCTATTTTCCTTATTGACGTCTTTTCAAAGACCCACACCGTCACTTCCCCTTTCTGTCTCTACCCCTAAAAGCACTAGTGAGGGTCTCTCCTATCTCTGGGCCGGTAATGCTGAAGGCCGAGGGAAATGGATGCTCTTACTCCAATGGCACATGGGAAGCCTCACGCCTTCCTCGCGGGCAAGTCCTCGTTGGTCAGTCGTTGGGTTTATACAGCTGGAAGGTGGACCCGATGGCCGCTGGATCGGCCACGCCCGCTTGGCTTTCCAAGGTACACTTTAAAATATGGCTCCTGACTCTTATGATACTTTTCTCTTCTGGTACAAGATCGCTGTCTTATTATTTCTAGTGGTCGCTATGTGCCTACAGTCCCTTTTCAAATACATTAAGTTAACGCCTTCCTTCAGCCAAGTGATTTCACAGGAGGCTTTATATGGAGCAATCGCTATTTTAAGGTTCGTGGGAGTCTTGCCTGTATGCAAATTCACGCTGCTCTATATGGTCTCAACAATCTCCTTGAACTTGGTTTCAGATCGATTAACTCAAAGGGTTTAGAGTTTGACATGATCTACTAATAATAGACCATTCCGCTTTTATCATCATGCCTCACTGGGATGCTGTATTTATTTGACTCTTATGTGGAAGACATTGTTACATAAAAGTGAATGATCAGGACAGAGTTCAAAACTCAAAACAATGTCCCTTAGCCTCTGCATTGGGGTGACTTGAAACCAAGTATTTTCTGTGCATTGAGGTAGTTTAGTTTAATTCCGAGTGGTTATTTCCTGAGGGAAGTGATAATTCCTGGAGCCATATCAAAGGCGTAAAGTGGTATGTTGACCGTGCTCTCCATGTGTATTACTTTATAGATCCGAATACAAACTTGTACCAGCCGTGGGGAGCCTTTTAATACGATCTAGTGAGATATCACGACTTGTAGGTAAACTCAACCATCTCACTATTACTGTCCCACATTTTTCCTACGAGCTAGCCGCCGGGCCTACAATCACCTCGGGATAACTATTGTGGATGTTGCGTCAGATTCTCTTGGCAGGTCAAAGGTACATCGGGACAAGTGGTGTTTGTATTTGGTAGTGAGCCATACCGATTGTTGACTACATGATTTTATCCAAAATGATCCCCATGAAACTTTACACTGTAATTCATGCTCATCATATAACTTAATATCTAACAAAGAGTAAGCATAAAACAAGATGTAGAGCCACCAATAGGTCATGCCCAAATTGTTGACTGGCTAAGACGTAGGACTGGCAGCTCCACCCACGACAGCGTTCTACATCAAAAAGATTAAAGTGCTCACTATGAACTAATATCTCAAGAAGAATAAAATACACGAGTAAAATGGATTAGTGGCTAGTTTGAGCACGAGCTGCGACCTTAGCAAAATGTGAACTCATATGGTTGAAGCATCTCTTCCAAGAGCTAAGACTGGAATATTTAACACAGTTTTATATACTATAACTGCCGCCTTGCATATTTCATCTAAACCCAGCTTTCTCCATGAGAGGACCAAGCATATCAAGTGGGATTGCTACTTTATCAAAGAGAAGCATTTGCATCGTGATACGACTACTAGTTTCCGGTCAATCCTCTAATGACCAACTAGTAGATATCTTTACTAAGTCTTTTAAAGGTCCTAGGATAAAGTATATATGTGACAAGCTTGGTGCTTTTGACCTATATGCTCCAGCTTGAGGGGAAGTGTTAAGGTTTAGTCTCCTAATCTATTTAGGATTCTTTTCCTTCTCTCTTTAGTATCCTAATTGGACTCTAACTTTATTTCCTTTTTTGCCCTAACACTAAAGTATAAATATGTATGTTTTCTCTTTTGTAAATGAATGAGAATACAAAATTTCTTTTCTCTCAACAGGATGGTTCTAAGAAGGCTATTTTAGGTAGGGAAATAGTAGGTGTCAGTAGTGGGTACAAGTAGGGCTGTACACCGGTCCAAAACCGGACCGGACCGGACCGCTTGAATCTAATCCAATCATGTTTTGGCGGACTAGACCGGACAGATATTCCGTCCACTTGTCCTGACTGCGATTCAGTCCGTCCTGCTTTGGACCTCGTTTGACCTGCTTTCGTAGATTTTTCAACATTTGCAGCTGAAGCCAAAATTTGCATAACAAATTTCATAGCACACAACATTCACAAGCTACAAATACAAATTTTTAACATTAAAATTTGATAATAAGAGTTCAATTATATAACATTCTTGCTTGCTCCACCAAACATAAGAAATCATATCATGGAGTCTAATACATACGACGTCGTCATCCAAATTATTATTTTGAAAATCAGGAACAAGGAAAAAGATTTATTAATGAGAAACAAAGTTTAGGAGTTAAAAATCTAATAAGAAATAAGAAAATTATCATTACCTTCTTAACATACTTAACAACTTGCAACTCTCTCTAACTTAAAACTGCTTTTAGGAAGTTGTTTTGACTTTTGAGTTATTTCAATATATTACCACTGTTTCAACCAAGTACTAATAATCCATTAAAGATCATGGGGAATCGGGATCATTTAAAATAACAACAAATTCCCTCAACACTCAATTAATCAATGAAAAGAATTATCTTCATATGTGGCAAAATACGTCACCGGCCCGGACGACATTCTGCCTTGTTCGGACCGGACCTGAAACCCGGAATCAATAATTTTAAGGACCGGAGACCTAGACTGATCCCGGTCCCGCCCGCTCGTCCATTCCGTCCTGCCTTCAGTCCAAATTCGTGTCCGACCACGGTGCACACCCCTAGGTACCAAGCATGCAACAGATGATGGGATTTAAGGCTGGCCCATTTTAGGGCTCCTTTTAACCTTGGAGACTCCTCCTTAATGGAATATCATGCTATGTGAAGGCGTTTTATACCTTCATGTATGACACATTGAAGTTCTCACCTTCAATGGTTCGCCCTACAAGCACTACCAAGGTCCTCATGGTGGAAGTGAATCTTTTCAAAAATTGGGTAGCTTCTTCTTCTTCTCTTTCAAAGGATGTTTAGTTTGCTGGATCATAGGGTGGGCACTGAAGTTACCCCTTAGGAGAGGATAGCAACTGTTTAAATATGGTTTTGATGGATGACACCTTATGGGGGTTTGAAGACGTGGAGGCGAGGTTGAAAGACAATGTGGTGAGTGAGACGAGTAGGGAAGGAGTAGGTCTTGGTTAGATTATGATGTAGGAGGTTTTGTGATTGAGATTTTGTCTCTCAATAAGATGAAGGCTGGAAAAGAGGTGAGGGAGTGGAAGGATGGGAAGAAGAGAAAGAATTCTAGTTCAAAAATTGAAAGGAATATTTTTGCTAATTATAAAGGGGTAGAAGGTAAGTCATTGGGTTGTTGAGAAATTAGTGCAATTGGTAGCTGATGCTAAATTTCATCTCTTGCAATTGTTAAAGGGGTGAGCAAATTATCTAGTCTTTTGGTTAAATTGTGGAAAGCAAACTTATTGTATTTGCATGAAGAGTGACTAAGGGTGTTGGTTTTGTTGTGATGGGTGGGCTTGTTATTGATCTTTTCCTTTTTTGCATATTGATGCTATTTATACTCTAATATACTCTGTTGCGCCTTTTTTTAAAAGCTTTTAATTTATTTTCTTATTTATATATGTGTGTGTGTGTGTGTAATCTAATTATTATGTCATCCTCCCCATCATTATTAATATCAATGTAATTGAAAGTCAACTGAACTTTTATTGTGCAAAAGGTTCAAGTCCAAATCAGGACATAACACAAGACATAAAATCTGGCCCCAGGTACTGAAAAAGGCATATAACTCATTGAAACTTATTGAATATTAAGGCTCAAGTCTCTATATAAAATATGTACCAAAAAGCTTATGAAGGCTGGAAACTTATTAGAAGTCATTGAAACTCATTGATATTGAGGCTTAAATCTTTTATAAATAAATGCCAAAAGCTTGCGGTGATGGAACCCTTTCGATATATGAAGCCTAAGCATTAATGGCCTTGGGGCTATAGCCTCAAATTACTATAAATGAGGCTATAACCTCAAAGCATTAGCCTTAACCTTCTAAAACTTTGATAAATTTTGTCAGGATTGTAAGATTGGTCTCATGAAATATTGTTTGTTTTTCTTTTATCCAGAGTGGCCCTGCAATGTCACGCTTGCTCAGACAATCACAATCACGGTCTTCTCAGAACCCTTCAATTAGGAGAGGAACTCAAGCTCGGGGTCCTGCATCTACTAGAATGGCACAGTTGAGGAGCCGTTTTCTCAACCAGAGTTCTACAACATCTTCTAGAGAAAGGAATCTTCACTTCCCTCTGAACATGGACTTGGATATGGTATTTGTTTATATCTCTGTCAGTCATTTGTGTTTACTGCATTTTCTCCCTTGATTCTTAGCTCTCCATGGAATCAATACACAGAGCCTTCCCCTAACCACCACCACTGCTGCTAGAATAAGTAATTGTGGTTCTTTTTAATCTATGCTAAATCTTAACTGATATGGTTTTCCTTCCTCCAGAAAATTACTTGATTGTCTTAGGAGAAAAGGGAAATCCTATTGCCAGGGCTGCTTTGTAAATTTCCATCACATTTTGGAAGTAGCTTATTTGACATGTTCAAAAGTGGTGGAAGCGACCCTGGGAGTAGAGATTTTTCTTATTAAAGGTTCATGCATACCCGCTTATAACAAAAGTTCAGTAAAATGTTTACCATGGCTTTAAAATGTTTACCATGGCTTTAAAATGTTTACCATGGCTTTCCTACCATGTATCACCAGATGGTGATTCAACTTAATTGTTGAATGTTTGAAATCTTTTCTTTTATGTAATTTTTGTCATACATAAATCATATGTTCCCCATAAAACTACTTTTTTCGGTCATAATTCTTTGTATGTGTGTATTGCATCAAATGTCATAAATTATAGCAAAACACGTATGTCTATGTATATGTATATATTATTGTATGTTCTATCATTTCTTGAAGTTTTTACTATTATTTTTATGAATTTTTGATCAATTTTTCGTCCCACTAATTTTTTATTTTATTTCTTAGGGTTTCCTTTTTGATATTTCCCAATATTTGCATAAAATCCTACCATTGACATTTCCATAATTTCTGATATTTTAATTGTTAGTCCCAACTAGTCTCTTGGTTTTTACCTTCACTGAGCATTCCTCCTTGGTATCCTTCTTCTAGGAAAGGTTTCAAACATTTGAAAAGCTCCCATCAAGTTTGAGCCAGTTTAAAACCAACAAAAGCATGCTTGAGCTGAGTTTGAACTCGAAGCACCGAGCTCAGCCTCTAGCTTGGCTCTATATCGACTTGATTACATCCATAGTTATCAAAGGTGTGCCTCAAGCTCACTTAAAGCCTAGGTGCCACCTACCCTCGCGTAGCACCTCCTACATTTTTGACCAAACAACGCCGCTTTGGCCTGGATAAATTATATCTTGAATCCAAAAACGCGCTGTTTCTGAGTTTGTACCTGAGTTTCTTTTAAAAAACCTGGTGCACCAAATGACGCCGCTTTGGGATCTTCCATGGGCCAAACGACTGCTTTTGGCCATAGATGCCTAATTTTCGGGATGTTAGCCCCTCTAGCCTCATTTTTGCCATGTTTTAACTCCAAAAAAAAGGCCCTAACCCTCCCATATCAGACAACTTTGTAGAGTCTGAGGCAAAACAACTAAACAACCAAGAATACTTAGTCGCAAAAATAGGAAACAAATTCATCATAAGGCATCATAAAATACATTCGACATATGGTGCGCTCACTTAAAAACCCATACCTCATGCAGCACTCGCTCTGCCTTATGCCATACTGCTAGCGCCAGCCTCAAATAACTTTACTACATCCTATAAAATCTGCTGTGTCTTAAGAATCATTGAGTTGATTTTGAGTATCACACACCGACTGAGTCAAGCCGCGACCTAATTGACGGCCATTTATTAATTGAGTCAAATTCGAGTCGATTTTAAGTATAATTATTTATTAATTTTTTAATTTATTCTTGCTTTGTCGAGTCGAGTTTGAGTAGCTTGACTATTTTTCGAGTTGAGTTTCGAACATTTGAAAAAAAGATCGATCAAGCTTGAGTCGATTTCGAACTTCAAGTTTTTTAATCAAGTCGAGCTCGATCTTGGCTTTGTATCTCTGAATTTGAATTGGAGTTCTCACTAACTAGGCCCTCTTTGAGTAGCTTTAGTTCCATGCAAAAATTATCATTTGTCCTCCCGCAAAAGTATTGAATGTCGGGTAGCAGATCACTCCCGCCTCTAGTTTTTCATCATTAATTAAATGATGACTGATCTTCAGTTGGTTTAGTCTTAAGAGTTGATACTAATAAAAAAAGTCTTATTTGCGGCACCGCTTGCCTCCTCAAATGCATTTCCAAGGAGAGGAAACATTATTGTTTCTTTGAAGATGAAACAGTTTTCTTGGGATGTTTGAAACTTTTCTACACTCCTCATTCTTGAGCTAGTGTTATTTCTAATGTGGATTATACCAAGATTTCTTGCACTCAGATGATTGTGCTCTGCTGGTAAGTTTTTGTCTCATAGCCTTTTTGTACTGAAGTTTGCTCGCTCCCTTGTATACGCCCTGTATATTTGGTGGGTTGCCGCCTTGGCTTTGTCTTCTCTTCAAAGAATTTCCTTTGCTTATCTATATATAAAACAGTTTTATAATGTTGGATGTGGATTGGGTTATGAGCTATAGTAAAGCTGCTTTAGTTTGTGCCAAGAAAGTATTTCAATACCACTAGGTCTTTGATTTCAAACTCTATTGAAAGAAAAGCCTTTAGTCTCTCCATTTTGTTCATATCTTCTCCTACCAGGATAATATCATTTACTATTAGACGTGAGAATCAAAGTAGGATTATGAATCAAATTACTTGTTTCATTCAGGTTATATTTATTCCCAAAGGCTTTTTGGGAATGTATCGTAGGTCGATGCTCTCTATTATGATGATTCTTATTTCGAGAGTGGATAGGGAGTGTAGTTAGAGGTTGATTTAGTTGTTACCCTAAAATTGCCTTAATCTGTTGCACAAAAATTTCAAAATCTTTCAAGATTTTGTCTTTTATTCATTTTTAATTTTATTCAATGGATCTAGATATTGGCACTAGGTGCCCATCATGCCTAGCTCATGAGGTAGAGCGCTCAACGTTTTAAAAAGGTAGGGCATAAGGAGGGGTCCCGAGTTCGAGTCCCAATGGAGACAGATTACTACATTGTAACTAAATTGTTTAGCTGTCAATAAACAAAAAAAAGGATAAGCACTAGGTTTATGCCAATATGTATATCTCTGTGTGTATGTAAAGTTATATTTTCCAATATTATAAATGTGCATATAAACATGTAGGCCATTTTGGTTGGTTAGATAAGCATGGGGTGTAATCAAGGATAAGATAATATATCATATCCCATGTTTGGTTGGTAATGGGATATAGTATGATATATCCAGGGAATGATCAAAATAAACTCACTGTAGAACTAAAATACATGGAATGGTTTTCGTTTTTCAACTAAAAATCAGCTTATGATGTTATAGAACCAAATTACATGTTTCAAACTTGGATAAAGTTTATGTTGATGCAAGTTGCACCAATATTCTCTGCACATGGTCCTTCTGTAAAATGATTTTATTTCCATTGTTCCATTCACATTATTGTTATAGTTATTGTCATTGTCACCAACTTTTAGACCTTTTCTTTAGGTTGGGAGTAAGCCGTAGCGTACCAGATCCATTTAATACCAAATTAGATAATGGACACATTGTGTCTTCCTTTCTTTTTTGTTTCTTTGTGTCTGTTCTTTCTTTTATTTATTTATTTTTATTCTTTGGTTTGGGCTCTTGGTGTTTTTTATGTTTATATTATGTGTTGTGTGGTTTGTCTATCCATGCCTTTGAATCTGTACTAGTTAAATTCGATTTGTTGTTTTGAGGGACTATGTTTAAATTAGGCATCATATTAATGGGCAATAATTTCAAATTTTGCACTAAATTTTTTTTCTAGAGTTTATCTTTGTTCATTTTTTAATTTTTGTTCAATGGATGATAGATATTTTTACTAGGTTTATGACAATATACATAGATATATACGCATACACACGCGCGCACGCCTGTGCACATACACATATATGTCTATATACACACATAATATTGTATTACATTATATTTTCAATTTATGTAAATATACATATAAACATATAAGGCCCTATTGAGTGGTTGAAGTTTTTTTTTCGGAATAGATGAAAAGCAATAGTATTAAAAAATGCCCAAAAGGCTTCACCAAAATATGTACAATGTATTCAACAACTGCCAAAAAGCACCAAAAAAGGGATGATGGAGAAACACTTAAATGGAATCTAACCAATCAATGAAATCGAATAAGGACAATGATTATTCTTTCGTAAACAACTTGGACTAAGAAAACAAGCTAAGTAGAAATAGGACTTCCAATTTATGACAAGAGAGATCCAGATTCTCAAATGCTCATCTGTTTCTCTTCTTCTAGATTATCTAAAATAAAGGCACAAAGGAGTAGCTTCCCCAAAGAACCATGCCAGTTAACAATTTCTATCTAACAAAGGAGTGAATCACCCATGAAATACCAAAAAGAGAGAACAAAAATAGTTGCTACAACGACCTTACTACAATGCAAAAGGATATGATGAATCTGATCCTTGTGAGATAAGTCACATGATATAAATTTTAGATTCTTTTATCTTCGATAAAATTGGTTGTATGTTACTCTATAATGCATACTGTTGAAAATCATAGGATATTCTTAGAATATCTTCTGATTTATTCCGTACTCTTTTACAATATTTGTCTTTCCTTTTTGTACTTGATTTGTTTCATTTTTTATGTCATTCTAATGTATATAAGTAGGTAGGACCTGTACTGTTTTATTCATTCAATCAATAAGAAAAACATAATTTTCTTATATTTCTTCACATGGTATCAAAGCCATGGAAGGTTCGAGTTTATGTTTTGTTGTGTCTTTAATTCCAACAACCCATCTAATAGTTGGATCTCCTTTCTACCACTCCACCTTCTTTGCAGAAAGCATAAGAATTCTTCACCGCCGTCAGACAACATCACCGCTGGTATGCTGGCGACTTTCTTGGCGACAACCATTGTCAGTGAGATATCCCCACTAGTCGACTCGTCGGTAGTCGAGCTATCCACCGGAGGCAAGAACTTCGGCAACCGAGCTCCCATGCGTTGTCACGCGCGTGTATTTCTCCAGCAGTTGTCCCTCTGGCTACTGGATTCTCCCACTTGGCTCGTTTCCCACCAACAGAGCTTCGTAGCTCCCTAGATCGTCCATCTGAAGCCAACATGTTCGTGTTTTGCCAATTTTTGTCTCCGACAATACTTTTCTCTGGACTTTTCTGATCTATCTTGGCTTTTTCCGATAGCCCAACACCCTCCACAAGCTTCTCTCACCTTTAGCAGTTGTGGTACTCTTGTTTTCTGGCTGATTTTATTGATTTTCTTACTATGGTTGACAAAGCTTCGAACTTTTCTTCGTTTATGTCTGGAACTCCCATGATAATTGTCAATCAACTCAAGGGAAGTGATAACTATCAGTCCTTGACTGATTATGTTACTTTATGGTTCACTGGAAATGGTTTTGAAGACCATTTGACCTCTACGGAGTCTAGTGTTGCTGCAAATAAACGCCCTCAATGGCGGAAACATGATGCTTTACTCTGTAATATTCTCTAGCAATCCATAGAGCCCAAAAACCTCGACAACCTTGGAGATTATCAGACTTGTGCCTCTTTGGAACCAAGCAAAGAATTTATATACCAATGATGTTTAACGCCTCTACCGTGTCATCTCCTTCGTTGATAGTCTGGTGCTGCTTGGTATGAAATTATCTTCCTTTGTCAGCGAATGCTCAGATTGAAAACGAGTCGTATATTCTGGCCTCCTCTACTAAAGTCCACCGATTCCAAGACCTACTACCCAACATGGATCAAATCTTTACGATCCTTACTCTTATTAAACTACAACAGAGTTTGGACAATATCCGGACCTGGATCCTCATCGCTTCGCCATTTCGACCTTCGATGACATTTTGCTCAAGCCACGTGGCCATTCATCCACTACTACTTCACTCCTGACTCTGAGGTTTCCCAACACCCTGAGATGCTCGCTCCATCTAACCCCTCGCTGATTCCCCAGCATTTGTGGTGGCCTCCAAGGTAGAGGCCGAATCTTATCAGATCTATCAGAATCGACGCAAAGGATCCTTCGAGACCTAAGTTATCGCGTACATGGTCGTCACTCGTGACCGCTTCATGTAGCCTAGTCTTCTCGAACCGCCCACCTCTAAATGAGGATCGCTCCGTTTCCATCTCGTGTGGAGTGACTTACGCCTAGTGAATACGAGGAGTTTCTTCGTTTCACTCATCCCGCCAAATCGCCTCCGGCTGCTTCTATTGCATAGACTCCGCAATGCCTACCATCTAACACACCTTCGCCCATGGATTCCTCGATTCCAATGATCCGATCATCTATTCAGAATAAGGATCTCTCTTCCTTACTATCACTTCACCCCATTTCATGATTACTTCTGGGCTAATGGAACTCAAACTACGGCCAAAGGTACTGTCTCAATATGTCCTCCCCATCTTTTTAATTTCTTTACTTCTATTCTATGTCCCGATTCTCCATTAATCCATCTCTAATGCCAGTCTAATCCATGACCTTAATTGTTCGATTACCTTTCTTACTCTTTATGTTTCCTCAAAGACCTAGCATTTGTGTATGACGATTGACATAGGACATGAGTCTTAAGGCCTTTATCATCTCAGTTCAACCCCATCTTCCATTGTCCGCATCTTGTCCAGGAATGAACTCTTCTCTTCACTGGCTGCCCCTAGCCATCCGAACATTTCCAAGTCTAAGATGTTTTTTCTACTCTTCACCTTATCTTCACTAGAGTGTGAGTCGTGGTCAACTCGGGAAACATACTCTGCCTTGCCCCTGCCAGAGCCTCTAAACTCAAGTCTTATTTCGAGCCTCGTCCACACCGATGTTTTCTGGGGTCCGCTCTAAACGCACTACTTTAGGTTTTATTTTGTTACATTTATTGATGATTTTTCTCGATGTACTTGGCTATTTTTAATGAAGAGTCGAACTGAGCTATTTTCAGTATTTCAAAAATTCTTTGCTGAGATTCGCAATCAATAATACTTCTATTTTGCATCTTAGGCAGTGATAATGCCTTGGAATACCCCTCTGCCTCTTTCTCTGAGTTTTTATCGTCCCATAGGATTCTTCATCAGTCTTCTTGTGTTTACACTCCACAACAAAATGGGGTGGCTGAGTGCAAGAATTGTTACTTAGTTGAGAATGCTCACACTTTTCTCCTCCACCATACAATTCCTCAACGTTTTTGGGTGGGACGTTATTTTAATAGCCTGCTATTTGATCAATCGCGTGCCCTCTTCTATCGTGGGTGATCAAGTTCCTCATTCTATTATCTTTCCTAATCAACCATTTTTTTGTCTCCCTCTGCGTGATTTCGGATGCACTTGTTTTGTCCACATACTTACTCTTGGCCAAGATAAACTTTCTGCTAAGGCCGCGAAGTGCATTTTCCTTGGTTATTCCTGCCTTCAACGTGGGCACCGTTGCTATTCTCCCGATACACATTGATACTTCGTTTCTACTAATGTCACCTTTTTTGAACATACTTCTATTTTCACTACCCTACCGCCTTCTAGTCCCAAGGTCTTATCTATACCTCTCATCTTTCCCATTCCGGCCTTATCCTCCAAGTCCCTAAATTTACTTCACCACAACTGCATGTGTTTATACTGCTGTCCGTATACCCAATACCTGCTAGTCCTCCCAATGACTCATCTTCTATGGCAACCTTCTCCACGTACGCATTCTCATTGCCTCACCCACTTCATCAAGCATTCTAAAGCACTCGCTCCTCCGTGAATCTCATCCTATTTATACTTTCTGCCTTATCACTGCTTATCTTCCCCATATTCTCGCTTTTTGTTTCCACCTTGTCTTATGTTTCTCTTCCAAACACTGTACATGAGGTCATCTCTCATCTAGGTTGTAAACAGACAATGGTTGAAGAAATGGTTGCTTTACATTCTACTAGCATATGGGCCCTAGTCCCCTTACATGCTGGCAAGTCCCCTGTTGGTTGCCATTAGGTTTATATCAGTAAGATTGGTCTCTCATGGATCTACGGATCGCCTTAAGGCTCAAAGCTAGTCACGAGGAGTATACTTAGATATATGTTCCGACATTATGACACTTTCTCCCGTTGCTAAGATGACTTCGCTCATCTTCTTATCTATGGTCGCTATATGAACTTTCGGGCCTCTCGCATCAATCGGACATCAAGAATGCCTTTCTTCCATAATTCTCAGCTGAGGAGGTATATATGAGCAAATCCGCTAGATTCTGCTGTCAGGGGAGTTTGGTTTAGTACGCAGCTACGCTTGTCTCAGGCGGGCCTAAAGCAAATTCTCTGACCTGGCTCGATCGCTTGTAAATTTCGTGATGCTGTTTCCTAAGACGACTTCAGAGTACATCAAACCACTGGCCTCATCATCATACCTCATTAGACAAAGGCATCTATCCGATCATTATATGGACAATATCATATAATAAAAGTAAAGGATCGTGATGGTATTCGTAAACCTATAGCATATCTTCAAATTATGGATAAAAAGACTTGGGAAAACCCAGTATTGAATAGGACGAGTATTAGCCTCAAACAATTCCGTGTAGTCAGTTTTGTATAAGTATGTCTCTGGGATATATTGAGAAAACCGGTAAAGGATCAGAAACCCGTACACCCTATGGATCCAAATGTCGTTTGTGACTGACAAGTGATTCTCTACGATTCAGGAAAATATCAGACGACTGAGCCGAAGAACAGTTAAATTCCCACCATCACCTCGACCAGACATTTCTTCGTGAGTGTAGCAATGGCCTTCCAGCCACCTCGATAGCCATCGATGCCGCGGATCCATATTCTCCGTTATATCGTTTAATACCAAAGCCGTGGGTGTTATATGAAAACAGAGGTCACACCCGATTGTTGACATTGTGACGTAGATCAAGAACAACACTTTGCGACGCATCCACTCAGATAGTGTGTAATTATCGAGGCAACTTAATATCATGGAAAGAACAAATAATTTAGCTGCTGTGTTCAAGCAATGGGCCAAGTATCGAAATGCGACTGGCTAACTACAACTTATATGGCTTCAAACAGCCTTCTTTAGAGCTGAAAATTGGGAAGATGTACTAAATGACGCTTGTGTGTGATAACCAAGCGGCCTTGCACATTACTTCCAACCCAAATTTCTTCATTTAGACACCAAACATATCATTGATCACTCCATTCGAGAGAAAATTGCCCTCAAGTGGATGCACTTTAATTACTAGTTCTCATTTCAACTCGAGTGACCAACTTGCGCATATTTTCTCATTTCTCTCCAGGTTCACTGATTCAGCCTTACTCAGAACAGTTCTCACAAGATATAATATATATGCTCACTTTAGGAGAGTTGAACTGTAGGATATTTTAATATCCTTTGATTTATTCCCTACCTTTCTTATACAATACTTGTCCTTCCTTTTTGTACTTAATTTGTTTCATTTTTTATGTCATCCCTATATATATAGGTAGGACTCAGATCGCTTTATTCATTCAACTAATGCAGAAAAATACTACTTTATATTTCTTCACACATACTTTCAATAGATATTCACACATAAACATATTTTTCTATTTATTGTCACTTTATAAAGAACTTTTCAATACACAATATAGAAACATAGGAAGATAATGTATCGATATGTTTTATGATTTTACAACTTTTAATATATCCTATACTCTGGTTGTCAATGAGATTGTGGTATAATACATCCTTTGAATGGTCATCACAAAGTGTCACTGTTGAACTGAACTATGGAATGGTTTTTACTTTTCAACTGAAAATGAGCTTATGATGGTTATAGATACAAAACACAGTTCAAAGTTGAATCTTGGTTTATGCTGATGCAAGTTGCACCTACATGCTATACTAATGCAATACAATTCACATGATTTCTTGATTTCACCAACTGTTGGACCTTTTCCTTGGATTGGGACTGAGCCATAGTGATTGAACACCAAATGAACATCTTGTGCCTTTCTTTCTTCTTTTTCATCCTTTTCATATTTTTATCCTTTTTTTTTGGTTGGGTTCTTTGTGATTTTCTTTTTGTCAGTATTGTGTGTTATGTGGTTTATTGATCCATGCTTTGGAATGGATACAAGTTGAATTTAATTTGTTAGTTTCAGCCAAGTCAGATGAAGGTAGATTTGACTCTTTGTCCTGTTGAAATCGTTTTGATATTATATAATTTACTATATTGGTAACCTAAAGGCTTTTTTGCATTTTTAATTTTAATAGAATTATTTGTCTAGCTCTTTTTTTGATATGTTAATTATTGGTACCTGTTGAACTATGCTGGTTTAGAGGACTAGAAGTGGTTATTTTATGTACTTCAGGCTTGGGTGAGAGTTGCTTAAATAGTTTTTTTTTGTTCAACATTCCTTTTCCCTCAATGTTTCTAGGAGAGGTATATGTTCTTACCTAACCTGTTATCGATATTTTTTTTAATGTTAGGGGATCTTTCATCCCCTTTATTCTGTTTCACATTGCTGGTTGATGTGTTGCTAATGTCATTTTAATATTATAATGAATATCTTGCTTTCTTATGCAGAGAATTGATATATTGGAAGCATTAGAGGCTGCAGTTGGTGATTTTGGTGATAGAAGTATGCCTGCTCACATCCTTCAAATGCAACGTGATTTCAATGAGTAAGATTTTAGTATATCGGTTAGTTGATCTATATTCCATTAATTTAGGCTGCTGGAACGGTGATAGAAAATGATGCCACTTGTGTCTGCCAACTGGGTGGGTGGATATTTCTTCACATCCAGATTTTGTTCGATATAAACCGCAGTCTGGTTATTATATTTCGTTATGATTCTAAGATAACCTTATTTTGATAAATTAGAAGTTTATTTCCCATTTGTTTGTTCTGATTTTGATGCATAACAGAGAAGTATAATGCTAGGAGAGTAGCAGTTGACTGAAAGAACTCTAGGAATACTTAGAAACCTTTAGGCTTCACATCCAACTTATCTTTGTATTTTACAGAGAAAATAGTGATGATTGAAATTTTATTTACAAAATATCTTTATATTTTGATTCCTTTTCAAAATATAGACTATTATATAGAACTTCTCTAGGGACTTGCAACTCATCGAAATTGACACATAGTAATGCAGCTTGTTAAGGATTAGTTTCCTAATCCATTTAGGAATCTTTTCCTTATTTCCTTTTCTCTTTAGTCCCCTAATTAGACTGTAATTTTGTTCCCTCTTTTTCCCTAACATTAGAGTATAAATATGTCTGTTCCTTCACTTTGTAAATTAATGAAAATCAAATAGTAATTTTTTTCTTCACATGGTGTCAGAGCCATAGAAGAGTTTGAGAATGTTAGGGTTAGACTTTTGCTATGTGGTTAATTCCAGTAGTCCATCCAACGATCGTGTCTCACTCTGGTGGAGTTCAATCGTCACGAAGCCTCTTAGAAGCCACAACCATCTTCATAACATTCTAATGCCAACAACTTTTTTCGACAAGATTTTCTGGCAACCTCCATTTTGGCTGACGAGCACACCAATAGGAGCATCTCTTTGATCTATCCTCCGGTGGAAACCTTGCCGGAAAATACCCATCCACGCGCCGACCTACAGTTTGACGCTGAAATTCACGCGTTGGCCTGTGAGGCACTGTTTGGCTACACGCCTCCTCTAGCAGCCTCGCCTGTCGTCGATGAGCCACTCCAGCCACCTGTCGTGTCCCGCCGTCATTGGAAAACCCTTCTTTTTCCATTTTTTCTCTTCGGTGACTGTTTCTGGGCTATTTTGTCTCTCGAATCTGCTTCATTTTTTGTGTTTTTTAAAGCTTTAAGACACTTTCAAGCCCTTGGGCGTTGTTTGTTCCTTATGAAAGTACTAGTTTTGTTGATTCTGTTAACTTTATGCTGATTTCTCATCTCTATGGCAGAAAAAGACGTCTCAATGGCTAAAAAGGCTAGACTTTTTTTTGATAGATAAGCGAAAAAGGTCAGACTTTTAATTCGTTTGTATCTGAAACTCCTATGATTACCTTGGATCTCATGGGGAGCGAAAATTATTTGTCATGGGCAGATTTTGTGGAACTATGGTTTATTGGTAATGGTTGTGAGGATCATCTTACTATCGCAGACACAAGTATCCTCGAAGATAAACGTCCTTAGTGGCGAAAAACTGATGCTTTACTATGCAATATTCTTTGGCATTCTATTGATGCCAAGACTTTATATAATATTGGGGTCTATAAAACTTGCTACACTCTCTGGAATCAATTGGAGAAACTGTACACTAATTACATTCAACGTCTCTATTGAGTAATATCCTCCATTGCTAATTTGAAACAACCCGACATGGACATATCTTCTTATGGTGGACGGATGTTTGCCCTGAAGGATGAACTTGCATCTATCTTGCCGAAATCTACTAATGCTGAGACTTCATAGTCAAAGATGGATCGAGTCTTTATGATCATCCTTTTGCTTAACCCCTAGATTTTGAGAACATCTAAGATCAGATACTCACTAAAGCAGGTATTCCAAACTTTGATGAGGCTCTTGCTCGGTTACTTTGCCATACCTCCACTACTACTCAGTCCATGCGATCTGAGATTACACCAGGCACTTCTGTGATGGTTTCTCAGTCTCATTCTCGAAATGATTCCCGAGGTGGATGCGGTAGCAATTGAGGTAGAGGACAACATCCTCACTACACATTGTCACAGGCTTGGCCACATCCGTGATCGATAATATCAGTTACATGGTTGACCTCCTCGTAATGCTCATTTGGCTCAATCTTTTGATGATCCATTGAGTTTGAGTTCTATCTCATGGAGCTCATCCTTACCTCAGGGAGTCATTCTTAAGCTCGACGAATATGAGGAGTACCTTAGTCTCACTCAAGCTGTCTCCATTGCTTTGGTTTCCTAGACTGATAATGTTTATGCTTGCCTTACACATTCATCTGCACCTTGGATCCTTTATTCTAGAGCCTCTGATCATATCTTTAGTAATAAAGACCTTTTTTCTTCTCTTACCTTTCCGTCTCCTTTACCTACTATTACCTTAGCTAATGGTTCTTAAACCATAGCTAAAGACATTGTCACGACTTGTCCCCTCCCTTCCTTGCCCTTTACCTCTGTACTTTATGTTTCTGATTTTCGTTTTAATCTTTATTTCCATTAGTAAGTTGACTCGTGACCTTCATTGTGTGCTTACTTTTTCTTACAACTTTGTAACCTTGCAGGATCGGAGTACAGGGAAGACGATTAACATAGGACTTGAGTCACAAGACCTCTTTCACCTATGCTTGCCTCTTTGTTCCACTACTTGCACTTCCACGGAAGCTCCTCTCCTCATCCATAGTTGTCTTGGTCATCCAAGCCTCTCCAAGTTTTGAAAGTTGGTTCCTCATTTTTCTAGTTTCACATCTTCGCTGAAAGTGTGAGTCATGTTAGCTCGAAACATACCTACGCCTCATTCCTCAAAGCTCTTAGATCCCTGACAAAGTCTCATTTTGTTTATCCACACTGGATGCTTAGTGGTCTTTCTGCGCCCGAATCTACTTTGTGATTTCGGGTAGATTTTGTTACTTTTATAGGCAATTATTCTTGATGTGCTTGGTTATTTTTAATGAAAACTCTAACCGAGTTATTTTCTATCTTTCAAAAATTTAATGCTGAAATTCACACTCAATTCAATACTTCTATTAGTATTCTAAGAAGTGATAATGACGAGGAATGTTTCTCTATGCCATTCTCTCCTTTTATGTCTTCCTATGGGATTCTTCACCAATCATCTTGTGTTTACACTCAACAGAATGGAGTGGCTGAGCGTAAGAACTTTCATTTAGTTGAGACAACTTGCACTCTCCTCCATCATAAGGTTCCTTTTTTTGGGGGAATGCTCTCTTAGTTGCATGTTATTTGATTAATCGTATGTCATCCTCTGTTTTACATGATCAGATCCCTCATTCCATCTTGCTTCCTAATCAACCTCTCTTTTGCCTCCCTCCCCGTGTCTTCGATTATGTTTGTTTTGTTCATATTCTTACTCATGCAGCACAGATTTCCTCAACAAAGTTTCACGGCCGTGTCTTCTCGGTTATTCTAGCCTCTCGTGAGAGGTTGTTATTGATGTTATTCTCTCGACATTAATCGCTATTTCATCTCTGCTGATGTCACTTTTTTTGATGATTCCTCTTTCTCCTTTGCAACGCGTCCTCTTGTTTTAGATGTCTTATGTATTCCTCTTGTCTTACCATCTCCAGATTTCCCTTCTTCACCTATGGATGTTGTGACTCGACCACTTCAGGTTTATACTTGCTGTCCTTGTCTTCCTACCGGGCCTCTTGTTGATTCATCTTCTATGCTGTCGTCATCTCTTGATCCGGTTCCGCAACTACTTGATGATCTACCTATTGCCATTCGGAAATATACTCGTTCTACTTGTAACCTACATCCTGTTTATAATTTTCTAAGCTTTCATTGTTTATCTTTACCCTACTTTGCCTTTGTTTCCACTTTGTCTTCTGTCTCTACCCTTAAAAGCACTTGTGAGACTCTCTCTCATCTGGGCTGGAAACAGGCAATGGCTGAGGAAATGGATGCTCTTTACTCCAATGACACATGGGAGCTTGTCACTCTTCCTCTTGGCAAGTCTCTTATTGGTTGTCATTAAGTTTATAAAGTGAAGGTTGGACCTGATGGCTAAGTAGACCGACTTAAGGTCCGTTTGGCTGCCAAGGGATATACTTAGCAATGCATCTCATACTCTTATGATACATTTTCTTCGATGGCCATGATTGCCTTTGTTCGCTTGCTTCTCTCTATGGCTGCTATGCGCTCATGGCCCCTTTTTTCAGTTGGATATCAAGAATGTCTTCCTTCTTGGTGATCTTGTCGAGGAGGTAAGTTTTATGCTCGTGTGGGGAGCCTGGGTTTGGTATGCAAGCTACAGCCATTCTTATATGGTCTCAAATGTTTCTCTCAAGCTTGGTTTAGTCGGTTTAGCTCAATGGTTCAAGAGTTTGGCATGATTTGAAGCACAAATGTACTATCTTGGCTTTTTATTATCCTAAATTTACCGATGTTGTATTTACTTGATTGTTCGATGACATCACATATGTAGAATTGATCAGGATTTGTATCTTAAATTCAAACAACACAACTTTATCCACTTTTAGACAAAAGATTTAGGGAAACTCAAGTACTTTCTAGGTATCGAGGTGTTCCGCCTACTGTGTGATTATTTCTCAGAGGAAGTATAATTTTGATATATCATGACATTGGTATGTTTGGATCAGAAGTCATAGACAATTCTACTGTTATGAATGCCAAACTTGTACTAGGTCAAGAGGAGCCTCTACGAGATCAAGGGAGATATTGACGACTTGTAGGTAAAATGAACTATCTTACTATCACTCGGCTTGATATTTCTTTTCCTGTGAACGTAGTTAGTCAATTCTTACAATCATCTTATGGTAGCCATTGGGATGATGTAAATCATATTCTCCGTTATGTCAAAGAAACACCAGGTCAAGGGGTGTTTGTATGAGAATAGAGGTCATACCCAGATTGTTAGCTATGGTGATGCAAACTGGACATGCTCACTCATAAATAAACGTTCTACACGTGGTATCGCGTCATCACGTGAACTTTAACATCTTAAGAGTAAGAATCTGGATATAGTAGCTTAGGTCTAAAATAAGCCGAGTATCGAAAGTTATGACCTTTAGCATCATGTGAACTCATATGGTCAAGCATCTCCTCTAAGAGCTAAGATTGTAATGATGAACATGAAGCTTATATGTGATAATCAAGTCAGTTTCGTATATTTCATCTAACTTAGTTTTCCATGAAGTAATTGTAAAGCGACATCAAAGTGGATTGCCACTTTATCAGAGAGAAGATTGCATTAGGATATATGACTACTAGTTTTATCAGCTCTAATGACCAACTAGCATATATCTTCATTAAGTTTCTCAGAGGTCTTAGGATAAAGTATATATTTGACAAGCTTGATGCTTTTGACCTATATGCTCCAGCTTGAGGGGAGTGTTAAGGATTAGTTTTCTAATTCATTTAGGAATCTTTTCCTTTTCCTTTTCTTTTTAGTCTCCTAATTAGACTTTAATTTTGTTTCCTCTTTTGCTCTAACACTAGAGTATAAATGTGTATGTTCCCTCACTTTGTAAATTAATGAAAATCAAAGAGTTATTTTTCTCTTCACATAGCTTGAAAATAGCAAAAACTTGGATTGACTACTGGATCATATTAGAGACTTATGGGGAAACAACAATACTAATGGATGGAAATGGTAACTTATGACCATTGACTAGGCCCATAATGTGATTTCTGATAGGTTTAGACTGAATCCATACTGAATTATATAAAGATTCTATTAAGCCCATTATACTTTAGGGAGTGCTAAATTAAAGTATGGGCCCTGGAGTCCATTCCTTGGTGCTTTTGACGAACTTTTAAAGGTGGCTGCAGCTTCTTATACTAGACATATGTGCATGGAAAATATTCTGTTCGTATATGGGGAAGAGTCCATATTTCTGTGAATGTGGGTGCTGCAAAAAGTTGATCTTGATGTAAGTTCATTGTGATTGGAGATTTAATAGGCTCCTCTCCAATTGTGTATGAACCTAATTAATTCCCATCCAAATTTCTACTTATAGGAGGACTCCATATTCTGCCTATCTATTGTTGCATCCTCATATTTATTTTGAAAAGAGGTGCTTCAGATGTGAATGCTAAGTAATTGATATCTTTTCATTGGTTCTAGTTAGCTTCTGAGTAATGATTTCCCTTTCTTTTCTGAATAGCATTTTTCTTTGTTGAATATTCTTTGTTGTTTTTCGTTGAGTCCCGATATCTGAATAAGGAGAGCCTTTTAGTATTAATTTCTTTTTTATTGCACTTCCTTTAGGTTCCTGTCACATATTTATCCATTGATAAGAAGAAGAAGAACTTATCTCTGAATCTCTGTCCAGGAATGATTATGAAATGCTGTTAGCCCTTGATGAGAATAATCACAATGTTGGTGCATCTGTCAATCAGATGAATAGCTTGCCTCAATCTACAGTACAGGTAATATATGGTATCTGAGATCTGCATCTTTACTTGCTGTTAAATTGTCATCTTTATTTGCTGCTATTAAATTATGTTGTATTTTCATTGTGTCATGCAGACTGATAACTTTGAAGAACCTTGTGCAATTTGTCTCGAGACCCCAACTATTGGAGATACCATACGCCATCTTCCTTGCTTGCACAAATTTCATAAAGATGTAAAAATTCTCTCTCCCTGCAACTCAAGAAATATTTGCATCTAGAATAAGAAACCAATTAATAGCTTTGTCCTTCTTTACATTGTCTTGGCAGTGTATTGATTTATGGCTCTCCAGAAGCACTTCGTGCCCAGTTTGCAAGTCATCCATCACTTGATTGCACTAGCAATTCCAATGATCCACGTCTTTGCTTGCAGCTGGTTATAGATTTGATTGTGTGCTAAAGGTAATCACAATTTCGTTTTGGTTTCCTGCTTACAACTAACTATGAGCATTTGGAACTTTAAACATTGAGGGGGGCTGTCCTCTTTTAATTTTGTTTATGTTAAGATCTACTAGGAAAAAGAAGATCCTTAAAGTTGATGATATATGTCAATCATGCAAATTCTTCTTTTTGGATGATATTATTAGGATGAATCAAAAAAGCAAAGTTTCATGAGGTAGAATGTAATTGTCTGCCCATGTGAAATCTGAAGCCCTAAAATTTAGACATATACTGCTTGGCTTATATTCTTGCAACCCATCTCCTCCACAATAAACACAATTTAACTTATTTGGTTGCAGGCATCTTCACTTGCACAACTCCCCATTTTTCTTGCTCTTATGTATATTTAGTTCTATCTTTTTTATTTTTGCATTTTCTACTTGTTTGGTTTTGTAGAAAATGGTGGGTAACAAAATATGACATTCTTATGACCACAATCAAATTTTCGATTAGAAGTTGCACTTTCTGAAATGGGAACAGAATAAAGGGCCTGTTTGATTCCTAATTTTGAACATTGTCTTGAAAACAATTTTTGAAAACACAAAGAGCACCATTTTGGTGTTCTTTGAAAACTGTGCTTGGTCTTTGAATTTAATGTTTTATGTGTTTTCTCTGTATTTTAGAACAAAAATTTCCATATTTTCCTTGTTTCTTGTTTTTGAGAACATAAAACAATTTAAAAAAACTATCACCAAACAGACCAAACGTCTTGTCTTGGGGAGATTTAGATCCTGGATGGTAATTGTTTTGAAAAATAAAAAGTGTTTCATAATCAAACAATAAAAGGAGGTCCTTATTTGAGGATCGCTTCTAAAAATAATCGGACTGATATGTATAAAACTCAGCTTTCTACGCCTATTTGCTTGTTCTACATACTCTTTGTTCTGTTTCTCTATCTTTAAGTGAACCTCTCCTCTTGTCGTATCTTGATTTCTTTGGTCTAACTTAAAGATCCTTCTCATACAATTCCTTTGTCATCTTGAATCCAGTTACCTTAACTTGCATAGATGTCAACAAATAATCTTTTCTACTCAAGGCATCCGCAATAAAATTATGAAAACCAATTATGATTTACTTCTCCAATTCAGATTTTGACAACAAGAAACTCTTCTATTGACAACAAGAAACTCTTCTCTTGGATTCTAAAGCCATCATTGATTTCAAAGGTGCCAAGATGGTTTTATGGTCATCCTCGTGGGATGTATATGTTTTTGAAACTATCATAAATCACCTTCCTATCATATTGCCATGTCCTCTTGCAAGAAGTGACAAGCATCCATTAGAACAACCTCACACCATATCTCATCATTGTAATGCTTACCAATTGTAAACGAGACAAGACATCTATGTATATAACTTCCCTTTTGAAGCCAACAAAGGTTATAAGGTTTTGGAAGAGGAATCATCTTCAAATCCAAAATTTTCACCATCTCCACCTAAACACAATTCTCAAAGCTCCCACTATCAATAATAACCAAGTAAACTTTACCCGTAGATGTGCACTTTGTGTGAAAAACATTGGACCGTAACCAATTCTCTTCACTACCAGTTGATCCTATTTTAAGACTTCTTTGAGCAACTAAGAAAGTCTCATGGTCAGACATAATAAACTCATCCTCGTCTTCTTGCTCATGGTCAGATTCAACTACCTTTTCAAACATCTTCATTGCCTTCATTTTCCTCAACTAGGGCAACTACTAGGTCTTAATGCTCAAAGACACGCTCCATCGTATTAAGCCAATCCAAAAAGTCATCAACATGCATTCTTCCTTCAAATTATGGAATATCTAGTTTAGATTTGATTCTTGAGTCTTCATCATAATTATCACGCCTTTTATAGTAATCATCATCTTGATAGTAGCCATCATACCTCTTATGAAAAATGTAGTCTCATGCACGCCTATCTTTAACCTTCTTGCACTCTAAGAAACTTCGAACTTGACTTGGTCGCAAAATCTCTTTATCCCAATCATCTTGTTCCTCCTTGATCTTGTTTTTGCCTACACATTCCGTCAAGTCCTCCATAGCCCTATGATCTTCATAAACTCTCAAACAATGTTGTAGACACTAAACAAGAATCTCAAGATCAACAATACGTTTCTACCATGAGGTTTGCAAACCACTAGAATCATGACTAGAACTCTTGTCTCCAGCATCAAGAATGCCTTTTAGCTTATAATTTGCCATCAAACCATGAGCATTGATACCAATTTGATGCAGGAGACGGGCCGTGATGGATGATCAAATGGTTTAGATAACTTAGGGTATCGATTTGTGGTAATTTATGGCTATCGAGTATAATTTGATGGGTAAAGGATAGATTTGGTTTCAAAGGTTCTAGCGCTAATTTAGGGTTATATAGGATGGGATAAAGGATTAAAATGAATTGTTTTCAGTTTGGGAACATTTAGGTTTGATGCAAAATAGGCTTATTTTGAGCTAGTATTCAATTTTAGGTTTTTCTAAAGCAAATTAGGATTTAGCACAAATTTAGGGTTTCTTAGGTTAGGGATGATTATATTCAAGGTTGTAGGATGAAACAAAGTATTTTGGGTGGTTTAAGAAGTATGGAAAAGGATTTGGAATGAGTTGGGTTGAAAATTGAAAAATCGGTTATGGATAGGTTAAGGATAAGATGATGAGATGAGTTTGGAAAGTATAACGATAAATTACTGTACCTAAGGAATTTACTACTGATAAGAAGAATCAACTCGTCACTCTGCTTTAATCCACTAAAAAGATAAAGAGATCACAGATATACTTCACACTCAATGATCCACTTAAGGATAAGAAACCATAAACTTGTCATTCAAGGGAATCTACCCAAGAGATAAGTAAACAAGAAATATATTTCACCACCCAAAGAATCTACCAAGAGATAAGAAGCTACGAGCTTGTCACTCCCTCTCAAGGGATAAGAGAACAAGAGAGAAATCTTTTAAAAAAAAAAGAAATATGAAAATTGTATTAAACTTTGATTTATGATGAAAAAGGATTACATTGAGGGTATATATAGGCCCTTTATCTCTCTAATTAAAAATAATTGTATAAAACAACTCATACTTTGACTAGGAAAACAAATCTTTCTAAATTAAATAAAGTAACTCATATTTTGACTAAGAAAACAAATCTTAGCAAAATTAAAACTAACAACTCGTACTTTGACTAGGAAAGAAAATCTTGCTAAATCAATTCCAAATAAAAAGTAGTAATAAGACTCAAAATACTAAGATTTAGAAAATATATTTGGTATCTCAAAGGTTTCACAACCTCCTGAATTCAATTTTCTATGATCAAGATCGAATTTCTAATAGTTGTTGTATATGCTCTTGCATCAACTTTAAGAAAATTAGTGTGCCCATGTGCAACGCATGTGAATTCCTTGTTATTGTTACCAGGCTCAATTATCAATAGTATCTATAAACTTTGAAGGGAATGATGAAAGATTTGCCTAAGATTCAAACTAAATTGATAAATGAAAAAAGGCTTATTTTTTCTCAATATCTTTTTAGGCACATCTTTGCTGGTACAACACATGCAAAATGTTTAGCCACATCAGGTCCATTTCCATTTAGAATGAACATTGATATGAAAGGTGTAAATGAGCAAAATTTAAGAATCCATCATAAAAAGGAAAGTTAATTTATACAATTCTCAATCCAATTTTCCTTTTTATTTTTCTTTCAACAAAGACTAATTTATAATATAAAGTAACATTTGTCAAAAAAATTTATAATATAAAATAACAAAGATAGGTCATTTGGAAAAAAACATACCCTTTGGACAAGAAAATGAAAACAGGTGTTGGAGAATTCCCAAACATCCACAATCTTTAAGCTTTAACTGAAAAGGATATTGCACTCGATTAAAAATGAGATTTGTAAAAAGGTTGTAGAAAGTGTGGGGAATGCAATTCCCTTATTAAATCATATATATTTACAATGTAGTCGTTGGGATCACAAGTTGATGGGGTTAGAATGTGTCACCTCACCATCTTAATCATTTGCTTCATCAAAGGAGGTAAAGAGATCAACTTCTTCTACCTAGAGGATTACGGTTTTTTTTTCTTGAAATATAGGACAATCCAGATTAATGTACAATAAGAATTGATAACAAACAATAGGGATAAGGCACATATCCAAACATACCACTGCATAAATCAAGTTGAATTTTTATGCATCCATTTCCTCACATCCATTTTCTTGGTTCAGGATAACTATTTGTCTTTTTGCAAAAGGTTCACATTAAGATGTTAATTCAATTTAATTTTACTTTTCAATTGAGAAAATCTGAATTATGATACTCTTAAGCTGATTATGACTTCAATGATTAGGAAATTGTAGATAGAAATGATAAGCTTACGGAAAAAAAATGAACTTATTTTCATTCCATTTTTAGACAAGGCCAGAGTTAGAGTAGGTATATTTGTAGCCTAGACTTATTACGCAAACAAATTGCTATGATAACAATTTAAAACTTTGAAAATAGCCCATCATTGAATAAGATTCAAAATGACCAAAGAAAGATTTAATGAATTACCTTTTAGCATTGCCTTTTGGCCCATGGACTACAAATTGTAGACAAGATTCCATAATCTTCTTTTGTTCCATAATCACCGTGACTTTTCTTCCATTTATCCTCTCCATGTAAACATAATTTTTTTCCTACCAACCTGTGAAAGCCGAACTTGTTCTCATTGTTCCTTTGATAAGCCATTGTTAGCCATAAAAGAATTCTCACTGAATCTATCTTTCAACAATATATCCATATTAAATCCATGTCAATAATTAATTACTTACATGTCAATTTTCATTCAAGAATATTTATGAGAATATTATAAAAAAGAACTATCGAAATACAATGAGCATTTACAAATAATTATAAAATTAAAAACATGAATATAGATAATTGTAACCAATTTTAAGAGAGGGTTGAGATTTTCAGTTTTAGGCGGAGCTTTGTGAGGGATGAGATAAAAAAATTTTATGGGTCCTACTCTGGGTTTTCTTATATTTTAAGAGAGGGTTGAGATTTTCAGTTTTAGGTTGAGCTTTGTGAGGGATGAGATAAAAAATTTTTATGGGTCTACTCAGGGGTTTTCTTATTCTCATATGACCTTTTTTTTTTTTTTTTTAAATTTACAAATTTTCGACCAATTAAACATCTCACAAAGATAATCAAACATTCCTATCGTTGTGTTAAGTCCTAAACAAATAATTTAGACAAATCCGACAAGATAGCAAAATATGAGAGATACGCACCACGATCATACACGTAGCGAAGTTTTTATTAATCTAGTTAAGAAAATAATGGTACGTATATGTAGTGTCTAGAATCTTGATGAAATATTCATAATCCCATATTCTCTCAAAGGGATGCATCTAGATTTTCCAGCCTATATACCATAGTCAAATATAAAATATAAAATATTTTTTAGGCCATAAGATTTCGGAAGAAACCCCTTTTGGGATGTCCCTTATAGTTTAAAACAATTAAAAATTAAGCATATAAATAAATAAGAGAGATATAAAACATTAAACAAGTTTCATTTGATAAAACACACCTTTATACAAAGAGGAAGAAAGCTTGAGTTGAAAGCTTCAGGAAAGCTTAGGCTAAAAGCTTTTGGGATATATCACAATAAGAGAGTAAGAGGGTTGTGGGTAGAAAGAGAGAGCTCAGGAGTAAGAGAGGTTCGAGATATCCTTCTTAGATAGAAAAGTCCTCTATATATAGAGGAAAGAAAGAAACTAGGGATGATAGGATAAGGATAAGATTAAAGAATTTGATTCTGGGTGCTCATTGGTCCGTATCATTAAATCAAAAACTTCAAACTTTTTCCTTTTACAGGGGATATGGACAAGGGAAAATTTGGATATGGTGGGTTTTCTGATAAGATTACAACATATGAACGGTCACATTTGTCCTTGCTAAGGGAATCTTATCAAAAGATGATCTAGAAAGAAAAAATAATACAAATTTCGTTCGCTTTGAATCTAAGTCAGTTTCTTATATAACCGTTTATGTCTTTTGTCAACCTTGTCAAAAGGGTATGTCGGCCTTGCTTTAAGTCGCTTCCATAGTCGGCTTTTGCTTTATACTTGGCTTATGCTTTTTTCCCATGCTTTGTTGTTTTTTCTCCCGCCCTTGTCAAATCTTGTCAAGAAGCATCTTTCCTTCTTGAAAAAAATTACTCAAACATTCTTATCTTCTTCGTTTCAATGATCTTCGTGGCTTCTCGACTCTACTTCGTGATAAATCTTTTAAGGATCTCACCCACTTCATTGCATCAGACTAAAATACTATTCGTGAAACCCCCATAAACTAGATTTGTCATGGTTCTACCAACTACCGTTTGAGCTGGACTAGGTACATTAAATTGGCCCAATGAACTAGGCTCCAACAATTCTTTAAACTGGCCTAAGGGGCTAGGTTCTATCTTGACATCAGATCCAGTATCATGTTGATTTTCTAAATTTGAAAAATTATTCGTATGTTCTATTTTGAATTTCTTTATTTCAAAAGCTATGTTTTTAAATTTTATGTCTATTTCATTTTCTATCTTATCTTCATATAGTTTCTTATAACTAAGAAATTTTGTTCAGATCTATCATATTTTTTCCTTAGAATTTATATTTCTTCTCTAAGTAAATGGTCTTGATTTTGGAGTGGAGGAAAAATGAGAGGAAAATCATGTGTTAAATCGAAAGTTTTGCTTATATGGCTACTGCAGGGTTCTACAGGATTTAAATAGGGTTTTCCATGATGATTTAAAAATTTGCTTTTAACTAATGGCAACAAATAATTATTTCATAAATTTGTTTTACATTGGTCTAAGGCCCGGTTAGATTATAAAATCTCTTGAAAAATGGTCTAGGATGATTTGAAATATGCACCCACTTCTTCCTATGTTTTAAAAACGCCTGCTTACGCACTGCAGATAACATAAAAGCTAAAATTGACGTTACCATTATTCTTTTTATTAAAATATTCTAATAAACAATTTAAGCAAGTAATGAAATATTTTCTATCTAAACTCTTATTAGTTTGGTTATTAAAAATATGGTTGAAACTAATACAAAGGTTATCTATAAAACATTTTTGTTCTCCATCTAGTTTTAAATGAGGTAATTGATTGAAAGTTATATTACTTCTAGGATATACCTTAAGAGAATTCTTTCTGAAGGTAAATACCTTTTCTTGATCTTTACTGTATCAAGCCTAATGATCCTACCATTCGCCATCTCATCTATGACATAAAATTAATTTATTAGTCTGCTTAGTGAATCTGCTAGGCCACTTATCTTTTCCTTTGATATGTTATATTTCTATTTTTACACCTGTATTAATTATCATTTCTGTGAAATTTAACCATCTCATTTGAGAAGATTTTTTTTTCATTTTTTAGTTTGTAAAACTTTACTATTGCTTCACAGTCTGTTCTGATCAAAATTTATTTTTTTGGGAATTATTAATATTCTAAAGATTTCTATAGCATAGGTTATGGCTAATATTTTTGCATCTATGCTGCTTATATTACCCATTTCTTTGTATTTTCCACTGCTATATCTACAAATTTTTTATGTATTTTTTGCTGAATACTTATGGGGTTTTGCTGATAATACTGCTCCCATCCTAGGTTGCATCCATCTGTCTCAATTATTAAGTAATCATTTATTAATGGTAGTTCTAGTGGTGGTAGTTTTGTGACTAATTCTTTGAGAGTTTTTACTAGCTTGATATCTTCTTGTTAAAATATTTTCATTTTTTACTTCCTACTTTACTAAAACAGAGAGCTCTGCAGAATTTACTTAAATTTTTTATAAAAGGTCTAGTATAGTTTAATAATCCTATAAATTGTAATTCTTTGTGTCTTTATTTTAATAAGAAATGCTAGAATTTTCTAAATATGTGGTTGTGTATTAATATTTTTACCTTTCCTATTATTAATTCCTAAAATTCTATAGTCCTGCTGAAATAGTTGCATTTTACTTTTTACTAATTATACTCATGTTCTCGCGAACTTTTTAATACTATTTGGAGGTGTCCTATATGTTTTTTCTTATTCTTGCTAAAAACAAGTATATCATCTATGTAAACTGCTACAAATGAATCATTATCTCTAAAGATATTATCCATCTTCCTTTGGAATATTGATGGTGCATTTTTTAAACCAAATGGCATTACAAGCCATTCAAAATGCCCTTATGGACAAGAAAAAGTTGTCCAAGGTATACTATCTAGGTGCATCTTAACTTGCCAAAATCCTTATTTACAATAAAATTTGCTAAATGTAGTACGATCTTTTATTTTTCCTAATAAGTATTCTTTTGTTGGTATATCATATCCATAATCTTCTGTATTATCGTTTAACCTTTTGTAGTTAATCACCATCCTACTTTTTCCTCTTTTTTGTTCACTATGTTTGTTTACTAAGAAGATTGCAGATCTATGAGGTGAATATGATCTTCGTATTACATCTAGTTTTAATAAATCATTAATGTGTGTCTTATAATTTTCATCTTTTTTCTGGGCCATTGTTTCTATTTTCGACTGCACTCTTATCGACAGTGAATCTCGCTAAGAAACTACGTGAACCTCCTGTACCCAAGCTCGCCAACTGGACACAAGCTACCATGAAGCTAAGCCGCTAAACCGTCGAAATTGTCTGAAAACGTTTGGTTATAAAATTTTCACTTTTCTATCAAAATCACACCTTAGATTTAACGAACCGACAAAGATAACTACCGTACCTGGTTAAGCCCCGAAATATAGAAATCACTTGGGTATAAAAATACACCATAATATTTTCCAAAAAATCCAACTACAACTTCATAAAGGACCTCGTCCTCATCAAAATATAAGATAAGAATCAATCCAACATAATTTCATCGCAACCTGTTTTTCTCAAAACCATGCATGCATATTTTACAAAATTACATATACAAAATGTCACATTTTAACTTTTACTACGTTTACTTTACATCTTATCTTATATATAAATACAACACAACGTCTAGGATTGAGGATCCTGCAAAGGTCTTTCGCCTGCACCCGTGACTTGAAAATTATTTAAAAACGTAAAATCGTGGAGCCAAACTGACTCGAGTACTATAAGTTCTAAATGCGTTGGTCTCACGTATGTACCTCCCAATATAAAATCAGACAAAAATGGTTGTAAACCTGTTTATGATAAAACCTGAAGCCACATGAAAACCATTTCTCAAAACTATTCTGAAACTATTTATGTCAAAACCTGCTTCGCTGGTGGTTAACATATGAAAGTGCTATATCAGAATCAAGTACCAACCATCGTGGACTCCATTTCAACTGCTCGAAACTATTTCTCATTATGAAAATTGTTTCAGCATGGTTAATATCCGGTTATGATCAAATCAAGACCAACCACCTGGTACGATTTTGAAATACCCTAGACATGATGCCACGAAACCTGACATCGGTAGTGAACCTCGGAACACTACCCGTCTAATATGGTCCGGTGAACACAATGGGATCTCTATAAGCATAATGGAACCTCGAAACCAAAATGCTCGGTGATGGAACCTCGGAACCAACACCTCATCACCATGTACTATGTCGCTTAACCATCTATATACCTCGAATGTCAAGAGGGGCGACTCCACTACATAACACATAATTATATCTAACCCAATCACGACTGTGCAATATAGTTAATATAATGTCCCATAACCCCGCTATGCACACCCGAGATACATCCGACCTAAACTAATGCTTATCTGCGCTTGGCTAAACCAGGCCAAACTATTTCTTAAGTATTGAAATCGAAATTTTTTGTTGAGTATAACAAGTGGGAGGTAAAAAAAAATGCTTTACTAATTACATTATTTAAATAAATCATAGGATATTATTTCTATTGGGATAATAATTTCATAATGTATTGTTGATATTTTGTCTTCATGTAAACTGGCTTAGAATCTTTTTAGATACTAGCTTATTTTTTATTGAAGATTCAAAGTTGCTCATGAACTCAACCAAGAAAACATAAATATGTCTAATAAGGTTTGATTAGTAGTCGCTTGGCTTATAAGTGGTTAAGGTTATCATAATTACTTTTCAAAAGTTTTAAAGTTAAAATATTATTGTAAAAAGGTAGACTACTTATCCAATTAGTCAAATTATTAGAAGTTTCAAACACAGTGATCAGTTGATTATAGTGAATGATTATTGCTCAAAAAGGACATTTTTGTACTTAATTCACACATCTTAAGTCATGTTGAGTGGTAAATCCTCATATTTACCCAATTTTGTAAGTTGCAAGTCCCTAATCCTTGCTAGTAGTGTTTTCTTGGAGTTCTGGCGTATTTCAAGGCATTTTAGTTATCTTTTCGACTCCTTGGAAGCATGAGGATGAGTAATGAGATGATCTTGGGACCTCTAGTTCAAACTTTGAAGCTTTGAAGGTCTAATTGGATTATTTGGAACTTCAACGGCATGATCGAGCAAAAAGGAGTGAACTTTGGAGGACTTTATGCAAGAATTTGCACTCAACAGAAAGTGAGTGCCAAATTTCACACTCACTAGGCAGTGAGTGCGAAATCGATTATGGAGGAGATTTCTTCAGACTTTTCTTATTTTCCTTCCTTTTTAGGACCGATTATGAAACATGAACTAGTTGCCCCCAAGACATGTGTTTTAGCTTCTATAAATATGTTTAGGATGGATCAAACAAGAAAGAGAGTTTGGATCGGAGACTTTGTAACTTTTTGAGTTTCTTCAATAAAGCTTTTAGTTTACTTTCTTTTCGTTCAATTCTTTTTGCATGTTTTTTTATTTCCACACATCCTTTGGAGGCTATCTTCTAGAGAATGAGTGAGTAAATTACTTTTTGTTGGGGATAGACGTAGCTAAGACACTCACCAAAGGTAATGAAGGGTGTAAGAGGTTCATGACAAAGGTATGTCTTTCCCTACCACATGATCTTCCTTAGGTTGTGGATAACAAGTTTGGAGACCAATTTTAGGTCAACAATTGGTGTTGGTAAGACCATCTGGACATAATCCTATAGGAGTTTCTCTTCTTGGATCACTTGGTTCAACCGACACTTGACAAACTACATAGATCCACCAGATTGTTAACACCTGACAAAGAGTTTAGGTGAAATCCTAAGCAAAAATCATTGTGGTTGGTGATTTTACATACTTTAGATACTTGTGCTTAATCAAAATCCTTAGAAAACAAGCTTAAGTGTGGCTCGGGTGATCAACTACATGTTGATTTTGTTTCCAGGCCCAACCTCCTAGGCAAAGAGGGGACGCGCATCGACCGAGACTCTTAACCTGCTTTTCCTGCACACACTACGAGCCCATAACATGTAATTAATTCATAATCACAAATACATATAAAACAACCAATGCAGTGTTCATAATGTCATGTACAAATATCTGAGTCCCATGACTTATACATATACAAAAAAAAAACTTTACATGTACATATTCAAAATTAGAGGTAGCGACCTATAGATGTTGACTCCTATTGCTGTGTTGGCCCTCCTGTGTGCCGAACGGCTGGGATGTCCTCTTTAATACCTACAAGGATGAAACACCTGTGCTAAGCTTATAACTTAGTGGAAAACACATATAACATAAATGACCAATTAAAATTCAAAGATTTATATACAATTTACAAAATTGTCTATTTGCACAATATCTATTCATATATCATTATACTTGTACATTATACCATTTAGTAGAGTTCCCACTCTCAAACGTCATAATACATAATACTTTTCATATCATTATAGTTATATCACATTTTTTTCATTTCAAATCATTGTTTCCATATTACATGCTTCTAATAACCATTTCAATCATTTTTTGTTTTATCACATCTTATGTCTTATGTCTTGCCTGCATATTCTAGGAAGTGGATAACGGGTATAATATGTATGTACCCGAAGGTACTATCACTGTACAAGACAGTGATCTCTATTTGTAAGACCCAAACGGGGATGCTATAATGATCCAAATTGGATCTATGTCATCGACCTAAACGGGGCCTCGATATCTATAAACTGTATGCTGCAACAACTGTATCCCTATAGATATGTCTATCTATCCTTCTACTTAGTGACATATGCAGAAAATCAAGCTTATTACATTTTCATTCATGTTCAAGCTATGCACATCTCATATACATGGATAATGTCAATCACATGTATCCACATGAGATACTGTAAAACCCGAGAAAATTCAATTTTTTCGAGAAAGGGTAAAACGGTAATTCCTGTCAAAAATCCAAAATTTTTCTAGATCTTGGATGACAAAACAGACTTCACCGTTGAAATCATTTCACGAAATCTAGCTATCATGTCAAATTTCGTCGAATTCCGATATAGCTAGAATTTCACGTTTATCGAGGCATATGGGATCAGGTGACACATGACATGATAATGTGATGCCATATGGAAACCCAAGAGAGTGACACATGGAAAGAGCCATGTGGTACACTTGAAATACATGGCTCACATTGAGCCATGTGAACATGATGTAATAAATGTGGAAAAGAAATAAAGAAAATAAGGAGGAAAATCATGGTAATGCCAAGGTCAAGAATGAAGGTGGGGGGGGAAGCTTCCCCCACCTGATCCATACCGTTGAGGCTATCCAAAAGAGAGGAGAAATGAGAAAATGAGAGAAGAAGAGAAAATGAGAAAAGAGAAAATGAAAAGAAAGGGAATGGAACAAACAAGTAAGGAAAACGGGTGGAGAAGGAAAGGAAAAAAGTGTCGCAGAAGAAAGTTTAGAGGAGGAAACTGGAGAAGGGTGAGCATGAAGAAAAAAAAAAGAGAAAGAAAGTGTAGAGAGAGAGAGAGAGAGATATCTCATCTTCAAGATATACCTGAGTCTCGGATCACGCTTTCTACTCCGACCATGAAGTAAAGTCGGTCCACGCGACGAGGGCTACGCGTGGGTACCAAAATCTAAGAGTTTTGTCAAACTTCGTGAGGTAAGAAATTTTCCTACTTGGATTATTTCTAACCTAAAAGCCATTTAATGGCATGGACGTTCTTTAGGGTCGAAATTAGCCGTGGGTTTTAGTCCCAAAATTTTGGGACTGAATATTGAAAATTTTGGGACTGGTTTCAGATAGTCCCGAACTGTGTTGAGGGTTGGTTTTGATCCCGAGAGTGATGTCTTCGCGTTTTTTTTGCATGTTTTCTGGGTGATACAAGGATTTCTCCCAGCATGAATGGAACCAAAATGGTTCATGTCTCGTGAAGGGCCTGGAGGTGCCCTATTTTGTGGGTCTCGAGATCGGGGTCTGGTTTCAGGTGTTATTGCTTAATCAAATAACATGCTGCGTGTGAAAATATTGTGTTGATATATATAACATGGATTGTTGATGGATGTGAATTATATGTAGACAAAAAATAATTATCTATGTGTTGATAATGTTGCATGTAGCTCTCATTATGCATGTAACATGACATAGCATGAAATGACATATTACTTCATACACTCACACATCGGGTCAAGCTCAAAGGTGGGTGCATGGTACTATTATTCACCATTCTTGGTGAATGTGTGGTGAGCTCGGAAATGGGACCATGTCTAAAATTGAGACTCACAGTTGTATAAAACAATAATAAATATAAATCACGTGTGTTTAGGGTAAAGGAAGATAGCATAGATCCCCCCCACCCGCAAGTGAAATACCCAAATTTATATGGTTTAGACATAAAAACCGCTTCTGAGTCTTCAGAAAATGTTGAATACGAGTGCGGCATCCTGCGATGAGAACCCGAAAATCCGTGGCCCACAAATGAATAACACACGGGATTGATAAAAGAATTCAATGAATATCAAGGGTTTGTCTATTAGTTTAAGTTATCGGGTGAGACACCAATGACTCCGGTTTTCACACTTGGTATCAAGTGTGAGGGAGTGGGTCAGACTGTAAGTTACGTGGGTACGAGGAGTCTCATCTCATGCATGATAGGGAACATTCCATATAGGATTGCATTATTTATATGGAATATGAATGGATTTTTACATATTGCCATTGCATGTGCATTTTAGGTAGGAGGTAGCCCTTGTAGGAAAAATTTTCTACTGGGCATTGCTTACCCCGTTTTAGGGAAATATTTTCAGGTATTGAAGGTACATTGGGAGCCGAAACTGATCTAGGAGTTTCGTTGTGAAAAAGGCCGGATTTTGGCCTAGTCAATTATATTTTGTAATGTTCTGGGTTGAGTACCCAATTGTTGCTATGTAAATAATGAATCTTGTAATAGAAATTTAGTTTCTGGATTGTTTTAGTGCAGTGTTAACATTTTTCGGATCCTTGTATTGTTTGTATAAATTTTATAGAGACAATTGGTGTGGAGGAATTAAAGAAAAAAAAAATTACCCCCGAAAATTTGGGGCATCACAGCTTGGTATCAAAGCTTAGGCTCATGATTACTCAGTATTTGATGGGCATAGCCTTGATTAGTACCGTGAGCATAAGGCTCACATTACTACTGGTGGCATAGTCCCGATACCACCTTGTCACAACTCGCATCGTGAGCCTGTGTTAATGATTACCTAGGAGCCTCCTGGGTGGGGGTATCCAATCAATGTTTTCTGATATTGGCTTATCACAGTTGAGTATCGTATTAGGTGTACAAATACCTAGGATTATCTAAGATGGGTAGAACATGACATCACAAGGCATTGACCGCTTTCTGTGTTCTAATATGTTCTAAGGAGATGTATCAGGGTCAGGTGAATATATGCTATAGAATGTGTATAGAAATCTTGAAGAATACTAAATAGCAAACGTGAACCTTAGGGTTCAAAAGCATAAGTATGATTTTATGTAGGAATGGTTATTTATTAGTTGTTTGGCATTATGCATCATTAATGTGATAAATGAAAAGAGAAAAATCTCAAATCAAGTATCTTAACTCAGGTGACGGCAGTCGAGGCGCTGACGAGGTCGTCCATGGGCAAGAACACCACAAACTGGCATTGACCAAAGAAGCCTCAGGGAGGCCACCACGGGTGCCGCAGCTGCTGCCATTGCTCAAAGCAGTGCGTACCGGGGCCCAAGTAACCTCCTAATCCATTTATAGCTCATCTTCCTCCGACATTCACCAGGGGAGGGGATCCAGTGGTAGCTGATCATTGGTTTTGACAGGTGGAGAGGATTTTAGAGGCTATGGAGATCACCTCCGATGCTACGAGGATTAGGTTAGCCACATTTCGGCTAGAGGGTGAGTCCCAGATATGGTGGGATTAGGTTAGAGTCTCGAGGGATCCTGAGATGATGACACGGGAGAGTTCGTGAGAGCTCTTCATGGGTAAGTTTTCCGACACGCCTGCACATGCTAAGGCTCGGGAGTTCCTTGAGTTGAAGCAAGGAGATATGACTATGCTCGAGTACGTAGCCAAGTTCACTGAGTTGGCACGTTTTAGGGAAGACTATGTGGCCACAAATATGGCCAAGGTGGGGAAATTCGAGGATGGCTTGAAGTTGTCCATCTGGGGCAAGATTGTAGGATTTCTCCTACAAGACATGGACTCTATGGTCAGGACGACTATGGCCATAGAGAGAGAGATAGATGACTCACGGAGCATCCGGGCTGCGAGTGCTAGGAAAAGGAAGAAGAGTCACTTTTCCTCTAGCTCGCAGTTAAGCAGAGGACTTCTATTCCACGAGTGGTATTCAAGATCGAAATGTGACTATCAGACCAAGGCCAAAGTGGATTCCACGCAAAGTGTGGCAAGATGATATGTTTCTATCACACCACCGACATAGGAAGTGGGATTTCCACAGCGCGAGATCCCAGTGACATGGACACCTGGCCGGCCCTGTGCACGCGGGACGATACCGATATAGTTTGTTCCTTCACCCGCAAGATGGGATTGGGAGGAACCAGCCAGTCACGCAGCGCTATGCAAGCACCTTCGGCAAAGACAAAGTGTGCTAGAGGGGCCGATTATGGATCGAGGTGGCGGGACAGGTCACGTGCCAGACTTTGGGACCCAAAGGGCGTGTCTACGCCGTTGTACCACAGGCTGAGCGTACAAATCAGCTACATATGCAGGGTACGTTTCTACTCTTGCACTTGTTGACTAGAATATTGTTTAAAATAGGGATGCATCATATTCATTACCGTTGCATCTTGTGTGATAGATTTGAGTGGAGGTTGAGACCCTAGGAAAAGTAGTTGTTTGGAAATTCTCCCCAGGAAATAGGCGCTGGCCGACCGTGACACGCCTGGGATTGGGTGGAGTGAGAGATCTCTCGCCCTACTCACCTGCGGACCGTAGGATCATGAATAGTTCGAGGTCGAGTCATCCTGAATCTGACCGGATCGACGCACACCAGTTGTCATAAATTGTGATTGAATGAAAGTTATTACCAACACACATGATAATATTGGTATATGATTATCTCACGAATTTCTGAATCCAAATTCTTATGAGTGTGTAAAAGATGTAAAACCCGAGAAAATTCAATTTTTCTGAGAAAGGGTAAAACAGAATTCCGTCAAAATCCAAAATTTTCTAGATCCTGATGACAAACGTAATTTCAGCGCTTGAAATCGCTCATAAAATTCAAGAACCACGTCAAATTTCATCGAATTTCGAGACAGCCTGAATTTCACGTTTATCGAGGCATAGAGGATCAGATGACACATGGCATGATTATGTGATGCCATATAGCAACCCAAGAGAGTGACACATGGAAAGAGCCATGTGGTACACTTGAAATACATGGCTCACATTGAGCCATGTGAACATGATGTAATAAATGGGGAAAAGAAATAAAGAAAATAAGGAGGAAAATCATGGTAATGCCAAGTGGCCAAGAAGGAAGGTGGGGGGAGCTTCCCCCACTTGATCCATATGGTTGAGGCTATCCAAAAGAGAGGAGAAATGAGGAAATGAGAGAAGAAGAGAAAATGAGAAAAGAGAAAATGAAAAGAAAGGGAATGGAACAAACAAGTAAGGAAATTGGATGGAGAAGGAAAGGAAAAAAGAAAACAAGAGAAGAAAGGAGAGGAGGAAACCGGAGAGGGGGGTGAGCATGAAAAAAAAAGAGAAAGAAAGTGTAGAGAGAAAGAGAGAGATTCTATCTTCTCTAAGATATAATGAGTTCTGGGCCATCGCTTTGTCTGATCGTGGCAAAGCTCTGGCCCACGAGACGAGCCACGCAGGTACCAAAATTTGTGAGTTTCACAACTTCGTGAGGTAAGAAATTTTCCTACTTGGATTATTTCTAGCCTAAAGCTATTTAATGGCATGGGTTAGTTCTTCTGGGCCGAAATCGTTGGTTTTAGTCCCAAAATTTTGGGACCGAATATTAGAAATTTGGATCGGGTTTTGACAGCCCCGAATCGTGTCAAAGTTGGTTTTGATCCCGAGACTGATGTCTTCGGGTTTTGTTGCATGTTTTGGTGATACAGTGATTTGTTGGATGAATGGAACCAAAATGGTTCATGTCCATGAAGCGGACCGTGGAGGTGCCCCGCTTTCAGGCGGGCCCAAGATTGTATTGGCTCAGGTGTTATCGCTTAATCAAATAACATGCCGAGTGTGAAAATATCATGTTGATATATATATAACACGGATTGTTAATGGATGTGAATTATACAGAGAAAATAATAATTATCCATGTGTTGATAATGTTGCATGTAAATTTCTCATTATGCATGTACATGACATAGCATGAAATGACATATTTCAGATTTCATATGCACTACACATCGCGCTTCGAGCTCGTGTGGGTGCATAGCATCGTTATTCACCATTCTCGCGAATGTGTGTCGAGTTTAAATGGGACCACGTCCAAAATCGAGACTTACGGTTGTATAAAACAATAATAAATATAAATCACATGTGTTTGGGTGTAGCAAGATGGGGTCCGCCCCCCCTCACCTAAGGGTGAAAGACCCAAATTTATATGGTTTAGACATAAAACTGTCGGTGAAAGCCCGTAAAATGTTGAATAGGCGTGCGGCGTCCTACGGTGAGAACCCGAAAATATGTGGCCCACAAATGAATAACACACGGGGCGATAAAGAATTCGAATGAATATCGAGGGTTGTCCATCAGTCAAGTCATCAGCGACAATGACCGGTTTTCACACTCGCATTACAGGCTATGGTTTGCCTGACTGTCAGGTAATGGTGAGTCTTATCTCATGCATGATGCGGAACATTCCATATAGGATTGCATTATTTATATGGAATATGAATGGATGTCTACATATTACAGACAGGCATTTTGGGCAGTGAGTAGCCCTCAGAGGGAAAAATTTTGTACTGGGCATTGCTTACCTCTTTTTGGGGAAATATTTTTCAGGTATTGGAGGTACATTGGGAGCCGAAATGATCCAGGAGTTTTGTTGTGAAAAAGGCCGGATTTTGGCCTAGTTAATTATATTTCGTAACGTTCTGGGTTGAGTACCTAATTGTTGCTATGTAAATAATGAATATTGTAATAGAAATTTAGTTTCCGGATTGTTCCAGTGCAGTGTTAGCATTTTCCAGAACCTTGTATTGTCTGTATAAATTTTGTAGAGACAATTGGTGTGGAGGAATTAAAGAAAAAAAAATGACCCCTAGAAATTTAGGCCGTCACAGATACTTTCAAACAATATTCCTTTATACATATACCATAACTGTTACTTTGATCATAACCTGTATGATCATGTTCTCAGTATTGCTCGTATTTCTGTTCATGTAATCATATTTCATATAGCAATAACTTTTATAATTCTTTCACAATTTCATCTATTCACTTGAATCTCGTTATACCGAAATATTTCCTACAAACAAAGCTCAATTTAGACGAATTTATGGTTATAATGGGGTCTAAATTTGAATATACTTATTTCAAGGAGATTTGTTATCCTAGAAGTCTAGTTTACCCAAAAATTTGAATAACTCAATTTTAATTAGTGATGGCCAAGTTATGGTTTAAACACTAAAGCTATACCAAAACAAACCAAAAACTGTCCGAAAACAAAGCTTCACTTTGACGATTTTTTTGGGTCCAATGTGGTTCCAAATTTGAATACACTTATTTCAAGGAGATTTGTTCTCCTAGAAGTCTAGCTTACTTAAAAATTTGAATCACTCGATTTGGATGAGTGATGGCCAAGACAAAAATGTGGGTTTTGGAAAAATTTTGACAACATCTCCCTTAAAACCCCAACATTTTTTTTTATACAAATATTCCCACTGAGGACCACTAAATCCAACTCAAAACAACCATAAATCAGCTAAGACCAACAACCATCATTATTATACAAAGTTAAGGTTTTTCCCAAACCCAAACATCATAAAAAAGGGTTTTAGGTTTAGTTTCCATACCTTAAATCTCTTAATCTTTTCTTCTTCCTTCTTCTTGGATCACATAAACCCTTGATTACATGGAGTAATTCAAAACCAAAGTCAGCTTTCTCTCACTCCTATGTCTCTAGCTCAAAAAACCAAAGGAGAAATGTCTCATTTACAAGACCAATATTTCTCTGGTCTTATCCTCATCCTTCACAAGGCTGCCTAAAACCATTTTGCATTATTTTCCCCATTTTTGCATTTAAAGCCCTTCCTTTCTCTTCATTTACATATCCAACCTGTACCATATTTCCATAGCTGCATGTAAACTTATTATCATATGACCTTCAGGTCCTGGATTGATAAATTACTAATTTACCCTTGACTCTTGGATTAATCTTGGTTTTTTTTTATTTATCATTTTTCACCTTTAGCCATATTAATTTCCAAAAAATTCCAAATTAACTTATGTTATACCTTAAACATGTTATAAAACTATCAGGGTATTATTTGGGGTGTTACAACTCTCCCCCCCCTCCCTCCCCCTTAAATGAATTTCATCGTCGAAATTATTACCCGAATTTAACAGTTGAGGGTACTATGCCCTCATAGTTACTGCCCCCAAGGGCTTTATTCCATCACATGTTGCTGTAGAAAGCACTTCACCAATGGTATTTGCTTATTCCCTCAATTGTTTCAATTTCTAGCCAATATAGCTTTCGTTCCTCATCATAGGAATAACTGACAGACTCAGGCATCTTGTACCTAGTAAGATATGATTCCATCTTATCTATATCTCCTCAAGATGGACACATGGAAGGCATCATGTAGTTTATCAACTTTGAGGAAGAGCCAAACCGACAAACAAAATCCCACTCTTTCTAAAATTTATACTAATCGATGAATCTTAGACTCAAACTTCCTTTCTTCCAAAACCTAAGAATTTTCCTCCACATGGATACCTTTAGGAACACTTTACCACTCACTTCATTCAATATCTTTCTCTTCTAAACTAAGATATAGACTTTTATCAATCACTAGCAACTTAACCTTGCCAATAACTCGAATTTTTCTTCTTCATAACTTTTACTATGTTCTGGAATTATAATCACCTTATGCTCATTTAGACTGCATCCAATGATACCAAAGTTCTAATATCTCCTACCATGCAAAAGCTTCCATGGCTTTTTTGCGCTTTGTGTCAATGCTTGCGATAATCCCATGAGTTGTAGAAAATTCCATTAATGGAACATACTCCATCCAACTCCACTGCAATCTGGCTACACATCCCTAAAGCATATCTTCGAGCATTAATCAACCTCTCTGATTGTCCATTCTGCTTCAGGGATGGAATGTTGTAATCGAATCCAACCTAAGACTCAAGGTCGACCAGAATTCTTCCAAAATCATGTAAATCTGGTCCCCGTTCCATACAATAGACAATGAAGCACCATGCAATTTGACAATCTCATCCACATATTAACTTACCAATGACCATAGAATAGTAACCTGACTGTATAAAACGGGCCCACTTTAGAGTCTATCAATTATCACCCATAATCAATCGCTTCTTTCTGCGTGAGAAAGACTCACACAAAATCCATAGCCATAGATTATCTACTTCCATTGTGGAACTGGAATGGATTCAACAAACCCGATGGCACTGTGTTCGCCACCTCTCGAATTCTAATAACACTACAAAGCACTTAGATACATACTCACACATCTCTTTCATTCCTCTCCACCAATAAGATCGTTTCAACCTGCAATTTTGTTACCTCCAAGATGCATGGTAAACACTAGAACAGCTTCATGTAACAAACTCCTTTCTTCAAATTTCATTATCCACCCGGCACACATAATCTATTCCGAACATACAAACTTCCATATGAAAATCAATCTGACATTAGCTCCGACTCAATCAGACCTTTTCCGCAACTCTTCATCCTTTTCTCGAGCACTCCATAATCATTTGTTTTAAAATAGGTTGTGCTTTAATCGAGCTAATAAAGCTCCATCATCCGCTAGTCTCCAATCACGGTGTTGAAGATAACGCCATTACTTTCCAATTTAAAGCATTTGGTTACCACATTAGCTTGCCGGTGGTAGTCTATTATGTTGTCATAATATTTAAACAACTCTAACCACCCCCGCTGCCTCAAATTCAACTCTTTCTAAGTCAGCAAGTACTTGAGACTCTCAGATCCACAGACTACATCACATTTGGGACACCACTGCAGGTCGTCTTTCCCTGCAGGCGTAATCCGACCGACTCCTGGGCCTCGAGACCCTCTACCTTTTTTACCCAAGGCCGGTGAAGTTAGAAGCCCTCTGATAACTTCCTTTGAAACCTTTCTCTGCCAAGCCACTTTGTATTTCTCTTACTTTCACCGCACTGCACTAATCGGATAGAAATTCACCTGCAAAGCAAGAATAAAAAGGATATCTTTTATGGACTTATTTAGTCCATCCTCAAATTGCCTACACCGAAATGCCTTGGTAAGGACCGATTCAGGCGCATACTTACTTAGGTGGTTAAATTATGTCTCATATTCAGCCATGGATAAGTTCCTTTGCTTCAGATTCAGGAATTGCTTCCATTTAGTTTCCTTGTAAAGATCAGAGACATATTTAACTCTAAACTCCTCATCTAAAATTCTGCAGATATGGGATCCAGTCTCGAATTCTCAACACTAACTTCCACCAATCATAACCACTGCCTTGCAATAAAGAAATTGCACAGGTCACTCTTTGATAGGGAGGACATCTCACATCCTCCATTAACCTTTGCAGCTTTTCTAACCAAAATTTAGCTTTATCAGACTCTTTCATGTTTGACCCATGGAATTCCTCAACCCCATGTCTCCTTATCATGTATATCGGGGCTTTAGAGCCACACCTTCCAACACGTGAGCCATGTCTTGATATCAAAGAAAGTTTCATCAAGCCTCTACGAGCATGACTTTCACTTCTACGCATTCGTAAGGTGCAACCTCGATCTCCCTGTTAACACTCACGGCTTCTTCAAATCGACCAAGAGGATCCATCTATACAAGACACAAGACACAAGACACAAGAACATCCACATTAGGCCAACATATTACTAGACACATGCTTTTCTATCCTATACTCTATGTCAGAGCCGCCAAACCTCGCCTGATACCACTAAATCACCAGGCCCCAACCCTCGCCTAGTGGGAAGAGGGGACGCGTGACGGACCGAGACTCTTAACTCGCTTTTCCGACATTGCAGAGCCCATAACATACACCAGAATCACGAATACACATAAAACAAACCAATGCGTTGTTGTTCATAATGTCTGCATAAATATCCGAGTCCTACTGACTTATACATAAAAAAAAAAACTTCATATGTACATATTCAAAATCGAGGTAGTGACTCTATAGATGTTGACTTATCAATAGAAAGTTATGATTCGCCTAAAAGGGGTAGCACCATGATGTGGTAGAGATTCGTGCCTGGAATAAAATATTTATAAACCTAAACCTTCTTATTGCCGTAGTATTGAAGCACTACAAAGAGGTGTCTGTGGTCAACATAGTGGATGAGTTTTCTGTGTAGGTAATCAACGCTTGATTCAAAATGGCATTTCACTTTGATTTGGGTTTTCATAAAAACAAATGGGGTCAGTGGATTCAAGACTCGCAAATCAAAATGTAATAAAATGTAAAAGAACTCCTCGGGGGCTTCCTCTAGCCACCGGGTTTGAGGTCTCTGTGGCAACCGAGAGGTCCTGGGTCCTTTTCTCCCATCGGGAGAAATCTTAATTCATAGTCATTTCCAACCGGATCTTCGCTTAGTTATAAACTGAACCTCAATAGTTTTCCTCGAGATATATCATTTATCGGGTCATTAATGTCAGAAGAAAATTGATCTCTTTGATCTACCCTATAAGGATGCAAATAAATGGGCAACTAAACGAGCCTTAGTGGATCTATCAATAAGCATCCACTGAACCCCAAAAGATTACCAAGTAATCACAATCAGACATCAAAAGGATTTAAAACTATAGAGATGTGAGACATAAATGACAATAACCGCTTGCATTAAAAAAACAAGAGGACTAGCAAATACCTAAAACCTTAGCGCCCAAGAGTCTCTACTCTTCAAGGATAAAAGGGGTATAGCCAACCATCCTCTGAGTTGTCATCCTCAGGGGGTTTTTGGCAAGCGAGAAAGTGAGAGAAAATGAGAGAAAATGAGAGAAAGAAAAACAGGCGGGAGAGCTGAAAGCTTTCGCGTGAAAATTTATTGCATAAAGTGATTGTTGTCTATACAAAGCCTTGATTGAGCCTTATATACTGCTCAGAACAAGGGAAATTACAAAAATGTATGAACTACCAATAATACATAGAGGGTAGTTTAGGAAAAAGTCACAAAAAGTTATCAAAATGGGGTCGATGACACGCGATAGGTCATAAATTCTCGTAGGTTGCGAATTTTCGCAACCCTGCAAAATTCCTGTAGGGACCCAATTCCTTCTATTTTATGCTTCATTTTTTCGCTTCCGAATCTTAAGAAGATCTTACTTCGCTGATTCTTCGTGGTTTGAGTCGACTCAACAATTTGGCGAGTTTAGCTTGCATAAACTACAAAAATAGCCACAAAATGTACTATGTTAGCAGTTTCGGACCTTAATGTGCCAATCAAGCACTTGCTTGGATTAAGACACAAAAGTGCTCAATGCCTGCAATAAACAGGGCTTAAAATAGAATTATTTAGGCACTAATCACTCCCCCTAATCGACATATTGCTAGTCCCTTAGCAATGACAGAAAGAAAGAGAGAGCAGACAAATTATGTTCACAAAAAATGGTATTTCAAAAATAATGTAAATGAGTAATGCCTAACCCTCAGTATGAATCACCAAGACCCCCGCCTAATAACCATCTTCGAGAGAATGAATGCCACAAAATCAAGCTTCGTAAGAGATCCAACTCCAGAGAATCAACTTGAAACTTCCACCAAAATCTAAGGTTTATATGACTGGCCACAATGAATTGCCAAACTGCACTTTCCCCCCAACCAAGCTACGCCATAACCTAGAACACACATACCTTAAATAAATCAGGATCCACCTTATTCCACAATTTTTTGCGCTTGTAAATGCACGTCGAGGAACGACTTCACCAAAGTCCATGTAACGGATCCAAATGATGACTCCTAACCACCATGCTTAGGGCATCAAGTCATAAAGGTCTTTCAACCACTAACTTTTAGGTTTCAATCCCTGACCGAATGATTTCGAAACTCCAGTACCTATAACTCGCTAAACCTCACCCATCCATTCATGTAGCTGAGCACTAAGTCTGGGTGACTCCTAACCAAATACAGGTGGTACCAGTTTTTAAGACATTCACAGATAAATTCTTAGACCGTGCTCTCTAAGCTCTTAAGGGTAAAGCTGCCGCTGCGCTTCTTTTCTTTTTTCTTTTTTTTCCTTTGTTTTTTCTTTTTTCACTTCTTATTTCGGGAAGACTCTACTGTCTTCTTTTCACAGGATCCTTAACCTATCTGCAGTGGCCAACCAACTAGCAAGGTTATTGCAAGGCTTAGGAGGTTAGGGCAAGCTCAGTTATTGTTGAAACCTAATGTGCACTGTGTGTGGTTAGCTAAAGGTGGAAGAAAATGTTGGAAACAATGAGACCTTAACTCGGTCATTCACTCAATCATGCATGGAACTAATTCAACATTAATAATTGGATTGTTGTTTCGGGCTTTTTCAACTGTTGTGCTAGGAAAACATAAAAAAATTGGTGTGATTTGAAGCCATAAATGTGAGCTGTATACTATGTATAAAAAGAAATGCGACTAGATTTTCAAATTTTACAAACAAAAACTAATAAATTTTCAACAAAAAAGGGTAAAATAATAAGCCTCTGGACATCATAAATGGGCTTCTTACCAAAGAAGCAACAAAACATGAATATAAAAGCTACTTCCTTTGCTAACTCTTGCTCCCCAACCAAACGGGCCGCATTGTCCGTAATGGGCCTTGACGGGATTGGGGAGAAAGGAAGTGCTACCTCTCAATGCAGAAAATCGACGGAAGGTCATCCCCATCCCGGTGCCCGAGGTGTCACTGCAGAATGGGGAGGAGTGGTCAAGCATCGTCGCCGGCAAAGGTGTCAAGAGGAGGCCGCCTGGCCATCGGTCGCAGGGTGCCGGAATTGAAGGAGGATGAACTCAAGAGTTTCAAGTGTGCACTAACGGGGAACTGGGCAGTCAGGTGACTCAATCTACACGAGCACGGCCCGATTCTATGCGAGTACGGCGCCGGCTCGAGTGACTCCAAGGCTCCTGCTTGTCATCATCCTCTCACAGTATAGAGCCCCGTAATAGCTCCTCTTCTCCTCGCACGAGATGCCAGAGCTTAAAATGTATCGGATCACAAAATATGATCAATAAGGAGCATACTCGAGGGAAGTTGCCTCCTAAACAAGATAGGCCCGACTGTCGTGTCCCGGGATAATAAACGAACCATCTCCTTGGTAGAGGGATGGGATATCGGTCAGAATCTACGAAGTCAAGAGACCACCACATTGAACCTACGTGAATGTCTGCGGGCTCGTTGTCCCCGGTCAAACATCGATAGAAAATGAATAAGCATTTGATTGGCTCTCACCGGATGTCATACAGGGAACTCACGTGACCACTGGGGTAGAAAAACCGCGTGGTCAGTAAATGGCTCCAAGGAGTACTTTGCACTAGCCGCACAGTCTCGAGCTTTAGATCTTCAACAAAGGCCAAAAGATCATAATAAATCCTCGCTTATGCAGTCCCTATGATCGCAATCGAATTTCTGCAGCCATGGTCGTGTGGTGCCAAGGGTCGCCCGATGATCGGCCAGGACATATCCAAAGGGAGATCTCCAACAAGGCCCGATCGGGTGGGCGACCGGGGCTTCGGGGCCCTGAATCACACTTTTACAGGTCCAGTCTCGAAGCCCAGTCGGGCCTAAATGTAGAGGAGATGGGGATGGCCAAATCTGGGTGAGCATATCTCGCGTGGGCGTGAGCAAAGTACAGGAACTCGTAAGCAACAATGGTCGAGCAAGAAGCAGGGCGGCAGAGCACTCGCAAGGGCAAGAAGTGGGTGAGGCGCAAATAGCTGGTGGCTATGAATGGTAGAGGTGCAAGCAGCCGGCGCACAGGATCGGCCTGGTCGACCTACAAAGAAGTGGGAGGAGAAGAGCTGGCAGCACCCGAGGCCTAAGCTATGTTTGGGCCGAGAAGTGGAAGGAGAATGGAGAGAACGTGGAGGAGGGAGGATTTCGCTATGAGGAGAAAGGATTTGAAATGAAAACGAAAGGTTGCAGAAGACGAAGAGGGAGGAAGGTGAACAATGGTCAAATGAATTTTTAACTGAAATTAAGCCTCGCTAAAGAAAAGGCCCGCTTCCGCTGGGGCGACTTCAGAAACAAAGAACAAAATTCATGAGAATATGCAAACAGATGGTAGGGAAAATTGGTCATTTAAAACTAAACTAAAAATAAAGGAATTATGCCAAACCATAAATAAAATTGAAATTAATAAAAAATTCTCAACAAAATTTTAGGGTGGCCTATAAGTCTCTACAAAGACCACACCCACACATGGTAGCCTTTTGGATTCATTTGGGGTCACAGGGAATCTCCTGTTCCGTCAGGTGTCATACTACATAGGGCTTTAGTCTTTGCCCATTGACCTCGAACACCCTACTGTCCTTAGAATTAAGAAGGTTCACTGATCCATTAAGATAGACTCTCGATGGATTTTAGCGAATGGACCTAGCCCACCTCACCTGAGCTACCCGGAAAGAGGTGGAGCTTGGAGTCATAGAGTAGCACCTGGTCTCCTTATTTGAAATTTTTATGGGCTATTAGCTGATCATGCCACTTCTTAAGTCTATCTTTTGCAATTTTCGAGTTGAAGTAGGCATCATTCCTCAGCTCTTCTAGCTCATTGATATCAAGGAGCCTTTTAAGGCCAGCTCTTCCCATGTCCAGGTTCATCTTACTGCCCACCGCGCCTTATATCCAATTTCCACAAAAAGTGTGACACGCCTTGCCATAAACCAAAGAGATAAGTGGACACAAGGATGGTCTCAGAGGCCAAGCTCAGGAGTGCTCCACAAGAATCTAGCAGTAATGAAAGACCAGCCCTTTCGTTGGAGCTCACCACTTCATCAATATCGCTTTTGATTTCCCCCGTCGCGAGCTCAACTACCACCGGGCTCGAGGATGGTAAGGTGCCACTTTGTTTTACAATCGCACTTAGCTAGGAGGTTCTCAAAAAGCTTGTTGCAGAAGTGTGAACCTCCATCACTAATTATGGCCTTAGGGAACCTAAATCTAGAGAAGATGTTCTCCTTCAAGAATTTCAACACCACCTTGTGGTTTGCTGCTCTACAAGGCACTGCTTCAACTCATTTTAGCACATAATCGACCCCCACCAAAATGTAAACATATCCAAAGGAAGAAGGGAATGGTCCCATGAAGTTGATGCCCCAAACATTGAACAAATCAACTACCAATATCAAGTTCAGAGGAATCATGTGACGACGAGATCTCCCCAACCTTCGACATCTGTCGATTCACCTAAGACATGGTTCAGTAATCCTTGAAAAGCGAAGGCCAATAGAACCTAGATTAGATAATCTTCCACGGTAGTCTTCTTGTGGCTAAAAATGACCTCCACATTCATTCTCATGGAAGCACTCAAGCATCCCTGTTGTTCTCCTCCTTCCGCACACATCTTCCGATTCATCTTATCAAAGACAATATTTCATATGTAGAAGCTGGCTCCTTCCCATCAGTAGAGTGAATCTTTCGCAAAGAAGAACTCATGTCTTCAGGCTTCAAGTCCATTGCATTCTCCGTTGCCAAAAATTAAGTAATGTGCATACCATGGGGTATTCTATTAGAGTTGTGGATTCCTCAGAAATCATTACTGATTTGAGGAGTGTGAGTGGCTGTGGTGCTATTGTTAGTCTCGAGAGATGATTTGCAACAACATTCTCCACAACCTTTTATCCCGATTCGCATGCCGAATCCCTCGGAGTAGAGAACCCATATGATAAGCCTAGCTTGCATTCCTTTGCTTGGTGAGCAGTACTTCAGCCGAACGATCCGTGGAAGATGATTATGTCCGACCCAACCAAGTAAGCACGAAACTTGTCCAGAGCATAGACTACTGCCAGCAGCTCCTTCTCTGTGGTGGTGGTGCACTCTCTATGCCTGCCTAATGGTTTGCTTCAGATAAGAGACCACGTAAGTTTTTCCTTCTTCTCCGCCCGAGAATCAAGCTCCAATGGCGAGGTCGCTTGCATCGCACATAATCCCAAAGGTAACTTCCAAATGGGGGCTCTCACCATCGTGCATAAGGTCGGCAGGCCTCAGCTCCTCAGCTCTGGCAGTTTCATCCCAAATGAATTTGGCATCTTTCTCTAATAATAGCTTATATAGAGGCTGACAATTTTGAAAATCCTCATGAACTCTCTTCCCGTAAAAGCCCGTATGCCCTAAGAATCGCTCTCGCCGTCACATTCACGTGGAGAAGGTAGTTTGGAAATCTATTCACTTTTCTTACATTATCAACTCCCAATTCTTTGTTGAAATATGTCCCAAGACAATTCTGGGCTGACTATAAACAGCATTTTTCCTAGTTCAAGACCACAAGGTTTCTCGATACACCTATGCAGATAGCTCAAGTCGATCAAGCATTCTTCAAAAGCCTCCATAAACCTGTAATATCATCCATGTACTTCCATAATGCGGCTCCCACCAAATCTCACCAAGATGCCGAGCACGCACTGCCTGAATGTGGTAGGGGCATTACATAGGCCGAAGGGCATCCTCCTGTAGGCTTATGTGCCAAATGGGCAGGTGAAAGTGGTCTTCTCCTGATCTTCTGCATCAATCTCAATATGGAAATAGCCTAAATAGCCATCCAGAAAGTAGTAGAAGGGGTGGCCAGAAATTCTTTCAAGAAGCTGGTCCATGAAGGGTAGAGGGAAGGATCTTTTCCTCACACCTCATTTAATCTTCTCGTAATCGATACATACCTCCAACCTCGTGGTAAGGCGGCGGGCATTTCCTCTTTCATTAAGTATGTTACCCCGATTTTCAAGACAACTCATTGGACTCCTACACCCAAGTGCTACTCTGACATGTGGTAAATGATACCGGCTTGTAGCAATTTTAGGAATTTTGCCGTATTGATTTTGCTTCCTCCTCCAAGTAGATATGATGGGTGCAAACTGCCACCCCTTTGTGTTAGTGGGATTTTCACTACACTTCGCTGTTTCTCCCCGAGGATGCTCAACAGTCGCTTTCCTATGAAGTAACGAGCAGGAGGATATGACAACTCGGGCATCGCTTCATGTTCTTCTAAATATGCATATTTTAGTTTTGCAAAGTGTGGGCTTCAGATCCAAATTTTCGAGGCTCATCAGCTTCTTCCCTAGTCAATAGAGGTAGAATCTCTTCTTTTTTCTCCATGGGCCATGTACAAAGGCACAAGTCTGTTCCTGCAGCTCTTCAACAGCCAACAAATTCTCCTCAATTAGCACATCCTACATTTGATGCTGATCAGCTTGTTCCTCTAGAATTGTATCAATTATGCAAACTTCCTCTGGACCCTCTTCCACTGGTTGCATGTGCTTTTTACTCAAGTGGAAGATGTTGAGTCCTAAGGTCATGTTTCAAATGTAAGTTGCATAACTCCATTTCTTGGCACTGATAATCTATTAGAAGTGGCCAAGAATGGTCTTCGAGGATGATAGTACATACTTAGTCCTCACCCGCAACCTCGTTTCGTATCGCTACTACAAAAATCTAGCGATAGTAGAATTTTGTCCACTCAGAGTGAAACATCCCTCCAGCGTTGCCCTTTCGTATTTTCATGGATCTATCCGCAAGGGACGTGATTTAAGCTGGTTTTAATTCTCCAAACCGAGTCGTTTCAGAGCATCAATAAGGCCGTAGGTTTACAATTAGCCCCCAAGTCTAGCACTCGCCTTTCTACAAGTGCCTCCATGTCACCGAGATAGTAGGCAACCTGGATTCGTATTTTATCGGGAGTCTTACACCGAATGATGGTGCACCGACTTGTTATGTCGAAGGCCTACACAACATTTACCCCTCTCTTCACCGTGCATGTGTCCTTTAAAATCCTAGCATATGTCGGGACTCGTTAAATCACATGTCAAGCACCTGGGATGTTGACTTTCACTGCCTTAACACCTCTAACATTTCACCGGGTCGACGGCCTTTTCTGCTTTTAAAGGCTTGCGAAAAGGTGGGGCTCTTTTCACCATTCATCACCTCCGGTCTCACCTTCTTTTGCCTCCCGGCTCTCTTCTTCTAGTTCGGGGGACCGGTCGTTCAACCTACCACTTCTCAAAGTGATAATCGCTTTAACTTCATATACTGGATTCGCTCTTAATGAAGAGCTCAATTCACGTACTCCCCAAGGGTCATTGTGGTTTGAGAGGGAATTTTTTCCTGACTCCGTCGTTAGTCGGTCAACCTTGAAACAGGTATTGCGTGTTATCAAAATTTTGGGAAATTTCGCATCATGTCTCATTTTCTATTCAATGTGCCTTCACTGATCAATCCTCCGGTTAGCCCGGCATTCACCACCTTCTCGTTTCTTCCACAAAATTACCCACCACTTCGCTCAAGTTCATGATAGCTTGCTCAACTCGAATGGTGGGATGGTGGTGGTCGCGGGCCGGGAAGAGGAACTATACCGCTACCAGCCAGGGGCACATATGGTGGAGGCTGTTTCCAGGAGGTTGGGTGGTTCCTCCAGCTAGGTTATATGTATCATATGAGTAAGTGATGGTGGCTCAGGATGCAGTCAATAACATCGCTTGTTCAACCCACCATATCTCTTGCATCAAGGAACAACAGTAGTGCTCTCTGGGTGCTCAAACTGGACTAACAAATGGCTAAGGTCAGTCGGGCACAAAGTTCATCACCGCTTCGCGACCTCATGCGATTTCGCATTAAGCCCTCCAACCTTCTACCAAGGTGGATAGCTTGCTTTCATCTCCATGTCCTCCGGGAGTGAGTACATACCTCCCCTTGAACTCAAGCCAGTGTGTCTCATCCTTTGTCTCCTGTGGTCGGGTTCATCCCCATGCTTTGATGTCAAACACATAATACGTGAAGCCCATGGTTTCTTTCGATTTTTACCATGAAGTCCCTCCACACATACTTCCAACAACCGCTTCATAGCAGGGGACATTCTATCACGTAAGTGATTAACCAAGATCCATATCAAAACCATGGTGAGGGACATGATTGAAGGTTTTACCCCTTTTCCAACATCAGAATTTCATTTTCACGGGTCGCAAAGGTAACCGCTTCTTCAAACTATCGGGTTCTATGGGTGCCAAGAATTTCTTCTCAAAAATCACCTTGCATGTCCGCCTCAATTTATTTGGTCTCGTCTCACAAATCGGGAGCCATCTTGGCCTTGTCTCGAGAGCGAGAGGGAAGAACTCTCACCATTAAATCCACATCGAGATGTCCTCTTCAAGGCATCGCATACTCGAATTCCTCGGATGTGTGAGTATGGATTTTCACTCTCCATTCATTGGAAAGTGGGGAGCAGGGGCACAATGTGTGGTTTCGATAACTATGCCCTCTGGCTGGTGCACAACGCAGAGGGTGCACTTACCCTCGGGAGGTGTATATGATCCCTCATTGGATCTATATACATCGGGGACTTTTTGCGGAACCCCTGGCTTTGTCGTTCCTCGTGGAGGCTCCATCCGACCACGTATGCTCACTTCACGCTGCCTGCGGAGCACCGCCTTTCGATATGCCCGCCAGGTTCCTATCCCAATAGTGCATAAACTCCTATAAAACAGCACAAGACACAGCAGGAAACAAAAACAAAACAGGCTACCAGAAAGGTTAATGTTAGATAGAAATAAAAATGGAAATTCTAATAGTGAACTGCTAGGGGAAATAATAGTAAAAACAAAAAGGTTGAAAATTCACCAACACTTGTGATGTGGATCACAAGTTCAACAACTCGTCACTTGCACTTAGGCATCATCCCTGCAGCGCCCATTTGATTCGCCCCAAAATGGTAGCATCATGCATGTGGTAGAGACTGGGTGCTCCTGGTCGTAATATTATAAACCTAAACCTCTTACTCGTTGTAGCATAGCACGCAAAGATAAGGGCTCTGTGGTCGAACATCACGGATGAGTTTCTTCGCAGTAACTAAATAAATTGATTCAAATGGTGATTTCACTTTGGATTTTTGGGTTTTCATAAAAACAAAGGGGGCTGTAATTAAGACTCAGAACTAAAATGAAATAAAATGTAAAAAGAACTCTTTGAAGTCTCGGGCCACTGGGTTTGAGGTTCTAGGGCAACTGAGAGGTCCTCGGATCCTTTTCCTCGCGTTTGGGAGAATGACCTATAGTCATTTCCCGAACCAGATCTTCGTTTAGCTATAAAACCGAACCCTAATAGTTTTCCTCTTGAGATATAGCATTTATTGGTCATTAATGTTTTAAGACAGTAAAAACTGATCCTTTGATCTACCCTACAGTGACAAATAAATGGCAACTAAACGAGCCTCAATGGATTTAGCAATAAGCATCCACTAAACCCCAAAAGATTGCCAAGTACTGGTCAATTATGATACATCAAAAGGATTTAAACCTATAGTGAGAGATAGAGACATAAATGACAATAACTGTCATATTAAAAACAGATGACCAGCGCTTACCTCAAACCCTAACCCAAGAGGGGTCCTACTCTTCAAGGATAAAGAGGGTTTAGCCAACCATCCCTCTAAGCGTCATCCTCAGGGGTGGTTCGCAAGCGAGAAAGTGAGAGAAAATGAGAGAAAGAAAAACAAAGTGAGAAATGAAAGCTTTACGCAAAAATTCTATCGTGATAAAGTGATGATCATTCTACAAAGCTCACCGAGCCTTATATACCGCTTAGAATAAGGAAATTACAAAATGTATGAACTACCAATAATACATGGAGGGTAGTTTAGGAGCACAAAAGTCGGGTCAAAACGTGGGTCGACAAGATGACATGGAGGTGCTGCTTAAAATTCGCAACTTGCGAAATTTTCGTGTCGTGAATTTTCGCAACCCGCAAAATCTCTATAGGACCAATCCCATTTTCCTCGCCTCCATTTTCTTCCTCGCTTCTCGAAATCTACAACATCTCGAAGTTCGCTTTAGATTCGTGGTTTGAGTCGACTCAACAATTTCCATGAGTTTAGCTTGCATAAACTACAAAATAGCCATAAATGCGACATTAGTAGTAAAGCTCTGACCTTAATGTGCCAATCAAGCACTAAGTTGATTAGTATACAAAAAGTGCCTTCAAAACCCGTAATAAACAGGCCCAAAATAGGACTATTTAGGCACTAATCGCTTGGCCCCCTGGTCTGTCGAATCATCGAGATGTCCTCTTAGCACTACAAGGATGAAACACCATAAGGTTTATAACTTAGTGGAAAACACATATAACATATATGACCACCACCCATAGTGGTCCTCAAAGACGATATACAATTTACAAAATTGTCTATTTTCATAATATCTATTCATATATCATTATACTTGTACATTATACCATTTAGTAGAGTTCTCAATCTCAATCATCATAATACATAGTACTTTTCATATCATTATAGCTCTATCACATTTTTTTCATTTCGAATCATTGTTTTCATGTTACATGCTTGCCTACATATTCTAAGAAGTGGATAACAGGTATAATTTGTATGTACCCGAAGGTACTATCACTGTACAAGACAGTGATCTCTATCTGTATGACCCAAACGGGGTCGCTATAATGATCCAAACAGGATCTATGTCATCGACCCAAACAGAGTCTCAATATTTATAAATTGTATGCTGCAGCAACTGTATCCCTATAGGCATGCTTATCTATCCCTCTACCTGGTGACATATGCAGACAATCAAGCTTATTGCATTTTCATTCATGTCTGCTTATGCACATCTCATATATGAGCAATGTCAATCACATGTATCCACATGAGATACTTTCAAACAAGATTCCTTTTATACATATACTATAACCTGGCATTTCTATCATAACCTCAGATGATCATGTTCTGCATCAGATTTATTCATGTAATCATATTTCATAATGCAATCACTTTTATAATTCTTTTACAATTTCATCTATTCACTTGAATCTCAAGTATACCGAAATATTTCCCCTCGCAAACAGTTCTTGTATTTAATTTCTCTGAGTACAATGGGGTTCAATAGGGTTCAAATTTGAATACACTTATTTCAAGGAGATTTATTTTCCTAGAAGTCTAGTTTATCCAAATATTTGAATAACTTAATTTGGATGAGTGATGGAAAAGTTATGGCCTAAACACTAAAGCTGTACCAAAAATGTGACTTAAACTCCATTCCAAAACAAAGTCACTTTGACGACTTTTTGGGTCCAATGGGGTTCCAAATTTGAATACACTTATTTTAATGAGATTTGCTCTCCTGTGTTTCAAATAACCCAGAATTAATCACTCAATTCCAATGAGTGATGGCCAAGACAAAAACATGGGTTTTGGAAAAAATTTGACAGAATCTCCCCAAAAACCCCAACATTTTCTTTATACAAACACCCCTCAATTGAGTACCACAACCAACTAAAACAACCATAAAACTGAGCTAAGACCAACATTCATCATTATTATACAAAGTTAGGGTTTTTCCTAAACCCAAACATCATAAAAGCTGGCTTGCGCTAGCTTCCATACCTAAATCTCTGCACATCTTCTTTCTTCTTCCTTCTTCTTCTTGATCACATAAACCCTTGATTACATGGAGTAATTCAAACCAAGTTGCCTTCCTTCTCACTCCCGTATGCCCTAGCTCTCAAAAACCCAAAGGAGAAATGTCTCATTTACAAGATCAATATTTGGTCTTATCCCCATCCTTTACAAGGTCATGTTTGGCAAAACCCATTTTTGCATTTAAAGCCTTTCCTTTCTCTTTCATTTACACTTCAACTTATCAATATTTATATATTGGCATATAAACTTATTATCATATGACCCTTTAGGTTCCTGACGCAGAATGCTAATTTCATTCTCGACTTGATTAATATCGGGTTTTTATCATTTTTCACCTTTAGCCATATTAATTTCCGATAAATTCAAAATTAACTTATATTATACTCTAAACATGTTATAAAACTATCGTGTATAATTCTAGTGTAGCGTTATTATATCCTATTCGCACGATCAGAAACCTTAGAAACTCCTAAATTACCTAAGGCGCAAGCTGCCACAATAATCGAAACTGAACCCTTGTCTCATTTATATAAAGTTCTAGTCTTTTAATATGGTTATTTCTTTTTTAATCATAAAAATCCCACTTTTACATTAAAGTTGATACTTTAGGCATAGGCTGACACTAGTCACATATGAGTAGTATACCCATCCCCAGGACAACCCTTGAACCATTATAGCTACAGTTGCTTAAACCACCCTAGTTGGTGATTATGATTTATTATTTTCTTATCAATCTAAGATACCATACTCCATCTAAGCAGACGAGTAAGTGATTAAGCATATCAATCAATCATTCATGAAAATTTTGTTAAGATTTTTTTTTAAATATTTCCTGTATTTTTATCTTGGAAACATATATAATTATGTTCTTTTTAGGTCCATGGTCTATAAATATAATTACTTTTTTTAGAGAGACACAAGAGAAGTTTCCCTTGCTTTGAAAGATTCTTAAGATTATTGAGAAACACCCTTTTTGAGAGGTAAGGCAAACTTCCTTGTTCATTCTAATCCTATCATCTTAAGATTTATCCTTGAATTTTTAATGCTAGATTTGAATATTTCAATGCATGAACAACTAAAAGTCAATCTAAGATAAATTGGTTCAATGTTTATGATTGTTTAATTGAATTATATTGCCTAATTTTAATTGAATTCAAATATAAACTTATCATCAAATCTAAAATTACTTTAGATGAGAAAGTAGATTTTTAATATAACTTGATAAAATTAGATCCTAAGACCTAATTATCATAGAACTTGGTATCCAAAGAATTCAAACTCCAAAGGTTTTCCTTTTTAATTGGTTAGATTTGAATTTTAGTAAATTGGATTTCTAATTTTGAGACAATTGACAATTTCACCTTTTTTCCAATGACTTTTTCAGTCTAAGTTTACCTAATCACAATCATTTCTAACCTTTTAATTCTTTGCTCTTTTACCAAGAATATCCATTTTTGTGGTTGCTAAGCGCTCTTTTGATTGAGCATTAGATAGAATACCTTGTTTTAACTATATCTCACTATGTATCATTTGATAACCCAAGAAATACCCTATATTTATGCAAATTGAATTTCAAATGAAAGGAGTTCAAAGATATTTAGAACTAGATAGGTCTTGTGAGATAATTTCTCTCTCTATATTTGTGTTTTACAAAGAATTCGAAAGACCCCCTTTTATATGCTTCCACTTCCATAAAGATGTTCCGAAATTCATGAATGAATCTTCATAAATGAGATTCATGAACGAACTTCATAATTTGAAGTTTATGAAGAGTCTATGCCTTTTTCATAAAAGCTACATAAACTAAATCACATTTACAACAATTTATTTATTATATCTTTATTCATGTAATTAGTGCATTAAAATAAGTTAACTTTTAATATATAAATGCATTTATCTATGTACTATAATTAATAATATTGATCTCAATGCATACATTTAGTAATTTGAGGTTGTGAAGAGTATTTATGCCTCTTCATAAATGCCACATAAACTGAATCAAATACATCCATGCTGTCAAATATACCAGAGGGGTTATTGCTTCAATGACTTAAAAAATAAGATTCATTCAGGCAACTACAGGGTAGGACTGGTGAAGTTTCTATATGAATAAAAGTAATGACATCTTTATTACAATGCTTTTATTAGGATACTCTCAATCCCAGCACTTGGACATTATTATTGCCAGCCATTGCAAGACATGATGGATGATATGGATGGGTGGGATTCTATTGAGCATCTTTGGACAAGAGATTATTGCTTTCAATCTTCCGAGCATTGGTAAGCTCATCAACACAATCCCCTCTTTCAAGAACAGCTGCTGCTCCCATTCCTGTACCTGCAACCCCCAAACATTGATGATGATTGTCAGCCAAACAACCATCCCCAAATTCCCCATCAGGGGGAGAAAGAGATAGAGAGAGAAGGGAGAAGGGAGAAGGGAGAAGGGTGGGTGGACCCACCTATGCACATCGACACCACTCCATAACGGCAGTCTTTGCCCCTGCGCTTCATTTCATGCAATAAAGTAGCTACACAGCGGGCACCTGTAGACACACACAAGTAATTTCAAGAGAGAGACACAGAGTGACGACAAACTCCATGTTCATCATGTCTTGCCAACCCTTATATATCAATTGGGCTGCTGTTGAAAAACACAATCCCTCCCACCCAGTGTGCAAAGATATAGATAGATACAGAGATGGTTGGTTAGCAAAGAGATTCTCAGGAATACAGATAAAATCCATCTAAATTTATCAGAGGTTCCTATAATAAGAAGAAACGCAGGGAACTTAGCAGCAAAAGGAGAAAAGATATAACAACCGAACAGCCTCCACCAATATCAAGAATCTCTAATAGCAGCATGTACATTCAGCCCCAACTTTGGATAAAACCTAACCAAACCCCCTCACTCCCTCTTTACTTCTAAATTTATCAAGTACAATACCTCTGCTGGATTAGCAAGTATATCCACAAAACATGACAAAGCCTTAATTCCAAAATATGAGGCCACCAAGATTCAGAATACACTTCCAACCAAATTTTTTTTCCTCATAGTTATTATCCTATCCAATCACAGTTGTCCCATCAACCAAAACCCAACTCATTCCCTCTTCTAGAACCTTAATTGCGCTTGTTAGGCATACCCTACACAATAACCAAGTGTTTCCAAGTTCCTTTCACCAAAGAAATTTAATAAGGATCCTTAAAAATGAAATAAGAGAAATGAATGTAAATTAGCTCTTTAAGATGCATGTCACAGAATTTTCTGAAGAAACCATTATAGATCCTAGATGTTCAATGACATAAAAATTCAAAATTTGAAAACTTTCATCATTTATCATTTATATTGTCTTCCAGCCCAAGAAGAACCTATAAATAATATAAAATATTATCAATTAATTCCAATCTGATACATGCTGGGCATTCCAACTAAAAAAGATCGAGGTAAACAAGAATGAATAAATGTCTTATCAAAGTATAAATTGGAACATACCTGTTGCACCCAAAGGATGTCCAATGGCCATTGCACCTCCATTGACATTGATCTTCTCTGGATCAAGATCCAGCTTTTTACGGCAATATACAAATTGGGATGCAAAGGCCTGCAAGAAAGCAATCAACTCAAAATATTATATTTCATAAATCAATACAACTTTACAAGATTCAAAGAAAATAGAAATTGTTACTATTTTCACCTCATTTATCTCAAAAAGATCAATATCATCAAGTTCAAGGCCAGCAGATTTCACTGCTGCTGGGATTGCAACAGCTGGTCCAACACCCATGATGGCAGGATCCACACCAACAGCAGCGAAAGTCCTACATGAGCACCACCATGTAATTTCTTTTAAATTTGCGATTATCTCACTGGTTAATATAGGAAATCATCCATGAAGATGGATAAAGTTGAGGTCACAATTAAAAATTTCTTACTTGTTGATTGCATAGAGGAAAACGTAGTGCCAATTAATCACTTGTATTTACATTTGGTTACATGGAGCTCAAAAGATGTAAAATTTATTTCTCTAGAATTTTTTTAGTTGAAACACAATCCCAATCCACCAATCTTTCCATCGTAGGTAGTTTGAAGATTAAGGTAGCTGAAGGGTTGTTCTTTGGAAGCTAGCTTCAACCTTGCATAATTTGGCTCATCAAAATGGAAGTTTGAAAGATCTAAACTCACAGCACCATAAATTAAGTTTTTTTTTTTCGTAGTATAACCCTGCTCTTCAAAGTGAAGAGGTCCGAAGAGTAAACTATCCCGGAGGCGCACGATGGCGGCAGCGACGGTGGCTGACGAATGCCGGCAGATTGTCTTTGAGTCCGGTCCGGCGATCATCTTTGCAACGTCGGCCATCATCCGGTGCCGAATGGGCGACGCATCAGCGCCGCGGAAGGGATTTCACCGCAAAAAGGTTACCGCGCGTCATATGCCAAAAACACCAACGATGATGAGACATTCCATTCAATATTAAAACGTTGGTGTCTTGTCCCATGTTCGAACCAACAACATTATCCATAGGGTATATGTTGATGAAAAAGCAAAGAAAGTCTTTCCAGACCAGATTGCCCAGGAGAGAAGAGGACGGTGGTTTAATGCACTAAGATGGGGCTGTTTTGGGAATTGATGATTCCACTTTCTAGCTAGCAGTTCCTCGGTTACATTGGTCTAAGGATCCCAAATGGCTTTATCTTGCTAGCCTATTCCATTGGTCTAAGGATTTTTATTTATAGGTTACAATTTCTCATAACGATATTTTATATGATAAGCCTTCCTGTACCAAGGTATGATAACTTGCTTATATAAGCTAAAGACTCATGCGTGCAATTTTTTATTTGCAATTGCTAATGTTTTAAGAGTAACATTTATAGTTAATCCCATGCTCAGCCCCAACTTTGTCAAGATTTAGAACATCCGCTTCTTGCTGAAGATACCGCAGTTTATTTCCCATGTAACTTTATATTATATATATACTTCATATTAAAAATCCAGTGAGATCATATGCCTGAATGTCATGAATGAGAAAATCCTTTCGCTTATTGTACTCACTCTTCATGAGATAATATCTCAAAAATCATCGTCACTATTAGAATTCCCCACATACACCAAAAGCACCAAATAGTGAAATGGAGAGGAACAAACAATTGTTTTCAAAGAAAGAAAATTATAAATGGTAATCAGATACCTGCTGTGGTTGTCCCATTTTTCTTAAATACAGGCTTCAGCTTTGCAAGATCAGACATTGTTGTATTAGGTCTTATTCCATCATCCATGGTGATTGTGACAGGTTTCTCATCTCCAGTTTTAGGGTCAACAATCTTTTTAAATGAAATGTTTATCAGTGTCCAAATAGAGATTTAAAATATTTTTGTATGTTTATACATAAAACTCAAAAAAAAAAAGAGGTGGAGGGGGAGAGAGAAAAGAATGTCATATTGCCAGTATTGCACTGAAATAGTTGTACCTTGGTGGATACTGGGATTATTTCATCCTTAAATTTCCCAGAAGCAGTTGCAGCAGCAGCCCGCTTATGAGACTCAACCTGACAACATAAAAGCAATCAAAATAATAACAACATAGAGCCAATAACCCCACTGATAATTCATTCAACTTACCGCAGCCTGGTCCTGCTCCTGCCTTGTCACACCAAAACGATGTGCAACATTTTCTGAAGTAATGCCCATAGGAAGAAGACAATCTTGGGCTTGCGCGAATTCCTTTACCTGGCAGAATTAAAGAAAAATTATCAGCACTGTTAGGTAAACAATTGTCCTTGAACAGAATCCCACACTTGAAGAAGCAACAAGAATAGGGGGAAGTGTACCTTAGGATTGACTGACCCTTCCCAAGCCATTGGATTTGCTGTCATGGATTCCAACCCAGCCCCAATGCCTAAACAGAAAGAGATTAAAGTTTAATGTACTTTGTTCACATATAGAAGTATGGGACTCGTTAAAATATGTATTTCTTACCAATGTCATAAAACCCAGCTTTAATTGCAGCAGCTACATCAGCAACTGCCTGAAGGCCAGATGAACATTGCCTGTTCACAGTTCTGATGGGCACAGTTTCTGACATCACAGATATAATATTGGTGAAAAATGAAATGGGTATAGAACCTAAAATATAAAGGATAATTTTAGGAAATATACCAGGGAACCCAGCAAAGAATGCAGCCATTCTGCATTCACTTGCTCTTTGGGAGCCTGGTGCCAATACTGTGCCCACAACAATGTCCCCAACTTCATTTGGGTTCAGATTGGTTTTCTCTATCAATGCCTGCATCAGGAAGTAATAATAAGAAACATACTTTAGAAAATTTACAATTACAACTCAAAAGAATAAAATTAACCAGGAAAAAAAAAAGGACTTAATGATATAACAAACCCTTAAAACAGGTGCCAGTAAATCATCAGGATGAGTATCCTTGAAGCCTCCTCTTTTTGACTTGCATAATGGTGTTCGATATGCCCTGAAAAATGAAAGGCATAAAATAACTAAGGATAAAATGCTCATTTGATATATAACATCAAATAGTTCATCAGATTACAGAACCATAAATAGCTTCTTTTTTTTTGGGGTGTAGGGGCAAAGATAGCAACTCACGCCACAATCACGACATCATCTCCAAAAACAGATGTCCTCTGGTATGCAGCACTATCCCCAGCAACACAAGCCGATGCCTGATTGCAAAAAATGAAATTCAATTCATAAGAAAGGAAAGAAATTTTTGTTTAAGCATTATTTGAAACAAAATATATAATTCCCCCCTTTTTAATTTCTTAACGAATAGGAAAATAAAAGAATTATGGCACATTTAGCTGCCTAGATAAATGAGGTATCATATCATTGAATGTTATATCCAATGTAAACGATGTTGTAAGAAATCATATACTATGGAAATAATATCCTAAGATTTTATATCCAAAGGAATATAGTTTGTAAAAAAAATAAAGAATGGGAGGAAAAACATATTGCATTTCAATATGTGGTGTTTGTTTAAGGTAAAAATTTGGTGTTTCAATATTCACAATTAAAGAAAAAAAACTATGAAATGTTTCTCATGTTTATAATTATATCGAATTGGATATCATTCCATAATTTATTCAATTTTTAATTTTTATTTTTATATTTTGATGCTCACTAATATCTTACTTTCTTTCACCTCATTATCATCACCTGGATAATGTCATCTTCATTCTTATTTTTATATGCAATTCTTCTTTTTTTCTCCTAACTAAAAATTTAATTTTTATCAATCAAAACTTTATGTTTGCAACATCACTAATTGAAGAAATTAAAAAAATACAGAAAGAAGGAAAATGAAGCCGTAGATCTCATATCTGAATGTAAGATTATTACATCCGATAAGAAATGGGACAAAGAGTTGAATAAGTTATAAGATATAAAAAAAAAAAGATTGAATAAATTATGTAATGATTCTCATATCTAACCTATCTTATCTTTGACCATTGATGAGTAATTAATCTTTATCAACCAAAATGATATGTTATCTTATTTTATATTGTTTCAAGTTAACTAAACATGCCATCAAATTTTAGAACATTTGATTTTCATGATTTGAACTTAAGAAACTAAAGCCTCTTGTAACGAAGAAAACATCACTATTTATGCCTACCATGGGAAAGAGCATCATAGCCAACCATCATGCCATAAGTTTAAAATTATGGACTGGAAAATGTTAGAAAAGAATATAATTTGAAATAGCCCACATATTTTAACAGTTAAACCATGATTTAACCATAGATGAACAACCATACTAAAAACATATACACTCTGTAAGTATGCAATGTTTTGGAACATATGCATCATGACAATTCTTTACAGCAAGATAATACAGTACCCAAATAAGGATCATTTAGAGATGAGAGATTTAGTATAAGCAGCTGATCAACTCTGGCAGAAAATGGATCTCATAGAAGTTTCACCACTTATAGAATTAGAGGTCTTGTATTGAGTTTATTTGCCAGAGGCAAGGATGAAATAAAACTCACAACCATGTCCATCATACAAGATTTGTGTTAATGGACCACAGATATATATTAACTTTCATAATTGGTTTGGTATTCTGAATACTGCTTTAGCATGCATTAAATTTGGAGCTTCTTATTAAATCATTATAGAAAAACAATTAAAATATCAGAGCATAGTATTAAATCTCGTTTCAGAAAAACACTTAAATAGTGGATCATGTATCATTCTTCAATTAAGGCTATATTCAAAAGCCCAAATTTCGATTGTAATAGGAAATTCAGACGATTAAACCCAGCTTAGAAGAGGAATATTTAATCTTTCATATTCACAAGCAGAAGATCCAGCCCCAAGACAGAAGAAAACCCTCGATGAGACAGAACGTTAAACAGGAAACAACGATCGAAGCAAAAAGGATTTGGCAAAATCCTAGCCGAGAGCACAAAAGATCAACTCAAATCAAGATAATCTCAAACGAACAGATTTAAAAAAAAAAGAAGGGTTAATTGAAAGCTAAATTCGCCAAATCCCAGCAACAACACAACTTTTCGTACCACAAAATTCCTAAGATCACACAGAAATTCAACAGGAAGATCAAATGGAAAAATCGAGGATCAAGAGAGATCATATAATTCGCATAGAAACGGACTCACGGATAGAGACGATCCATCCTTAGCTGCAGAAGAAGAAGAAGGGGAAAGATGCTGAAGTAAAACCCTCTGCCTGTTGATGGCTTTCTCCATATTTCCCTCTTTAAAACGATATTTTCTCCCTCCAAAGCTGAGAAGAGAATGGTCGAGCTCACAGTGATGTATATATATATATAGACAGAAATCCGACTTAAGAAAGATTAAAAAAAAAATGGCACAAATAAAGAGTCACGAGATAGAGTCTCAAAGGACGGGGATTGATTTCCTGATATAGAAATCGACGACGACGACGATGATGAAGACGATGATGAAAGCCACATCATCCTCGTCCTCATCCTTAACAGCCTTCCCTTATCCCCCACTCTCACCTCTCCGCGTGTCTTCCCATCCCATCTTCGACTTAAGATAATTAATGGAAAATAATAAATACTAAGAAAATTTTAATAAAAATAATTTTTTTATCCTATTCACTTTGGATACTTACATTACATTGTCGTACATCCCATCTTTTTGGAGGTTAATTTTAATTTTTTTTTTTTTTTTTTTTTTTTGGGGTCTAGGAAGAAAAATCTTTCACGAAAGGTCAAAAAAGGGTTTAGAGATGATGACGGTGTGGTATACGCGCTTGAGAAAGTCCACGTTTTCGGAATGCGTGCCAACTTGGGAAAGCGGAAAAATGATGACCGGTGGGATGATATAATCTTACACTGAAATTTCTCTAAAAACTTAATAAAATATTAAAACATAATTTGAAAAATAATCCAAAATATAATATAGGTTTTTTCATATAAACAACATAATTTAGAAAATATATTTTTAAAAGACACTTTTTAAAAATTAAAATTGTCTCTTAAAAAAAAACTTTCAACTTAAATTTAAAATTTTAAAAATTATGAAATTTATCTTCAAAACAAATTTTGTTATTTAATTCAAAACATTCAATTATAAAAGCCAGATTTTTCAAAAGACAATTTCAGAGCAAATTTTCTAATTCTTAGGTGGATATCTTCAAAAAAATATTTTTAACGTATTTTCCATAAAGCACACTTTCCCACGCGACAAAATTATATTACATATAGGAATATTTCTAAACCTATATTATTTAAGAATTTTTTTTTTTACACTAAATGTCTAAAAGTCCAATCTTCCGTCTATGTCAATATATTTTACTTTGTTCTAAAAAAATTTAATTACTTTTCTTAGTTTGAAATAGTTTATCTCAAAAAAAAAACTTCTAAATTTTTTGTTAAACTATTATTCATTTTGAAATATTTCATGTACTCGAAGCTTGCTCAAGTAGTAAAGAGATATGATAGAGAACGGGTGAGTTACTGATCACAATTTCTACCCATCCGAACAATCCCGTCCCATCCTCATAGATGAGTATGGGGTCTAAAGTCGGGCCTGATAATTGTTTTTTAAAACACGAATCAAGTTTGAGGCAGGAACGGGATTTATCCCACCCGTTAAACCGCTGAAGATTACGGGTTCTGTGACCTAAACCCACATTCCCATGGCTCAGTTCGCATTATGAAATGGCACAGCCCACTTAATATATTAAACTGGGGACGGAACCAACTATACGTGAGAGCCTTAGTCTTCAATCGGGTGTTTCGTGTTGGCTCATTGGGGAAACATTCTTCATTGGCCACTGTCAGTGCTTCAACCCAACCTACCATCCCTACCTCATATGAGTAAGCTTCATCATACAAATTACCTAAAGAGGAAAATATGCAAAAGAGATATTTATTAAATGGTTCTTCGCTCCAAACTCCTTATTTTTCAAAATATTAATCCCACACAAGCAACATATTTTACCCTTAAAATTAAGAGATTTTATTCCTAAAATTAAGAGAAGATTGGCGAACCACGAGGTAGCAAAGATTCAACCATGCCAAACCCTCACTTCCCTTCACTGCCGCTTATTTAATACCCGAGAGGTATCCGCGACAACGCTACCATATCACTTTTTTACAGTCACATTACGCTTCCACGCTCGGGTTGTTCTGATACTATAACAAAATTCGCGTTTATCCGGTGGAAACGACAATAGAAAGTCTCGTATGTCGCAAGGCTTGGGCCCAACGACGTTCAAGAAACATTCATCTCACTCGTCGACCCTTCCACATACATCGCCTCAGACAGCCATGTCAAGCATTCGAAGGAACCAATCGCCAAGATCAATTCTCCATTAGCGATAAACATAGAGATAAACAGATATGCAGATATATATGAGTCGCAGGTTATCACTAAAGCTTCGCGAACACGAGAATGACTAGTTGCTACCGATAAAGAAAAAGTCGCGATTCGAAAGATACGATAAAGAATCGGGCTGCTAAGATCTAATCACTTCACAATAAAGGGAAGGAGTCATCATTCTCGACGATGTCAATACCCCAACAAATGATAAGTTGTCCTCAGGAAGTTCCCTATCTTTGAGTCTCTCACATGCAAAGGATGCTGGAGGGAGCACAAAGACTAAATCGCGCAAGAGGCCTTCACATTGCCCTGCCCTTAGTAATGTCGTTACGGGCGCACTCACAGGCACAGAGGCAGCAGAGGCGCAACCAACCAAGACAGTCCTCGGGAACGCCACATTATTACCTGGTCAGCACGATTCCACCAATGCCGCTTATACATCCTGCTTTTGGTATTGGGCCAACGTTCTATATGCCTCCTATAGCTATAATTGCAGAACCCACGAGATATGTTCTTCACTTCGCACACAGCCTTATCATATCTATCCACTGGTCTGTTATACGTTTTCTTGTCAACGCTCTAAGGCCCGCCACCCAACAATCACACATTTTTCCTATTATAACTAAACGATGATACTGCAATGCCTGCAACGATCGGCTATCAGGCAAAAGTATTCCCGACTAGTTCAGGGGCTCATAATCCCGGCTTCACAAACTCCCACGCAACTCCACACAAACTCATTCAATGTGAACTATCAATCGATTCGTATCGCAAAGATCTTTGTTCTATGCGACAAAGAGGAACATCTCCTTACACCATTCTCTCAAGCAGGAAGAAGAGTCTATTCGAGATTTCACCAAGAGGTTCAGGCAAGCCGTCCAGCAGATAGCTCAGAGGTATATGGATGCAAATTCTCCAAAACTTTATGTTCTTTGTGCCATCTACTCCTTTCTTCCATTATCGCTCACCACCAATGATAATAAGAATTGATGCAGTAATGGACCGATAGATACCAATGTTTCGAGGATAATATCTCGTAAATGACCAAACCGGCCATGATTACAAGCCACTCTGGCAGGGAAATAAACCGCCGGGAAGAAGCGGGGCCGATCCAAGGAAGGTTGGCAAAGACCAGCGCCTCGTGATCGCCACAAAAAGCGAGAGAGCTCCACCACCTCAACGCCTTCACGAGAGGCTATCGCCATCATTTCAGGATCGGTTTAGTTTAAATGACATGTACCGATTCAAACAACCTCCCAAAGAAATGAATCTTGCGGCGATTATCATAAAGATCATGGGCATGACATCGGCATGCTCGTTTCAATTTCGGTGGAAAGCTGCCAAAGAGGGACACCTCATAAGGTATATCGAGAACCTCGATCAATGAGGTGGAATAGGTGCTGGTTTGACATTCATAGTCGAGCGTGAGTCCCGTCGAACCTTGCACTTCCATAAATCTGAGGCAGAGCTTAGCGGCCTGCTTGGATTCCACCATTCAAATGAAGAGCCAATGAGGAAGCTCGAGAGTCGCCATAGTTAAGGGCCAGGTAAATGCTATCCACACCCGAATGTATTACGAAGAAACCAAGCCAATACGTCCCATATCCCTTCCTCGGTGTCAACCCGAACATGATTGGTCAGCCCACTATGATGCATTAGTACTGCATCTCTCTCTCAGATGACGGTTTTATCAGCACATGGTACCGGTAGATCCCGCAATAACATGCAAAACTTCTGTTGGTAACTACCAAATTTTTTAAGCGTATTTATTTCCTAAAGTGCAGGAACGCAACCGGGCAAATCCTCTGTGGTTTTAATGGTGAAACTACCATAACTCTAGAAGATGTCGTGTTCTGCAAAGCCAGTCTGCTATCAGCAAGTTTGCTTCAATCGTCGAAGACTCAGTCTTTACAATTCCATACCCATGCCTAAATTGCACTAATGAAAGTTATCCCTTCAACCTACCACTGGGACCTGGCCACCATTCGACTAACGTCAGTAGTCGTCTCTTACAAATCACTGGGCTGCACTAAGAATGTTATCAACTATCCGCGCTGAACGAGATGGGGTGAAAAGTTCGGAAGATATCCCCTTGAAGATCAAACCTCCGCATAAAAATCACAATTCGCCGCCCAAATTAGGGCGGAAGATAAGGATCTGCTGGTTGTGGATCCCCTGGAAAAAGTAACGTTGGAAGGGCTAGAGAAGTTCACTTACATAAGTTCTCTCATGTCCATCACAAAGGAGAAGCTACAACCTCAGATGTTGAATAAATGTTAGATGTATTCGCCGAATCACTCGATATGGTCAGATTGAACTCGGCGAAGGGCCTCACAAACTAAATATCATCCCCACGACTAGACCAATAAGACAGAAAGTGAGGCTTTTCCACCCAGATCGCCATCATATCATTCGACTAAGTGTATCAACCCCATCGAGAATGTTTCATCGTAGAAGTGAAGACTTTTAATGGTTAGCCAACATGTTGGTGGTTCCAAAGAAAGGAGGTGGCGGTAGGCGCATGTAGATTACACCCCACCAACTAAGCACGCCCAAAAGATATCTTCCCCGCCACGGAGAAGGACGGAATTGATGCCGCAAAGTGCATGGAATACCTGGCTGCTTTTGGACGCTTTATCTAGGTATCATCATGTTCCCATGCATTTGCCTGATGCAGAGAAAATGACCTTCATTACATTGCATGGGTTACACTGCTATGATGTGATGCCTTTTTTAGCTTAAGAATGTGGAACCTTATCAAGATTGTAACTAAGATATTTCGACTGGCTTATTGTTGGCGCGCTGACCTATATCGATGGCGTGCTTGCTGAGAAATCAAAGAATCTTTGACCACACAAGCATCTAAAAGAAGCGCTGAAATTGTGATTAAAAAGTCGACATGAAGCTCTCAACCCTTTGAAATTATTGCATTCGGGCCCGATTCAGAAAGCAATTTTTTAGGCTTGTAGGCGACTGAGAGGGATGAGGCCAATCTGTTCAACTTAAAGCTATAAGCGTGGATTCTCGAAGCTCCTCGAGAAAAAGTGCAGCCAACGTATTGGCACATTGGCGACTCTAGAGGCGGTTCATATCCCATTTCACAAACCGATTAAACCATTTTATCTTTGTAAGAAATTGAAAAGAAATTCACATTTGGAATGTGGAATCACGACCGACTGTAGTGATAAAGCGATATCTTACGAGCCGTAAATTAAAGCTACCCTGAAGCGGAAGCGATATATCTTTACCGGTAGTGTCGAAGCCTCAGTAATTACCTTTGTTCAAAGACAAAACCGGGAAGCAAGACCAATATTCTTAGTAAGCAAATCTCTGTTTAGTAGAAACTTTGGTATACATCTTGAACAATGACACTAATACTACATGTAGCGACTAGAAGCTTTGCCTCTACTTCCGTTTCCCTAATCATCGTCTTTAGACAATCCTCTCAGCTGCTGAAATTCATACACAAGGCTAACCTATCAAGAAGGATGGCCGGTGGCGATCAGACTCGTGGTCGATATTTGAAGTAGACCTCACTTATAAGACCAGAAATTCCAATTTCTGGAATAAAGGCAACGTAATTTTGATTACAAAGAATTATAATTCTGATTAAAAATCTTAAATTAATTATCTAGATCTCGGATAGCCGAAGCAGTCCTTGTAGATTTAGGATAAATGCAAATGAGAAATCTGATTATTAAATAAAATTTCGTAATTTCCACGAGACAGTGCCAGATCGACCGTTTTCGAGGCATCGCGTTTAGTCTTAAGTAAACGATTTTCGATCATTGAAGGCACATATAACATGTACTCATGTACGCCATAGAAGTGGTATGGAAGTAGAGAAATGATGAAAAGGCTGGTAGGGATGAGTCTTCGAATATCAATTAAGTAAAAGAGGACGTAAAGGTCATTTTAGAAATTGATTTTAAGTGACTAAAGGAATGAAATATGGCGGGTTCTTACGTGCCCTTTATTAGCCAAAACAAGAAACATTAGAACATTTTAGATCAGTAGGTTGGTTTTGGGAGGAGTTCAGAGAGAATTTTACTCTCTTAGGCACCTGAGGACCAGTAGTGTTGGCCCGGTCTTGGGCGAGGAAGGAAGCGTTCTCTGGATGAGCTCTGCGTGGACCAGTTTGCGAGTTTTGACTGAGCTCCAGAAGGTGGGATTTCTCCTACTTGTGTTTATTCCCATTTTTAAGTGTTTTTACAGTGTTTAGGTTGGGCAGGCGGCCAGGCGGCCGTTTGATGGTCGAAGGCGGGACCGGGTGGTTAATTTTTTAACCGCTATGGATAGCCGTGGCGCCCGAAGTGGAGTGGGGTACATTGTACATTTTGCATTAAATCGCGTACTTGATATGGAAAAATGCGAGAATGGGTGTGATCGGTCCCAAAAACATGGGACCAGATTATAGAAATTTTTTGGACATTTGGACAATCCGTGAAGCCGAAGGAAACTGAGTGTAGGCTCATTAAGTTTAGGTTATACGTAATAAATTATGCTTTGGTGTTATAAGACCGTCAAATGGAGTAGAAATTAGGTTCAAAAAGTGAAACCGAGGTTGAATAGTCAAATTTGCCGTGGACAGCCAACTTCTTTGAGTTTAGGCTACGACCGTCAGTCCGGGTTGTATCAGTGGATAAAGAATTGTCCATGTGTTGTATGCTTGAGATTATTGAAATGAATGGCTTGATATGTGGAAATAGATAGGTTAAGACATTATTGTAGGTGTATTAGTACAATGACGCAGTGGCAAAGATTAGAAATTGTGTTATAAGCCATTTGGAAATTATTGATTTTGCTCAGATTGAGCTAAATTGGGTGATGATTGATGTGTTAGATTGTGCGTGTAATTGTAGTTGATTGAAAATATGCATATTGACATATTGTATGCGTGATTTTGAAATGGCATAATGTTTTCATATGCCTTTGGGTAACCTAGAATTAGGTGTGAGTGCGAAGCAAGGTATTTTGTAAAAGCGGATATGGTTGCGAAAGGAATTTCACGGGATGATATTCGGAGAATTGGAGTTGGGAGATGGGCGACGGATCATTTGGGATGAGGACCATGGTATTTGGAGCTCCGCGACCAGATTCGCACCGGAGGAAGTAGTCCATATTTTCTGAATATTTGGTAGTGTATTTCGAGAACAAGTTTTTGTTTTGAAAGTGATTATTTTCTCATGCATGGCTTAGGCAGGTGTGGTCGAGTCGGTGAGGGGACTGGCGTGACATGGGTGGGATCATGAACGAATTTCAGTGGGATCGTATGTTTACTTAGGTGTGTGTTTGCTTTGGAGCATTGCATTGCACTTAGGTGGTGAGTAGCCCGCGGGGCGATTCCTCTTGAGCTTTAGCTCACCCGTCGTGGGACCCTGCTTTATTTTTAAATTGCATGGAGCGCGAGGAAGTGATTCATTTTGAAGAAGCTAGTTCATGATTTGATGATTTTGGACATAACATATATTAGACTTGTAGATGTAATATATGTTGTATAAAAAGTGTAATCAATATTGAATTATTAGGAGATAATTGGAGAATAATTGTGATATTTATTTTATTAGGTAATGATTATGGGCTTTAGTGGCACGTGCATATATTAATTTGTTTGGGACGGAGTAAATGCGGAAGGGGATTATTCTGAGTTTTTGTATTTAGGTAAGAGCTCCGTACAAAGGGGCTGCCCGATTTTCTATAAAGTGGTGTCGGAGTAACTGACGCCAGCTATATTCAGCAGGTTGTGGGTAGATCAACGGACCTGGGGTTTAGGGCGTCATACTTTGCCGTTTGAAGGACATATATTGGTAGATTTTTAGCAAGAAAACTACCTAACTAGATGTAGGCAAGGGATGATCTTTGGATGGTGATCATGGCTGGAGCCAGTGTTTGCCATGGCAGGAGTTGGAATGACATGACAAAGCCTCAGCCCAGGAAATGATGCGTCAGGCCATATGGCTGAGCTTCCACAGGCTATCCCAATAATGAGGCCCAGATATAGACGATCTTAGAAGGAATCGACCTTGCAAAGTGCATCCTTAAAACTCATCATCTGTGATGACTATAAGCCAGTAGTGGGATAGGTAAATGAAGAATCTGAGAAATACGAGACCAGCGTATGGATTAGGTATCTACAATCCACAGTTAAATAGTGCAGGAGAGTTTTGTGGCTTGGAACCTTAGGCATATCGAGACGAAGGATCGTTGATTGGCAATGAAATAGTTTCATCCTTCTGATAAAGAAATGATATTCCTGCATCCAAATCTAATTGGCATCATCGATTCACATGACCTGAGTAAATAGAGCTGGGCGAAGCACATTCTTCTTGGATGACTGGATGACTTATTCGAGCTTAGGAGAATTGCCAATTATCAGATTAAAGCCTGTAATCAGCCAAGGTGGCTAGATTTCCTCAGAACGCACTATATAAATCCAAGGGCCGCATCTCGCGTTCACCACAATAGGTGAGGCGTATGTATTGGTAGAACTCCATGAAGGAATATACGGAAACCATCCAAGCAACGTAACTTTTTGGCCTGGCTAAGGCCTTGGTACGCAAGGTTATTATTAGCCAACCATGAGAGCAAGAGCGTACCGCCATTATCGAAGCGCCGTCAAGCAACAATAAGCCCCTATCGCAAGGGTGCCGGCTCAAGATCTAACCACCATCATAAGCTCTTAGCCCTTCGTTCAATAGGGGATCAATGTAGTTGGACCGCTGCCTACTGCCCTAGCTAAAAAAAAGTTATTATTAGTTGCCATCGACTATTTCAGCAAATGGATAGAAGCTGAGGCCTTCACCTCCATCAAAGATAAAGAAGTTGTTCAATTTGTTTGGAAGAATATAGTATGCCGATTCAGAATACCTCAGTCAATTGTAATAGACAATGGGCCACAGTTTAATAGCAGAGTATACAAGAAATTCTTCCATGAGTTAAAATCGAAATCCTGTACTCAACCCTCACGCATCAGAGCAATGGCCGTGGAAGCATCGAACAAAACTTCTTTAACGGCTTTGAAAGCGACTACATTCTGGGCTAAAGGAAAATGGGTAGATTTGTGCTACCAAGAGTTCGCCTATAGAACTACCCGGGCCTAAACCAACTGAGTATCCCCGTTTGCCTCTCTCCCTGCTGTGATGGAGGCCATAATTCATTTAAATCGGTGCCCACGCTTCGAATGGAAACCCTTGGTATGCACATCGTTTTCATTGCCAAAGACTGATATGGGCGCACTTAACTTTGTGAAGTTATGGTTGTACGTATGGCATGGTACCAGCAAAGAATGACAAATCTATATAACAAACATGTAAAGCCGCTGCGGTATTATGATCCGGTAGACCAATGAGAAGGGTCTTTGAAAACACTACTAACCCAGTTGTTCTCACAAGCTCCAACCAACCGACCGGGAAGGCCATACACAATAGTTGGGCGGGCGCTGATCGTACACATTAGATAAACTGGATGAGACGCTAGTGCCCAGGATGTGGAATGCTATGCATCTTAAGAGGTATTATCAATAAAAACTTTCTTTAAAGGTATTATCAATAAAGTTTTCTTTAAAGCATTTTCTTCCAATTCTAGGAATATTATCAATAAAATTTTCTTTAAAGGTATTATCACCAAATTTTTAAAGCGTTCTTTCACCTCGAATAGTCCCATATCAAAGACTAGATATTGCTCATAGCTTGCTGGCACTTTCAAAAGGCCAGACGTGGCTCCTAGCTTGTTGGCACATTCCTAAGCGCAATAATGGTTCTTAGCATCTTGGCTAGAGCTAAGGCCCGAAAATTGTGCATTTCCTACTAACCCATGTGCATTTCCCTGAAACAACTATCCTAGTCAAGATTTGTGGAAGAGAGTTGTGAGATAAAAGGAATCAATAGTATAAGTAAACCAAAAATTGTATTTCATAAATACGCCAATAGCACGAAAATACATAGCAAGCCAGTGGCCAAACGGGGTCGATTATAACAAAAATGGGGAAGGGGAGAACTTAAGATGTTCCAACAAAGTCCTTAGCAGGAACGCTCCTCTTTGGATCCTTTGCCTTCTTTTTCGTTTTGCTCTGCTTTGCCTCGATTGTTGTGGCCTCAATGGGTGCTTGATTGTTGTGGCACCCGGGGTTCATGAAGAACTCTGAAGCAAGTAGGTAGGAGGAGTCGGGCATGCCATCTGGAACCTCTAGCTGGTCTCCATAGATGTTGTGTTTGAGCATACAACATCCGTAGTCGTATGCAAAGATCAACTCCAGGGCCTTTTGGTAGTCTTCCTTCATGGCCTCTTTATCCTTGCCTGACTGAGATTGAAGAGAAGACACTTTGTCCTTAGCCACCCTGATATCTAGTAGAAGAGAAGTCCATTCAACCTCTAGGTGGGTAGTCTCAACCTCAACCCTATGTCTGCCTTAGTCGCCAGGCTTCTCACCTACTAGCTCCTCTTCGCTCTTGCCTTCACACACCAATATCACAATAGCTAGCCGAGCGACCGAGCTTCTAATTGTCATCCCTCTTTTTTCTCAGACCTCGTGATTCTTCTATTCCCTTGGCCTCCGTTCCCAATGCTTGGCCTTTCCTGACCTTGTTTGAAGCATCTTCTATACCGGGTGTTTCGGAGTGCAGCGGACCAAGCATAGCGTCGTTAGCCAAAGATCATCCAAATGGAGATGAAGCTCCCTATGCTGGTGTGCCATGTTCCAGATAGTAGCTGACACTTTCAAAAGACTAGATGTGGCTCATAGCTTGTTGGAATTTTCAAAAGACTAAATATGGCTCATAGTCTGCTAGCACTTTCAAAAGACCAAATGTGGCTCATAGCCTGCTGGCATTTTCAAAAGACTAGATGTGGCCTGATGAAGATGCCGGCACTTTCGTGCCGACTCGCTCCAACCCGATGGCACATGCCTACAATGCAGAACGGCAAACACCCGAGAAAATTCTAATTCGGAAAATGGTAAAATCGCACTTCGGCCAAACCCAAAATTTTTCTAGATCTCGATGACTAAACGTAATTTCACCGCTGAATCGCTCCTCACGAAATCTAACTACCATGTCACCCTCGAATTCGAAAGACAATAAATTTGCACATTTTTCGAGGCATCGTAGTATCGCGTCGTAAAACGAAATGTGATGACAAGAGTCACCTATAATACGCATCACGCCGACACGCCATAAGAGGCGTTGATTTTAGTGCCGTCGCTGAGAGTAATGCCAAATGTCAAAACCGCTTTGTATACGATCGCATTATCGAATAATATCGATGTTAGACGTACCAACGTTAGCGTCGTTTCTCTGCGCAACAGAGCCGTTCCAAAAAGAGGTCGTGAAAAGGCTCAGAAGATTTGATTTTTGATATATGCCGTCTCTCTCAAGATCCCGGTCTGGAACCACCACGACTTGGCAGCGAGTCACCGAATGTTTGAGCCCACACGGGCTCCGTTTTATAGGAGCTTCTGACAACTCCAGGTGTCGAGTCCGTTTACTTCACTCGATCGCGGTATGTTGCGATGTTTGCCAATGGTGCCGCCTGGTCATCGTCATGTCCCGTTCCGAACCAAAAAGTGAAAATCAGTCCAATTGTGCAAATTGCAAAACAGAGTGACTACACTGTACAGTCAGATTGCATAATCATGCCTTGATGCAGCGAGAAATGAAGGTCATGGATTTGAAGTCAGCGAACCAGCAGTTGATGATTGTCGCGGGAATGGCGAATCCTGCGTCGTTCGTCGTTTATTGGTGAACACACAAAATACGTGAGGTGGTCTGGTTGTTATAAACAACTGAAACAGTCAGAAGTTTAACTGAATGGCTTCCGCGCGGAGCTAATTTTTAAAAAATGCCGATATCTCTAGCAGTAAAATAGTTGTTGTGATTGAACATAAATAGTGGCTGATGATAGCTTAAAAAGTTGTAGCAATGAGTTGAAACATTATATTTATTTCCCTATATACCTCAAAAAATATGGGAAATTAGTGCGCGTAAGACATGGTTCTTCGGGAAAAATCAAAACAGCTGCAGAACACAGATGATTTTTCCTGTGAGAATGGTGTCAGAGATGGTCCTACAATTACATGCCCAGGAGCCTATGTATTGTTTTGGGAAGGTTCTCCAACACATCACTGAGGGTAGTCTCATATTTTTACCGACATTTCGGTAGTATATTTTCAAACAATGTTTTGTTTTTGAAATGATGTTTTCATACATGGCTTAGGTAAGTGTGAGGGAGTCATGAGGACTCAGACATGGGTTGGTCAGTGCATTATCTGGGCAGACGCATTTACTGAGTGGGTGTTTGCATAGATCATTGCATATGCACTTAGTGGGAGAACCCATTTAGTGGTGATTCTAATATCAGACAAACACCTCGCCGGCGAATATATTATTTCGTGCAATGTGGAGCGTGGTAAGGAGACGGCCTATCTTGTGAGGCCGATTTCAAGAAATGGACAAGGCTGGACAGCTTTTATGATGTATGACATGTATTAGAATTCTAGAATTTTAATATATGTTTGAAGTAAAGAGTGAGTTATTAACTCTTATGGTATACAGATGTATATTGATGAGTATTGTTGTATGGGCCCAAGTGGCCCTTTTTACTCATGTATATGTCTTATTATGTTTTTTGGGACAGGTTCTGTATTTGGGTAGAGCTCCCCGTACAAAGGAGACTTTGCCCTATTTTCATGAATAGTGTCGGGTTACCTGACATTCACGAGTATTCCACTGTGTCGACTGTTGTCAACGACCCCAAGCTGGGGTGTCACAAATTGCACGAGCTTAGGTATACGACATTTCTAGTGGCTCGAGGGATTTCGGGTCAAGGCCGCAGTCTTTAAGAGGATAAGGACATCACCACTGGGTGGTTCGTGTAGGTTAGTGTGATTACTTAGGAATTCACGATGACGTAACACTGCATGCACTGTGTTTTATGCGTGATTGGGTGTATAACATGAGTTGTATGTTATATGGACTGTGTGATCATGTGATTGATGTGTGAATGATGTTTATAACATGGAGTGTTATGTGTTGTGTGATTTTGTGCTTAGTGGTTAGCACATAGGAAAACAAATGATGTGTTGGAAAATTTTTGGGAGTTTTTGCGCTTGAAAACCACATGAAAATAACCAAAGCCTTCAAATTTTAATAAATTTATTTGGTTTATTGATAATAAAATAAAATTTAATAAATTTTAATGTTGAGCAATTGTGGTTAGTGCGAGAACAGAGGTTGAGGAGTTTTATCAAATGGTCTGTAATTAAATGAAAATGAGGTGATGAAAATTGTTTTCTAAGGTTTGCGCTTGTAAACTCCAAGAAAATCAAAGAAAATAAATTTTTGCAAATTTATTTGTGTGTACCGCACGAGAAAAATGGATCTGTATTTTTGGTGTTTCCGTGTGAGCGTAAAAGAAAAAAAAATTTATGTGTGAAAAAAATGGTGCAGATTGTCGGTTATTGCCTAATCGCGGTCGCAATACAAATGGGAGACACGCACACGTGCCGGTGTGCGCAGGTCGGGAAAGCGTACTGCAATAGGAGCTGTATTGCAAACAAGTCGAGGCCAGGCGCGTGGAGGACGGTCACGATACAAATTATTGTATCGTGACATGAGAGGGTCTAGTTGTTGGGCTTTTGTGTCGCAATACACTGCAGTGTATTGTGACCAGAAGGGGAGCATGAGGCATGGCATTGTATCGCGAGGCAAAGACGCCGTGTTTCGTGCTCACACAAGGCCAATGACACTCGCTGCTTGGCTCGCGACACGACACGCTAAGGGCCTCGCTACGGCCACTATGCCCACGACACTCCGCCGTCGCAATAAGGCGATATTGCGCCCCCTATGCGTGAGCCTAGCGCCTCGTGGTGCTCAGCCGCCAAGGCTACACCAGCACTCCACCGCTTTTGACTCGCATTGCTTTGTCACCGTTTGAACATCGTTTCACAAAACTTTTCTCGAAAAACAATAAATTTTTTTGAAAAATAAAATAAAATAAAATAAAATAAAATGAGTTAAAATTTTTTAAAAATGAAAATTTCAAAAATAAAAATTTTGATGTTAAATATGAATTGATATATTGAATAAATTGTCTCACATTGCATAAAAATGCAGGGACATAATATATGAATCAGATTCTCGTGTATGAATAGTGTCTCGTATTATTTATGCCTGTAGATACTGCATCGAATTTAATCCGCTATTTGACATGTGTATGGTTAGGGTCGAGACGACGTAGATAAGGCCCACTGGTACTAGCCGGCCACCACTCAGGTATTGACCGCTTGTGCTTTTGCTGAGGTCGTAGGGTATTGCAAACAACTATAGCACAGCCGGTGTAAATAGTAGTCGTGTGAGGTTCGAGTAACCTCCGCAGAGGTTTGTGTGACACATCATCCTCCATTATCCGCTGTGGAGGAGATCCGACGGTGGTGTAATCGTTGGTTCACGCAGTCGAGAAGGTGTTATGCTGCGAAGATTACCGACACCTACTAGATTAGACTACCGCTTCCAAATCAGAGGGGCGAGGGCTCCAAGTATGGTGGAATCATGTGCGACCCTGTAGATCTGCGAGGCAATGACATGGGCGTATTCCGTGAGCCGCTCATGGGTAAGTATTTTCCGTGATACTACGAGGCATGCGAAGGCCCGTGGAGTTCCTGCAGAGTCAAGTAGGGGACGATGATCGTGATGGATTATGTGGCTGTGATTCACTGAGCTGGGGCCCGATTTGTCGATGATTACGTGGCCACCGACACGGTACAAGGTTGGGGAGATTCGAGAATGGGCCAGCTATCCATTCGAGATCAGCACTCGCCTACAGATATGGACTCCACGGTTGGGACAACCCCGACCATAGAGAGATAGAGGATGCTCGAGCACTTTCTGACGGTATTAGTAGCGTATATAGAATGAGAGTCATTTTCTTCTAGTTCGGGGAAAGCAAGAAAGGGCTTCTAGTTCACGAGAGTTCCGTAGTTGCGCCATCCGGCCGCTGTGGATCGATCAGAGTTACTGGCCGTCGGGCAGATGGAAGCACATTGTTAAGGCAAACTGACATATGAGGAGGGATTGCCCCCAAAGATAGGATCCTGTGGTTTTGGGGGACAAAGATACCCCGCCGCCAGAGGACAGAGAGGATATAATATTCCTCCACGCCCATTGTGCCGAGATTAGCTTCAGCCGGTGAGCTACACTCACCTCACATAGGCAAAGCCAAAGAGGCCGTATATGGGCCGGGTGTAGAGGACGAGGCCCATGTGAAGGACGCCAGGGGTTCAGGGCGTGTCTACGCCATCACAATCAAAACAGTCAACGAGATCGCCGCCATAGCTGTGGTACGCTATTATCTCGCGAGGGCAAGAGTGTTATTCGATTCGTGTGTCGTGATTCATTTATCACGCATCGCTTGTGATAGAGTCGGGCTTAGAGGTTGAGGACTGAGGAACCTTTGTATGTGAGTTCCCGAGCCAGGCGAATATGGATGATATGTCGTGGTTAAGTAGTCGAGATCTTGGGGATCACCACGCGGACCCGAGGATCATGGACATGTCGAGTTCGGCGTCATTCGGGATGGATTGCCGACGACTTATAGGGTCGCATTGATCGTGAGCGTAGGAGGGTTACCGCCACATGCAGCATTCCGCACTGTGTGGTATCAGGGGACAAATGATATGATTTTCTGCCCCAGCCGTTATACGAGTCCAGGTGTCAGGGACAATTAGCGGGTTGGCTAGCGAGCCTTACCCTAGAGGATGAGGAGAGACCAGACTTAGATCTACGTCGAGTAGTTTGCGAGTAAGAGGATGTTTTTCTAGATGAGCTACCGGGATTGCCTCTACAGAGGGTGGTAGACTTCGGTATCGAGTTACACCTTGGTACGTCGCCCATCTCTATGACTCCGTATAGGATGGCACCAGTTGAGTTGCAGGAACTCAGTCCAAATTACTGTGAGCCACCGGACAAGGGTTCATTAGACCGAGCACTTCACCATCGGGCGCTCCTACATCACATAAGAAGAAAGACAAGACCTCGACCCGTCCATTGACTGGCGTACGCTTGAATAGGGCCACGCTACCAAGAATCGTACCCATTGCCATGATTTATGATTCTGTTCGACTAGCGAGAGGAGCGCTGGTCACACCAAGATAGACTCTTCGTGACCGGCTACTAATAACTGAGGGGTTAGACATGCATATCCCTAAGACAATCGCTAGGACTCGCAGCACTTCTGGAAGCCATTCGTGATGCCCTCGATTGACTTAATGCACCAATGACATTCACGGGATCTTGTGCATAGGGCATTCAACCCTATCTAGATCGCTTCGTAGTTTTCGTGGATGACATCTTGATCTACCTCAAATGCAGGAGCATTAGTATCATTTGGAGGATTGTATTACAATTGTCGAGAGACCATCACCAGATGCCAAGTTCGCAAGTACAGTTTTGCCATCGAGGCGAGATTTTGGGAATGGGGCCAAGATTAGCGGTCGCTGGACCTACCAGAGGAAGTTGAGGCCGTGATGAGTTGAAGAGGCCTAAGTCGCCTTCTCGAGATACGTAGTTCTGATTACCGGGTATTACAGAGATTCATCGAGATTTCTCCCTGATAGCAAAGACCTATGACGAGATCGACCCGAAGGAGGTTAAGTTTGATTGATGACCGATGCGAGGAGGCATTCCAGAGTTGGAAGAGGAGAATGACTACAGCCCTATCTCGATAGTCCCTGACAAATGTGGGTACACAAAGCAGTATCAGGATGCCTCGAGTGCCTGGATCGGGAATGTGTTTTGATGCAAACAGAGTAGTAAATTATGGTTCACTTCATTGAAGAATCATGAGAAAAATTGATCTCCAAACACGACTTGAGTTACGGTCAGAAATTCCGCCTTGGAAGATCCGCGCCACTACTTATATGGTGAGGAGTTCGAGGTGTACTGCACTACAATGTCCTAAGTATATTTCAAGGCCGACCTCAATATGAGGCAACGTAGATGACGGAGTTCCTGTGAGGATTACAGACTTCACCTCAGACACCACCCCGGTAAGGCAAATGTGGTGGCCGAAGGCGTTCAACAAGTCATGAGCATTGGCTAGTATAGCTTCCCAATGAGTGGCGGATGCTCGAGACTGTGGACAAGCCATACAAGACAAATGACCGTGCTCAGTGGTACGTATTGGGAGTTTAGTACTACAACTGGGCTCGTGAGCAAAGAGGACAGTCCCGTGGGCGTAGACGCATAGATAGTGTCCATCGTGTGACCCACAATAGTACAAGTGATGAGGTCGACCATCCACCGCATGGTAGTCTTCAGAGTAGAGGACGTAGTGGTTCCCATTTCATCGATTTGAGAGGAGATTATCAAGGAGTTTCATCGCTTCGATTCACTGCATCCACGTACGGAAGATGTACCGACCGCCGTTAGTACTATCGAGCGGAATGAAGAGACACGTAGGGGACTTTGTTCGACGATGTCTCACGTGGTCAAGAAGTTAAGGTCGAGCACCGGCCGCAGAGGCTACTTCCCAGCCACTGGAGGTTGGCCGAGTGGGAATTAGGAGCACGCTATGATGGATTTTATGACCCACTCTACCACGGACGCAGCAGAAGCATGATGCTGTATGGGTGATAGTGGACCGGCCACTAAGTCAAGAGACATTTTCTAAATTCAGGTGGGATGACCTTCACACTGAGAGATTCTGCAAATTATCTGAGAGATAGTCCGACTACATGGAGTACCAGTATCCATAGTGTCGGATAGGGACCCGAGGTTTACGATGCACTTCTTAAAGAGTTTCAAAGGCTATGGGCACACTACGACCATGAGTACAACTTTCCACCCACAAACATGGTCGTACCCGAGAGGACTATACGTGTGTTGGGAGGACATGTTGCGAGCATGCATCCCGATCATAAGGGTAGCCGGAAGAGTATTTTCCTTATGGAATTCGTCCACAACAATGCTATTAGGCTAGCATACGTATGGCAATCGTGCGAGGCATTGTATGGTGCCATGCAGTCAATGCTATGCTGGACTGATGGGAGAAGAGCTCCATCACCGGTCCCGATCTAATTGTAGACACCTCCCGTATTAGTAAGCTTGATACGACAAAGGTCTTCTCACGGCTTAGAGCTTCCGCAAGAAGAGCTATGTTGATGTAAGACGCCGAATTCTTAGAGTTTGAGGTTAGCGAGCAATCGCAAGGTGATGCCGCAAGAGAGTGGTCGTTCAGAAGCGCTGGAAGCTATCGCCGAGGTTTATTGGGCCTTTCAAGATACTCGAGAGGGTAGGCACTGCTATGCACTGCTGGTTTACCGCTGCTACGTCGTGTCCAATGAGGTATTTCACGCTCCATGCTCCGTATATACTCTAGATCCGTGCCAAGGGTAGATCGATGCTAGATTGAAGTTGACACTGGCTGACATTCGAGGAGGAACGCTGGTGGCATTTTGGATAGCCGTGATCGTTTTGCTACGCAAGACCGTGAGGCTGAGCGGCGCGCTATTGCCGGCACTACAGCAGGAGTCAACGTGGGAGCGAGGACATGACGCGGGCCACCTATCCCTTCTTGTTTAGGGACGAAGATACGTGGTTTAGTCGCTTAATATTTACATGACGAAGCCATGCATGGTGTAGTGCATGTTACTATGCATGTGAGTGATCAGGATTGTCCAGAATTTCGACACTAAATTCCTTTTAAGGAGGGGAGAATGTAAGACTCGAGAAAATTCTAATTTTTGGAAAAATGGCAAATCGTAATGTCGGTCAAAACCTGAAATTTTTCAGATCCTGATGAGCGAACGATTTCACCGCTGGAATCGCCCCGAGAAATCTAGCTACCATCGCCGACTTCAATAATTCCGAGACTGTTTAATTTGCACATTTTTCGAGGCATCGAGTATCTAAAAGTCAGAAACGAAATGCGAGATGAAAAAAGTCACCTATAACATGTACTCATGTGACACATGTTGCATGAGTAGAGAGATGATGGAAATAGACGGCTGAGATAGTGCCAAATGTCAAAAATCCAAGCTTAGGGGACTATCGGCATTATTGAATTTGTTAATGATAATAGGACAAAATAACAAATAGTGTTGTCTTCTTCCAAAGGGCACAAAATGAGCAAATCGGATATAATGGGGTACAGTAGTGGGCTTAGAGATTCGATTTTTGCAGGTATGAACTTCTATGACTCCACTAATCCGACCGTCTGATTGGAGTAAGAAGGAAAGTTGCTTTATACAATGAGATCACGGCCTGGCTTTAGAGTTTCACACAACTCCGTGAGGCAGGGTTTTATCCTACTTACTTTACCTCGATTTAAGTGTTTCGTGATGTTTCGCTGGTTTCAGCCTCAACGATCGCTTTTGATCGTCCCAAATCTTGGAACCGGGCGTGTGAAAGGGAATTGTGAAACCCAATATGCAAATGTGGCAAGGTAGGGACTTCACTTTGGTGTTGGTGTCATTTATACAATAAATCGTGGTTTTGATGTGTATGAGGTCGAAATGGCCATGATTTCAGCTCCAGGTGCGGAACCGATGTTGGATGATTGGTCGCGAACAGCAGAACCTTGAGAGTTTCACTGTTTCACGTGAATAAAGGTTCTAAAATATTTAGAGAAAATGTGTTTGCTGAGTAATTCAAATCGAATTGCTCATGTTTGTTCAATTAGCCCATGTGAGCTAATTTCTTGTTATCGTATTGAGAATTTATAACATGTTAGATTTTTAAATATAAATATATAATGATGATATATTTGTAATGTGTTATATAAATCAGCGCTTGAATGACATAATGCATTTCATATGCACTGGGTACATAGAATGAAATGGCATGACATGAATTTTCAAAAACAAAATGGTTATGAAAGGAATTTCACAGATTATTTTCAGAGAATTGCATGTGGGAGATGTTCCTACAATACACGTCTGAGACCTATGTATCATTTTTGGAAGGGTCTCCAACACATTCATTCAAGGTAGTCCCATATTTACCCATAAAGATTTCAGAGTAAATTTTCTCGAGAACAACAAGTTTTGTTTGAAAACGATGTTTTCTCACACATGGCTTTGGCAAGTGTGGGAGGGAGCTCATGGAGGACCTGGACAGGGTCACATGCAGATATTCAAGAGACCACGATTATTTGATGTGTTTACATTGTGGATCATTGCATATGCACTTAGGTGGGGGAGTAACCCATTTAGGTGATTCCACCATCGGCATTAGCTCAATTGCCTGTGGAATATATTATTTCGTGCAATGTGGAGCGTGCGAGAGACAAATTTCATCTTAGAGGCCGATTTTCAAGAAAAGCCTGATTGGCTTTGACGTTTTATGATGTATGACATGTATTAGAATTCTAGAATTTTAATATATGTTTGAATTAAGAGTGAGTTATTAACTCTTAAGCTATGGTATATAGTTGATGTATATTGATGAGTATTGTTGTATGGGCCCAAGTGGCCTTTTACTCATGTATATGTCTTATGATGTTGTCAGACAGGTTCTCAGATTTGAGTAAAGCTCTGACAGCGAGACTCGCTCGACTTTCATGAATAGTGCTCAAGTTACCCGACATTCACGAGCATTCCATTGTGTTAACTGTCATTAACTAATCCCGGGCTTTGGGGAGCGCCACAAATGGCTCTTAGCTTCTTAAGCAGAGCCATGGGCTTCAAATGGTGCTCGTCACGACCCATGTAATAAACCCCACTACTTTCTAGCCTCCTAAAACTTAACATTGATATCCTTGAAGAAACTATCCTAGTCAAGATTCGTGGAAGAGAGTTGTGAGATAAAAGGAATTAATAGTATAAGTAAACCAAAAATTGTATTTCATAAATACACTAATAGCATCAGAAAAATACATATAAGTTATGGCAGCTAAATGAAGCTAATTACAATAAAAATAGGGGAGAGGAGAACTTAAGATGTTATAGCAAAGTCCTCATTACGAGCGCTTCTCTCTGGATCCTTTGCCTTCTCTATCGTGTTGTTTAACTTCGCCTCATTTGCTGTGGCCACAATGGGTGCTCTAGCTAAGGGGCACCTAGTGTTCATGAAGAACTCTAGAGGAGTCGAGCATGCCATCTGGAACCTCTGGCTGGTCTCCACAGATTATGTGTTTGAGCATATAACATTTGTAGCCGTATGTAAAGATCACACATAATCTCAAAGTTCTTGCTCCAATATGGTGTTGCCATAATGGGAGTTATGAACAATCTAGCTTTGATATCTTCAAATGCAGACTTGCAAGCTTCATCAAATTCAAACTTTGCATCTTTCTTAAGTAGTTTGCATAATGGTCTTGCTATTTTGGAGAAATCCTTGATAAATCTCCTATAAAATCCTACATGCCCCAGAAAACTCCTGATTCCCTTCACTGTAGTAGGTGGCATTTGAGTTCTAGTCAAAGAGATTTTAGCTTGGTCTACTTCCAAGCCTGCTGTAGATATTCTAGGCCCTAAGACAATACCTTTAGTTACCATAAAGTGGCATTTCTCCCAATTTTGGGCTAAGTTCTTTTCCTTGCACCTTTGAAGTATAATAGCTAGATTCTCCAAGCAGTTTTCAAAACTGGACCCATACATAGAGAAATCATCCATAAAGATTTCCATAACTTCTTATACTAAATCTGAGAAGATTGACATCATACATTTTTGAAAAATGGTAGGAGCATTGCACAATCCAAATGGCATCCTTTTAAAAGAAAAGGTGCCATAGGAGCATGTGAATGTAGTCTTCTCTTGTTTCTCAAGGGCTATGGCTATCTTATTGTATCCTGAATAGCCATCCAAGAAACAATAGTGAGGATGTCCTGCCAATCTATCCAGCATCTAGTCAATGAATAGTAAAGGATAATGATCTTTCCGTGTGGCAGTATTAAGCTTCTTGTAGTCTATGCAGACTCTCAATCCTGTCACTGTTCTTGTAGGTATCAGCTCATTCTTCTCATTTTTGATCACTGTGAATCCACCCTTCTTGGGAACCACATGAACTGGGCTAACATAAGGGTTGTCTGATATTGCATATATGAATCCAACATTCAACGATTTGAGGACCTCCTTCTTCACCACTTCTTTCATCATTCGATTTAATCTCCTCTAGTGTTTAATAAAAGTCCTTGCATTCTCCTCCATGAGGATTTTATGCATACATATAGATGGGTTGATCCCTTTCAAGTCTTCTATTGACCAGGCAATAGCCTCCTTGTGCTTTATGAGAATTTCAACCACCTCCCGCTCTTTCTCTGTAGTCAAATTTGCTGCTATTATAACAGGTTTAGACTTTTCCTCACCTAGAAATGCATACTTCAAATGCTTAGGCAACTCTTTTAAAATAATCCCCTCAGAGCTCTTTTCTACATCTTGATCTTTCACTTTATTGCTACTTGAACCTTTAGCATTGCTTTATTCATTTAGGCTTAAAATATTTTCAATCAATTTAGCTTCAGCTTTCAGCTCTTCCTTCTCCAGATTTTCATTGTACAATGAGTTCAACATGCATTCTTCAAGGAGATCTAGGTTCATATACTTATCATTTGGCTTTTTATTGACAGAAATCACATTGCACCGAGCTTTCTCAAAGTCATGCTACTTCAAACTCTGATTCAAGTTGAAGTGGACTTCTTCTATGCCAACTCTTAGAGTGAGCTCTCCCTTCTTGACATCTATCAAGGTAGCTCCTGTGGTTAGGAAGGGTCTACCAAGCAATAATGGCACTTGTTTTTCTTCTTCCATATCTATTACCACAAAGTCTATCAAAATAAAGTTTCCAACCCGACTATTAGTACATCTTTCACGTCTATAATTTGAGCCATTGACTGCCTACTACATAGACATCAAGACGGGAGTTAACTCTTCTAAACTTAGCTCACTACCAAAAAGGCATCGATTATATAGCTACAAAATCACATATTGCCTTCCAAATTCATATTCTCCAATTCAGATGGTATAATGAACCTGTCGATATTGCATTTTCCGGTAGGTTTTTCTACTGGCACTACAATGCGCATAGACTCGCCATCCTCCTTCATCTAACTTCCTCTTCTCACTGATTATATCTTTCATGAATTTTGCATAATGTGTGGCATTTGAGCTAATGCCTTAGAAAAAGGAATGTTGATCTCCAACTTCTTGAACACATTCAAGAACTTGACATCCTGACTATCCATCTTTGACCGCTTTAGTCTTTGAGGGAATGGGATATGAGGTTGATAAGATCTCACTTCCTTCTTCTTCTTTTGCACCGCCTCTTCATTTTTCTTTCCAGCCTGCACTTACTCTTTCAATTGCCGATTCTCATCTGATAAATCATTTTTTCTTTGTTCTTTCTCACTGCTTGTTGAATTCTGATATTTACTTTCAGCTGCATCATCAATATGATTTTTCTCAACTTCATTTCGGCCTTGTAGTTCTTTGCCACTCCTCAATGTGATGACCATGCAGTCCTTGGGATTCTTCTTGGTATCACTAGGGAAAGAATCCCTAGGCTGATTTTGCATGTTAAGGGCCAGTTGCCCTACTTGAGTCTCTAAGTTTTTCAAGGAGGCATTGGTAATGCCTGAAACACAGTTGTGTTTGCTTGAAAAACTGCAAGTTCAACAAACTTTTGCTCATGCAGGTTCAGTATTCATTTATCCTTAGCCATATAATTCAACATTTGATCTTCAAAGGACTGAGATCTCCTATGTCCTTGATTTTCTCCTCTCCGAATCACTTGATTTAATTTTGGAACCCGTGTGATATAGTTATAGATAATTAATCGTCTTAGACCTCGGTCGCACTCCACCACAAGACAAGTTTCTCATAGTTCCCAAGGCCGGTGTGTATTAAAGTTAGAGGTCATTGTCAGCTGGGTTATAACCCATACTTCCGCCAATATACGAGCCTCTACCTGATATGGACCTTCATGTGCAAGTCCTTGATTAGCTATATTTTTCTACTACACAATTCCCACTTCATTACAGGAATGACCTCTTCTTTCCTGGTTTTTCATCTTGTTCATAATAACATCTATTATCTTTAATGGCTGACATCTTGTTCAACTCAATCACACCTTTTGCTCCCTGATGCTTTAAATGGAGCTTTATAGTCGCTCTTAGCTAGTTCTTCAATTAGTTGAGTAGCTTTTTCAACACTTTTTCTTTTGAATGCACCTCCAGAGGCTTCATCCATTGTTCCCTTTGAAGTATAGTTCATGGCATGATAGAAGATGTCCATCTGAGTCATTTTCTCTATTCCATGCAGGGACACCTCAACAATTGTTTATACCTTTCCTAGGCATTGTAAAGAGACTCATCCTCCTTTTGTTTGAAGGTTGTGATTTCTCCTCTCCTCTTAGAAGTTAGAGCATAAGGGAAAAATCTGCTTAGGTAGGCCTCCCTAAGCCCTCCCCAGTTATTAACTAAACCATAAGGCAAGGATTCAAACTAGCTAGCTGCAATGTCTCTTAAAGGAAATGGAAACAACTACAGTTTGATCACATTAGGGTTCACACCATTGAGCTTTATAGTGTTGGCCATTCTAAAAAATCTGCCCAAGTGCTTATTTGGATCTTCACTTGGGTGCCTAGTAAACTGGTTTTGCTCCACCATAGTGATTAAGGTAGGTTTCGGCTCAAAATTGTTGGTCTCAATTGGTGGCTACCTTACTGTTGAGTACTCTTCCCTTATAACTGGTCTCCAGAAATCCTCCATTGTTCTCTGTCTTTGCCGAGGTCTGTCAGTTGCTAAAAAAGGAATATTTTGATTACCTTATTTGTGCTCTACCATGGTTGCTGCTTCAACTGCTCTCACTTCAAATTCCTGAGTGTCTTTTCTATTTTAGTGTTAAGTGGAAGTAATTCATCTTCTAACCTCTGATGCATGTAATAGGTACCTAAAGATATAACACACTGAAATCAAAGTGAGATCACTAGATAAATTTGATTTTAACTTTGATTAACATAATAAAAAGACATGCAATTGACTCCATTACTTCATTTAAAACTATTTTTTTTCTAAAATTTTTGTAAAAACATAAAAATGTTCAAATTACACTTTTGCTGGAATATTGGATATAAACTTCACTTCAATCCCTCCACAAAGACTAGGTCTTGTTATTTGATTTCGTATTTAAGATAGATCAAATTGTTGTTACATATTGGGAACATTGCCACTAGAGATCTGCCTAGAACCCTCATACTGTCATTAAACACTGCTTTCTGACCTGCTAAGACTATTTTCTTCTTTTCTATAATAGCCTTGAAATTCACTTCGTTCTAACACGTTAGTGCATAGGTCGAATATAATAAAGTGGATTATAAGTCTGTATATTATTCTACGATTGATGACAGTGGCTCCAAAGACAGTACCCCTACAAGATCGTCACTATCTGAACTCCTAAATTTATCGAATATCACTAACTAACATATTTCAAATAAAAGTATGTTTTCAATTTTTTCAAAGTGAAAGATAGCCCAATTAAAAGGGACTAAAGCGTTTCACCGGCATTTGACAACATCGGAATTTATCGCTGTTGCGATCATGTCAGTTCGTATATTGCTCAAAACGCTCATAGTTGCGTGTTGAATCTTATTTGCTCGTTATAGCGTAGTATAAAGTTCTCGAAATATTTTATCATACAGCCTTCATCATTTAGAACACAATATTCTTACACTGTCACATTAATACTGTGATTTGATTCTTTTTTGTTAGTTGCTTGTTTTCTGGGAAACAGACAGCCACCTCACAGACGAAAGAATCTTCGCTCTCATAAACAAGATAACATGTTTCATGGGTTTGGTACTGCATCATTTGAAAGATCACTCCCATCACTGAAAGATGCCATCGCACAGATTGTTCTGCTAGCCAATCAATAAAATCACTATACTACTAATACTGTCACACTGCAAATTTTGAAATGAACAAACATCACCCATGGCTCTGGCAAATTTATTACTCGGAAGTCACACATACACTTAGTTGATTTTCTATTTTCTGAACTCATTCTCCAAAACTTAGAGGTTCATGAAACAGAATAAGATAGCACCTTTTGTGTATAATCTAATATAATTAGAACAAAACACACATAAGATAAAGATTAATTAGATAAATCCAATATTAAAACCACACCCCCTATTTACTGATTAAGGTTACACTGCATTAACTCTTCCAGAGAGTTTAATCCTGAGGACTGGATCATCACTGACTTACACTGAAAATGATTGAAACCCAAAGAATCAATGAATGAATTGGTACTTGTAAAAGATTTGTGAGGCTCATTTTCAGTTCATGCCGCAGTTTCAGTTTGTTATATAAATGATTCCCCAATGAACATTGTGCAACCCGTGACTCAACTCATACTCTAATCCTTGAAAATGAAATAAAAGAATAATAAGAGGCACAAAAGTTATCTTTCTTCTTCGCCCCTTGAAGGTGATTTCATCGTTTATCGATCTTTCGACGATACCCATCTCTTCTATTTATACCATAAATGTTAAATAAATTTTAGGTAGAATTTGTGACCCAATGCGTCACTAGGTGCAATGTCGCCAAGACGTTTCTTTTGTCATGACAATGAACCTAGTCGGTTTACATTGAGTCTCACAAATTTTCCTCACTTGACTAGTATTTACGAGGCTTATATGATAGAAAGTTAGATAAGTACCTAACAAAGAGAAGGATCGATCGTGACAATCACAATCTTCTGGGGATCTAAGAGAGAGATCAGTTTTTGGTATATAGTTTATTCCTTCTTTTATTTATTTATTTTTTCTTTCTTTTATTTTCATTTTCAAAGATTAGAGTAGTTGATTTGAGCTTCAATATTGAGCCGGATACACTGCTTCATTTATAATCGAACTTCATGAATTTGGGAAATATTTATGAAACCACTTATTAAGTTTGATTTATGGGCCAATGAATATATCCATCAACTAATATTGTTGTTGCAGATCCAATTATGGAAGGCTGCTCCCCCAGAAGTGATCAGTGTTTGGTTATCGTTTTTGTAGTATTTAAATAAAAGTTGTGGTTTGAATATCGGATTTATCTAATTGGTACTTATCTTGTAATGCTTTGTTCCAGATATCAGTAGATTATATCCAAAAAAGAAAGCTGTGATTCCTTTTATGATTTCAGGACCCTCCTGAGTGACAATGCAGAAGTGAGTTCTCAAGAATAGAGAAGTGCAATCCTCTGGGGAATGCTAGATTGATTCTCTTAGAACTAATGAACTCCAAGTATCACTTTTATAAATCATAGGTGATGTTCTAACATTTGGCTTCAAGGTTCACTTCGGAGTGACAACAAAAGTGTGTTTCCAAGGAATAGGACCATTTGATGATTTGTTAGTTTAATACTTAAAGGTTTCATCTTAGTTTGAAAGAATGTTTGTGCTTCTGATTGATGGGAGTGATTCTTCTTTTCAAATGGTATACATCGAGGTACACTGAATAGAGAGGCTTGTGTTATTTCATTATGGGGGCAGTTGACTTCAAATATAATAAATGTTGATGAGTACTAGTTTAGGAAAGGCAACCTAACTCTTAAAGAGGATCAAATCCTAAAGTAATCCAGTTGACACATCGACCCAAGCAGGTAGAATATTGCGTTCTAAATGGTGAAATGTATAGTGCGTCAAGGTATTTCAAGGCTATACTACTTCTTTCTCGACAAATCCTTAATTCAAGCCATAACTATGCCTGTTTTTGAACAATATGCAATTTGATGATCATAACACTGATCCCATTCCCAGTGTTATTAAATCTCATTGAAACCTTTAATCCCTTTGGATTTGAATATATTTTTCACTTTAAGAAAAATTGACAAAAATACTTTTATTTCAGTATGTTAGTTAGTGACATTCATTAAATTTGAGGTTCAAATAGTGATGATCTTGAGTAGTAGGGATACTTGATCTTTAAATTTTCTCACCAATCCCTTTGGGAATGATATCTAGACTTATAATCCACTTTATTACTTATTGACCTGTGCACTTGTAGTGATTTAGACAAAATTGAATTTCAAATATACTATTATAAACAAACAATAGAGAACAGTCTTAATAGTCAAACAAGTTTTTGGCATTGTTGTTGGGGATTCTAAACAAGTCTCTAATGGCAATGTTCCAACAATATTAACAACAATTTGGTCTATGCTAAATCAGTAAATCAAATAACATAAATCAAGGAAATTTCCAATAAGCCCCATAGAATTCTAGTTCATAGTATGCACCACTTGGATTTCAGGGACATGGAGTTCCTAACTCCAACTTTCAAGTACAAAATAGATCATTTTCTTTTGAAGACACTGCTATTGCTTTACTAAATGATGATAAAAAGAAGAGTGAGGCTCAAGATCATCGGATTTCTAACCTTGAATCTGAAATGGCTATTCTCAAAACTAATGTGAATGCATCGATGGAGAATTTGGAAAGTCGAATGGGGCAGTTGGCCCACTTAGTAAAAGAAAGTTCTTCAACATATTTTCCACGTGATGTGGAAAATAATCCAAATGAGTGCATAGCAATCACTCTAAGGAGTGGAAAAGAGGTTGGAGATTCCAAGGAGGCTGAGAATGAGAAAGTGGAAGTTGAGAAAGAAGAAGTTAAAGTGGATAAGAAAGAAGAGATAAAAGAGAAAGACAAGTTCACACTGGGAAGAATCACATTTCCTGACAACCCTCCCTTAATTGTCCTACCTTTTCCATTTCCACAAAGATTAAAAAAGACTAAGCTGGTTGAACAATTCGCTAAATTCTTGAACATTTTCAAGAGGCTTGAAGTGAACATACCATTTGCGGATGCCTTGGCGCAAATGCCCAACTACTTTCATTAATTTAATGCCATTGTTAGTTGTGAAGAAATTGAATTTAGGAGAGTTGACTCCTACTACACTTTCACTGCAAATGGTGGATACATCATTGACTTTTCCTAAAGGTATCATAGAAGATGTGCTGGTCAAGGTTGATAAGTTCATATGTCTAGTGGACTTCATAGTCTTAGATATGGAAGAAGACAAAGAGGCACCACTGATTCTAGGTAGGCCATTCCTTGCCACTAGTCAAGCATTGATAGATGTAAAGAATGGGGAGTTGACATTCAGAGTACATGAAGATCAAGTGAAGTTCAACCTGTATCAGAGTTTGAAGCGACCAAATGAAGACAAAGCCAATTTTATGAGGGTTGATAGTTTGATTCCTTCCTAAAGCAAGCTGATTTTTTACTTCATGGAAAAAGATCCTTTGGGGGAATGTTTGATTAAATCACTTCAATTAAAGAGTTGGATTATGAAGAAGTTGTATCTAATCCTGAACTGGTAGAGACTATTCTTAGTCTTAAAGAAAATGGTGAGACAATTGAGATTCAAGAAGAGAAAAAGTCAACAGGTGGCCTAGTTCTCAAGGATCTACCAAAGCATTTGAAATATGCTTTTTTGGGCGACAATGGAACCAAGCCATTGATTTTATCAATTGAGTTGAATGAAGAAACAGAGCATAGAGTGCTTTGGGTTTTGATACAGACTAGGGCTGCATTTGCTTGGTCAGTTGAAGATATCAAAGGAATCAGTCCTACGATATGTATGCACAAGATCTTTATGGAAGAAGACTTTTAGCCTTAAGTGGAACATCAGAGAAGATTGAATCATGTGATGAAAGAGGTAGAAAATAAAGAGGTGTTGAAGTGGCTCCAAGTTGGATTCACTTATGCTATATTTGATAGTACTTGGATGAGCCTTGTTCAAGTGGTACCAAAGAAAGGCGGAGTAATAGTGGTCAGAAATGAGAAAGACGAGCTTATCTCAACACACACTATGAGTGGATGGAGAGTATGCCTTGATTGCAAGAAGCTCAACAAGGATATAAGAAAGTATCACTTTCCCCTCCCATTCATCGATCAAATGTTGGATAGATTGGCTGGGTAAGCCTACTATTGCTTCTTAGATGGGTACTCATGATACAATTAGATTGTCATTTCTCTTGAAGACTAAGAGAATACCATTTTCACTTGTTCGAATGGGACCTTTTCATTTAGGAGGATGCCCTTTGGTTTGTGCAATGCCCCTGCTACCTTTTAGCGCTATATGATGGCCATTTTTGTCGTTTTGGTAGAGGAAATTATGGAGATATTCATGGATGATTTTTCAGTCTTTTGGTGCTCTTTTGATCATTTCCTTAAGAATTTGGAGTTAGTGCTACAAAGATGCCAAGAGAAAAACCTTGTATTGAATTGGGAGAAATGTCATTTCATGGTCCAAGAGTGCATATTACTAGGGCATTGTATTTCTTCAGAGGGACTTGAGGTTGATCATCCTAAGATTTCTACCATTCAGACTTTCAGGTCACCAACCATAGTAAAGAGAAGCTTTTGTAGACACGTTGGGGTTCTACATAAGATTTATGAAGGATTTTTCAAAGATTGCTAAACTTATGTGTAGATTGTTGGAAAATAATGCCACTTTTTATTTTGATGAGGCATGCTTGGAGGCATTTGAGGAGCTCAAATCTAGATTGATCATCACACCCATCATGATAGTACCGAATTGAAATGAAGTGTTTGAGATCATGTGTGATGCAAGTGATTTCGCTATTGGAGCGATTTTGGGTCAAAGACATGATAAGAAGTTCAAGATTATTTATTACACGAGCCATACATTGAATCAAGCCCAAGAGAACTACATAATCATAGAGAAAGAGATGTTGGTAGTGGTTTTCTCATATGAAAAATTCAAACCCTACATCATAGGTTCCAAGGTCTTCGTATACACATATCATGCAGCTATTCGGTACCTAATGATGAAGAAGGATGCTAAGCCGAGGTTGATAAGATGGGTCTTACTTCTCTAAGAATTTGATTTGGAGATAAGTGATTAGAAAGGAAGTGAGAATGTGGCAGCAGACCACCTATCCTGTCTTGAGAGTAAATTGTTGAAGATAATGCCAAAGAGATCAGTGAGACTCTTCGAAATGATTAACTCATGGCCATGGACTGTTTACTACCATGGTATGCTAACTATGCAAATTATTTGGCTTGCAATGTGCTTCCTCCTGAGCTCAAGTCATAACAAAGAAAAAAATTTCTTCATGATGTTAAATCTTACCAATGGGATGACCCTCTCTTGTTCAAGAGGTGTGCAGATCAAGTGATAAGAAGCTATGTGCCATGAGAAGAGTATTATGAGATCCTTACCAAATGTCACTCTTCACCTTATGGAGGACATTTTGATGGGGAGAGGACAACTTAAAAGGTGCTACAATGCGGATTTTTTTGGCCCACTGATTCGTGCCAAGGTAGGGTGATCCGGAATCAACAATATTTGTTTCCTATTTTCCTCCCACGCAAAGATAGCGTCTAGGTCGAACACGGATATTTCATCTTACAAAATGATTTGTAAGGCGATGGTTCAAACAGGAGGCTTTCATTTGATTTCGTATTTCAGACATTAAAGCACGGGGCGCGGTTGTCACTTTGAAGCAACTAAACAACTTAAAATAGGGTGTGAATGGACACTGGGCTTGGGTCACTAGTTTGATAAAATGAGTTATAAAGGTGTCTCTAAGTTATTCTTTCATTGTGGCAAATGACATATATAGTCATTGCTAAAACTATCTTTGTTTAGCTTTAAAGACTAACCCTTAAAAGTATTCCTAAATGAACCATAGCATTTAATTAACATTTAATGTTTCAAGAAGAAACCAAGCATTTAACCTACTTTCGTTGCTCGAATGACATTTAATAGATGTCAAGTAATACTATTAAGAATACATCGAACCCCAAGATGCCAAGTATTTACTAAAGGAAATACATTAATAGCATTAAACCCTAGTTTGGAAAAGGTTGAAACACAAATGCAAGAGACTGCCTATTTAAAAGAGAGAACACCCGCCAACCACCATTAACCAAATATCCCAGCAACCCTCATCTTTCAAGGTTTGAGGTTGACAAACATCCGAGTTGTCATCCTCAAGGGGTGCCTGGCAACCCAGAACGAGAGATAAGAGGGTGGAGGAAACCGACCAAAAGGAAAAAGCATGAAACAGAAAGTTAGCAAAGAGGTTACACTTGTCCATAAGGTACAGATACAGAAGCCTTAAAAGATGTGAAATATCAAACAATCAAAATAATAAGATTACATCGAGGTCAAATGGAATTACACAAAACGTCGTTTGGAAAAACAAGAGGGGTATTAATTTCGCTATATAGTGAATTTCGCATATAGTTTAATATTGTGCATAGCTTAAAATTTGAATTCTCGTCATGCACAAAGGAATTTTGCTATATGAGAGGCTATATTCATAGCTAGAATGGCATACTAAAATTTGAATTTCGCTTATACGCATTCTCGCTAAGATAGCTTAATTTTTACAGATAGCTGAAATTTCATATCATAGCTTAAAATAATATAGCGAATTTTCTACCATTGTGAAATTTTCGCAATCCTTAAATTTTCGCTATGCCATAGCTTAAATTCCCTACCTTCTCTCAGATCAATTCAACAGATTTCTTCATTTCCGCCTTGACATTTCTTCATCTCGCTGATTTAAACGCCTGAGAATCTCGCTAACTCATAAACATCACAATTACGATGCCAAGCTTGATATATAAGAGGTCACAAAACCTCGCAAAACTATCAAAACAACCTCGAAACAAAATCTTCGTAGTACTAAACGGACTTGCATGTCAATCGGCTTTATTAATATGATTAGTACGTTAAAAGCATCAAACCTATCTTAACAGATCAAAATAGCACTTTTGGGTACTAATCACACTCCCCTTAACCGACACGTTGTTAGCCTTAGCAATGCTAAAAACAATCAAGGGTATGCAGGCTATGCTTTTGCAAAAAGAGTATGCTATACAAAAAGTGTGTGTACGAGTGAGGCTTACCTTTAGTATGAAAAACTTAAACTCTATATAAAAATCATCATGAGAGAACAAACGCCATATAAGAACAAGTTTTAGGGCAACATCAATTCCAAGGAAGTCAACCTAAACTTCCACCTAAATCTAAGTGTTTAAAGACACCGCTTGAACCAATAAGCTGCACAGCTTGGTCTCCCTCCCCAACCTAAGCTACATACCGCCAGGACCTTAAACCGATGACCCAACCAAAGACAGATTCAGTTACACTCTTATTTCATACTAATGTACTGTAGGATGCAATGCTAAAAACTCGACTTCACCAAAGTCCACTGGCCCACCGATGACTCCTTAACCAATTAAGGCTGAGTATCGTCAAAAGTTGATCACCTACCACAAACTCTACAAAAGCCCACCTCGACTTCCTCGAATGCCTTTGAGAATCCAGCACCTACAAACTCAAACTCTACCCATCCACCCGTAACGAACACAGGTTTAGATAACCCCAACCGCTGAAGGTTTAGGGTATCGCTTTTAAAGGCTTTCGCCATATACCGGACTGTGTTCGGTTTTTGTATACAAAGCACACTGCTTTTAATTCTCTTTTCTTTCTTTTTCTTTTTCTTTTGCTTTTTTTCTTTTCTTTTTCATTTGTCTTCCTTTTTGTGGGTAATAAAAAACACACATGTGTCATCAATGATTTCCAAGCCGCTTAGCAAAGTGAAAAGAGGTATATAGCTTCACAACCTATTGATAAAAACTGATGTGCACTGTGTGTGATTAACTAAAGGTTCCATACAAGGCAGAAAACATTGGAACTTCCATCGAATTAAAAACTTAATTGGCAAATGGAACTGTTTACGATTATGGTGGCATACGTGGCTTCTAATTCTTCAACTAAAGGTAAGAGCAGAATGGCAAAATATAAACAAGCGCAATGCACTTCAACAAACAAATTTAGGTTTTGCAGGTATGCGTAACTCGTAAAACTAAAAATGTATATGAATTTTTACTTTCAACACGCATCGCCCCTTGCAAGATGGGAATGAAAAAGCTGTGGTACTCTCCTCAATCACAGGCAGGAGAAGATCATCCAAACAAGTGCCGAGGTGTCAAGTAGGTGAAGGGGATGACGATCGCACCTACCAACACAAAAGCTAAAACACGCCACTCAACCGACACTACAAGATTTTTAACAAAATGAAACTTAAGCAAACAAGCAATTAAAAATAAAGGGCTTCACAGTAGTTTACTCAATATGTGGCCTGTGGGTCTCAAGGAGGGTCCAGAAGGAGAATTTCCTCCCTGACTGTCTGTTGCACAACATAGGGCTTCACCCTCTGTCCATTAACTTTGGTCACCCTGTTATCATTTGGATTGAGTAGGTCCACCAACCATCGTGTGCTTCATCGAACAATGAACGAGCCCGTCCATCACGACCGAGCTCGTCTGAACATGGAGTTTGAATCATACAGAGGACTTGGTCCTGTTGAAATTTTTGCAAGTTATCATTTGGTCATGCCATTTTTTCGATCTTTCCTTGCCAATCTTCGAGTTCAAGTAGGCATCATTTCGTATTTCCTCCAACTCGTTGAGATCAAGGAATCTTTTTCGAGCCCACCCGCTAAATCTATGTTCAGCCTTCGACGCTCTTTCCACCATGCTTTATACTCGATTTCCACTGGAAGGTGACATGCCTTACCATAGACCAACCGATAAGGGGACATTCCAAGAATCGTTTTAAAAGCTGTTCTGTAGGCCCACAGTGAATCAAGCAATTTGATGGACCAATCTTTTCTGTTGTTGTTTACCACCTTCATTAGAATGGTCTTAATCTCCCTGTTGGCAAGTTCTACTTGACCACTTGTTTGAGGATGGTAAGGTAGCCACTCGTTTTACACCATATTTAGCCATGAGGTTTTCAAAGGTTTGTTGGCGTAATGATCCCCATAACTACAATGGCTTTTGGTATCCTAAACCTAGAAAAGATGTTTGCTTTCAAGAATTCGAGCACCACCGTGGTCTGCATTTTGTAGGGGACACCAACCCATTTGGACACATAGTCTACTCCCACCAATATGTATGTGTGACCATAGGACGTGGGGAAAGGTCCTATGAAATCAATGCCCCAAACATCAAATAATTCGACCACTAAAATTTGGTTCAGGGGCATCATATGACGGCGAGACAATTTCCCAAGCCTTTGGCATCTGTCACATATTCAGCATATTTAGTGTGCTTCTTTAAACAGGGAAGGCCAGTAGAAACCAGATCAAGCAGCGACCTTCATTGTCGCTCTTCCGAGCTAAAGGACCACCACAGCACTCGTGGCAAAGGGCTTAGAATTCCCGTTGTTCTTCTTCAGCACACACTTTTGATTATCCGATTCAGACAAGATTTAAACACGAAGGGGGTTCTTCCCAATAATAGGAATGGATCTTTGCCAGTCACTTCCTATCCCGTTTTTCCAATCGATGGGATTTCTTCAAGGCAGGACATTGGCAATGTGAGCATACCAGGGAGCTTTTTCCAGCTGCATTAAGGATTCATCAGAAATTGGCTATTGATGGGCTAAGCATGAGTGTTACTCCGCTATTGTTAATCTTGAAAGATGGTCTCGCCACAACATTCTCCCCCCTTTTTTGTCCTTAATTTGCAAGTTAAATTCTTGAAGTTAAGAACCCACGATAAACCTCGCTTTAGCATTTTGCTTAGTCAGAGATATTTCACTTTAATGATTTGTAAAATGACTATATCGTATCTGAACCAAGTATGCTCGAATTTGTCTAAGGCATGGTACCACTCAACAATTCTTTCTTCTGTAGTAGTATAGTTCCTCTCAGGTCATTCAAGGCTTTGTGTATAATAGACTACATGAGGTTTTCCATTTTCTTCTGCCAAGAGTCGCTCCAATAGCAAGATCACTTGTACCCATCACCTCAAAAGGCAACTTCCAACTGGGTGCAAGTATCAAATGGGACTTCACTAAAGCTCTCCCCGACATTCTTTCTCTTCCCAAACAAACTTAGCATCTTTCTCGAGCAGCTTATAAAGGGGCTTAGCAATCTTTTGAAAAGTCCTTGATGAATCTTTCTGAAACTCAAGATGGCCAAGGAATTGTCCGGATCGTTTACATTTGTCGAGACTATAGCTTGGAAATAAGTTCAATTTTTCCTTGTCAACTTCTATTCCCTGCTGGTGCCAATATTTTCCGACAATTCCTTGGTTCACCATAAATGGCATTTCTCCCGCTTAAGCACTGCATTCTTTTCAATACACCTCTGTAGGATAGCTTCAAGATTAGTCAGACATTCTTCAAAATCACCTCCATATACAGTGATGTCATCCATGTATACTTCCATTATGCGCTCCACCATATCGCTAAACATATTAAGCATACATCTCTGAAAGGTGGCAGGGGCGTTTCAAAGATCAAAAGGCATCCTCCTATAGGCATAAGTGCCAAATGGACAAGTAAAGGTGGTCTTTTCGATTCGTGCACCCGATTCAGCACTCAATACTCATCCAAAAGCAATAGAGGCGCCCAGAACTCTCTCAAGAAGCCGATCAATGAAGGCAGCCAGGAAGTGATCTTTTCTTGTTACTTCATCGAGCCTCAGATCTATGCATACCCTCCAACCATTGTGTTCAGTAGACACCCCTCTCCCTTTTCATTTTTAACAAAGGGTCACTCCCGACTTCGGGCACTAATTGGCTGGGCTCACCCATGCTCTCAGATATGGGGTAATGATACCATCACAGCGCACTTTAGTACTTATGCGAACTACTCTCCTCACAGGATTCAAATTCAGTCGCTAACTTTAGATTCTTCTCTAAATAAATGTAAGAGTGCAGATTGTTGGGTTTATGCCTTTAATCGAAATTTTCCACCCCAAAGCTTCGTTGCTCCTTTTGAGAAGGTGCAAAGAGGTTTCAGGTTCTCGTGAAGTGGTCGCAGATGATATTACAACCGGACATTGCCTCGTTCTTTCTTCCATAAATGCATATTTTAATTAACCGCGTGGGTTTTAGCTCACGGCCGAGGTTCCTTTCGTTCTTCACTACCAACAGAGGTAGAATTTCATTTCTTTCTCTAGCACCCTCTACACTAAGCTCATGCATCGAGGTTCTTCGTTGCTCTACAAGGCACTCGCATAACTCCTGGTTAACACATCTTGCACTTGTCGCTTCATTAGCCTGTTTCAAGAATCAGATCTATTATGCACTTTTCACGCCCTTCCATCGATCCATATGCCTTTACTCAAATGGAAGATATCGAGTTCTGTAAAGTCATATTCCCAAACGTGAGTTGCATAACCCCATTCCTAAGTCTATGGCATTCAAAGTAGCCAAGAATGACCTTCCCACTATGATGGGTACATGATTGGCTCCCACTGCAACCGGCTCTGTGTCAAGTACGACAAAATCCACTAGATAGTATGTCACACCGATTTCCACGGTGTGATTTATGTTATTTTACCATCTTTTTTTTTTTTTTTCATCATGAGTCCCTAACATAGGACTCTTTCAAATACAACACTTTGTATAAAAGGGGCTACCACTAACCCTACACACCATATATATCAACCTGTATTTCCTCAAAACCTGAGTCCAAAACTCTACTTGGAGTAATCGCCTAGAAACGTAATTAAAACTCAACTCCAGGTCTCAAAACATATATATACATATATGCACGAGGTAAGTCCAATGCACTCCAAGACTATACACTTATACTTGATCAAAATAATATTTACATAAAACTCAAAACTTTCTTGCCAGTCCCAAACTAATAGCCATAAGCCAAATATACAATGACCCATGATCGATATGAACTGTCCAAAATATACAGTGCGAACCTCCACACAACACTAGATGTTCCTCAAAATGTATGCCCAACCACCAGCATGCTAAGGCTGACCCACAATTCCCCAACCTCCAAAACCCTCGCAAGTCAAATCCTCAAGTCATACCGGGTCTCGTGACCCGCATCTACAGGAAGGAATAATGGGGGTGAGTCTCATAACCAAGAGTGAATCCCATATCAAGCCATGCTTATAAAACATTTCAAAATACAAATAATACAACACATCTCAACACATGAGCATTTTCAATTAATAGGTTGATGTGGAAACAAAATGGATGCAATACTACCACCATCTCAATTTCATCGCTGACTCTCGGGGCTTTCACCCAGTGGATCTAGCCGATCATCCTCAACAACGACAAATTGGTCGGGACTTATTACTCAGTGGATATGCCCACATCCCGTATAACGACAAAATCACGGGACTTTTACCACCCAGGATATGCCCACATCCGTGATATCTGTGACCTTTCTGACTACAACCTGTGACTAGTCATAGTCCTTGTTCACTACATCAATCCCGACTCTCACACGCCTCCCATACCCATGTCGTTTTAAAACAATTTTCACAAAGCATTCACCCACATGGATATTTAAAAACATCATGTACCACAATTAATCTTAAAGAATTTCCATAGATATAAAATATACACATTTATATATATCACGAAAATCACACGCTTCAAGCATGGAATGGTACGTAATTTCACAAACCATGGTATAAGGAGGAGAAGGTTACAAGATCCCCTACCTTCCTTGGATTCAAAATCCACAAGTCTCCCAAGGAAGTCAAACGGTGCTACTCTAGCGATCCACTAATGTCATAAGATTTCTTAGCTCAAACAATCCTGTGTTACATAAAATTACCCAATTGGTTTATTACTACTTCACCACTCGAATCACACATATTCTTATACTCTTACCAACATAAACCTTGATCCTTCAAGAGCACTCTTTACACTTACTAATATCAACATTTAACACCCCTTATTAGGGTAACACAAACAGCACACACAACACTTGTACCTTGTTTCAGCCTATCTCAAGACCCCCTTTTTTTTTTTCTTTTTTTTTTTTTTTCTTAACTACCATTTTGACCAGCCATACATGTTTTTTGTTCACTATGGTCTTCTGACCAAAAGTTCCCATATTCCTATATTTCCATAGCTCTAAATCAGGTCATTCTGACCTCGGAATCAAGAGTTATGGTTTTTACACTCCGACCTGCCCGAGACTATTTCCTAGGGACACCGTGTCCTCACTTCACTCCTTACTTAATGAAATTATGGGAACAAATGAGCCATAATTTTGGCCATACTTTCTATGGAAGTTACGCCTCATGTGGTTCAGAAGGATTTGAATCACCCCGTATTTGGATCAATATAACCCAACTTATGACTCAAAAACAGAACCTGCCTGCAACGTATTTAATATGTATCTGACTTTCAACCTCAAATTCAAGGGCCTTATGGTAGGGGTTTAGTTCTTGGCTGCTTTGCATATCTGAAGGGCTAGGTCTTGGGCTTCTATCCAATCGGAATCATCCAGTTCAGAGTTCTTTAGGCCAACTTATGGCCAAACATCATCATGGGGTCAAGGGGAAAGTCGGACAAGACTCTCCTTTGACACACACACACACATGCTATCTTCACAAATTGGTCTTTTACAATTTAGGGTTCCACCAAACACACCTTTCATCAAATCTAAATGGTTAGATGTAATCCCAACAAAACTTCTAGAATATAACCAAAGTCCATAAGAAATACAACTAAGGCCTCAAAGATCATGTTTACATACCTTAGTGAACTTTTTCCACCAAAACCAAGCTTTCCCTTCGCTTTTCTCCTCCTTCCCAAATTTCTCTCGTAACTCTCTCACTTTCTAAATTTCCACTTTCCACTTCCTAGCAAGAAGCTGGTTCAGCATCCAAACCAAGAGGAATTGTTTTGTTTGGCACATGGCAAGCTCTTCTCATGCACTTGCCATGTGTCAAGATCTCCTACCATGCATATATGAGGTGTCATGCCCTCATGATGCCACATAGCTCATAAGGATATTACACTTTAGTCCCTCTCCACTAACAAGTTTTTCAAAGTGGTCCTTCAAGACATACTTAATTACAAACCCTAACAAAACCACTAAACTTACCTAATTGCATAATTGACCCACATGCCATGTAAAAAAATTCAACACACTTTAATCCTAATTAAACCAACCATTAAGATGGCTAATCTTAATCACAATTTAAAATATCATAGGGCATAAGTTGCATTTGCTCCCCAAAAATCCTTACTTGAATATAACAAAACATATACCAGGTGTTACATAGTAGAATCTGTTCACTTGTATTAAAACATCCTCAATGGTCCCCTTCGGTATTTTAATAGACCTATCGGCTAGAGACAGTGTGATGGAAGTGGGCTTAGCCTTCCAAACCAAGTCGCCAGAAGTATGGAATATGGCAAGAGGGTCACACTCAGCTCTCAAATCTAATAGTGCTTTTTTCTGCACTAATGCCTCCGGAGACACCGAGATTGTAGGACATCCCTGTCCTTATATTTCATGAGTTCAAGACTCAATGATAAAGACTTATCAAGCTTCGCCAAAAGGCCTTTTATTCACATTGAAGCCTCTTTACCGTACATAAGTCCAAAATTTTTGCATATGGGGACTTGCTTTAATCATGTCAAGGAGAGGAATGTTAACTTTCACTTGTCGTAATACTCTAAAAATTTCAGCTCGGGCTGACCGAATTTTTCTTTTTTCGAAGTGCCTGTGGGAAAGGAGGGGGCACACTAGGCTTCACCTCTTCCCTTATTCCTGATTGTTCTTCCTCTGGTGGATCAACTACTGTGGGAGCTGTTTTGGTTGGTACTGGAACTGCTGGTCTCAGTTATTTACCACCTCTCAAAGTCACTACTGCTTTGACTTCATCAATTCTTACATTTGGATCATTGGTTGAGCCTATTTCATGCACTCCTTCTCGTTTTGGCTGCGGTCTCAGAAGGAAATTTCCTTTAGAACCCCCGCCGCCGGTTGGACAACCCGAAATCTCGAGTACCGCCCACTTCGAGTGAGCTCTCAATCGCCAATTTTCCGACATCGTTTGACATTGATGGCTTTCTCGTCTCCACAAAATTTCCCACCACCTCGCTTAAATTTAAGATGGCTTGCTCAATGAGAAGGTGGAGGATGTTGTTGTGTCAAGTGGAGCTAACCGCCGCCGTGCTCCCCGGAGAAGCATATGTGGGGTTTTGGATTCCATGAAAGGTCAGATGATTTCTCCAATCGTTATAGGTGTTGCCATATGGAGCATTTATAAAGGGTTTATTTTGACCTAAGACATGAGCATGCTCTTGCATTATGTCTCTTATTGAAGGAACTATCGGGATGCTATTCCCTGTAGGCTATTTGACTGGCAATTAAAACAAGCTGGTTAAGATGCAGGCAACTCATTCACTACTTGCACTTCATGCTAATTTCTCATTTCAATCTCCTCCAACCTACGGGTCAAAGTGGCTGCTTGCTTCACAGCCCTGGTGGTCCTGAAGTACATAAATGCCTCCTTGTGGGTCAAAGGCCCTAATCTTCACTCTTTGATTCGTCTATCCCATGCCTTGGAAGTTTCAGCCACATAATTTAAAAAGTCCATGGCTTCATCTGGGTTTTTGCTCAGAAAGTCACCCGCACACATGGTTTCCAACAGTTGCTTCATAGCTAGAGACATCCCCTCATAGAAATGATTCACTAGCATCCATGTATCAAAACCATGGTGTGGACATGCACTGATGGTCTCCATGAACCTCTCCCAACACTGATAGAACTTCTCATTGTCATAGGCCGAGTAAGTGTAGATTTGCCTCTCTTCAAATCGTTGGTCTTGGTCAGGCCGCAATTTCTTCAAAAATTCACTTGGAAGATCGGCCCAATTCTAATTGTTCTCGACCTCAATGAATTGAGCCATATTTTGGCTTTGTCCTTGAGGGTTAATGGGAATGTCTTCAACTTCAACAAATCCATATCGGTTACACCCTCCTTAAAAGTTATGCATACTTCCTCAAAATCACGAATGTATGTGTATGGATTTTCATTTTCCATACCATGAAAAGTCTAAGTAGGGGCACCCGTGATAGGGTCTTACCGCCACATCCCCGCAGGTGGTAAGGATGCGTGAAGGAGCACTAACTCTAGAGGTGTATGTGGTCCTCATCACCTATATGCCGCCGATTCATCGAGCCGCCACGACTTTGCCGCTCCTCGTGCAGTAGGATCCATTTGCTCACTGTGCACATTGATTTCACAACTTTGCTCAATTGGTGCACTAACTCTTTGCAGTCTACTTGATATCCCTTTATCCCAGTGATGCATAAACACCTATAACACAAAATGAGACAAAGAAAAGAACAACAAAAAGGCTTGCCAAAAAGGATCAGTGTTAGCCAAAATAATAAATGATCAAGTATGATTGAACCGCCAAGAAGATCGAGTAAAAACTGAATAAACAATGAAAATCAAAAAGGTTTAAAAGGTCACCACTTGTAATGAGGATTACAAGTACATCGTAAACTCATCATTCGTAGTTTGGAACCATCCTCAAGCAATGGCGCCATTTGATTCGCGGCACGGTAGGTGATCCGAATCAACAAAATTTGTTTCCTATTTTCTCCTATCACGTAGTCAAGCTACCGCAAAGATAGCGGTCTAGGTCAACATCGGACGGGTTTTCATCTTACAAATGATTTGTATCATGGTTCAAAATGGCAGGTTTATCGGATTTTCGGATTGCATTAAAAAGCATGTGCGCTGTCATTACTAAAGCAATCAAACAAATTTTTAAAATAGGGTGTGAAATGGAGACCTGAAGGCTTGGGTCACTAGCTTGATAAAATGAGGTTATAAAGGTGTCCTCGGGTTATTTCCTCGCATTAGGGCAAATGACATATAGTCATTGCCAAAACCGGATCTTTGTTTAGCTTTAAAGACTAACCCTTAAAAGCATTCCTAGTTGAACCATAGCATTTATTGAACATTTAATGTTTCTCGCATCAATTAAAAAACCAAGTATTTAACCTACTGGCTCGTAAATGACATCTACGGATGCCGTTGTATCTACCATTAAGAATACACTCAACTCCTTAAGCCAAGTATTGACCAAAGGAAATACATTAAATAACATTAAACCCTAGTTTGGAAAGTTGAAACACATAAATGCAGTGACTCGCTTCATTTAAAAGAGGAACACCCGCTAAACCACCATTAACTAACCTAGAAACCCTCATCTTCTGCTTTTGAGGCTTAGCTAAACATCCTTGAGTTGTCATCCTCAAAGGGGTGTTTGGCCCGAGAAAATGAGAGAAAGAAGAGAGAAGGGAGAAAACCTGGACCAAAAGGAAAGCCGACAGAAAAACAGAAAGCGAAAGTTATTAGGGTTACAAATTGTCCATAAGGTGGCTTATATAGCCTTACAAGATGTGTGAAATACCAAAATAACCAAAATAATAAGATTACATTGTGGTCAAATTGGGAATTACACAAAACGGGGTCGTTTGGATTAAAAACAGAGGGGCAGCAATTTCACTATGCATAGTGAATTTCGCTATATAGAGAAATTTGCAGGCATAGCCAAAATTTGAATTTCGTTATGCACAGTGAATTTCGCTATATAGCTAAAATTGCAGGCATAGCGAAAATTTGAATTTCGCTATGCACTATAATTTTCTATGATAGGCTTAATTTTCGCTATGATACAATTGAAGTATCATAGCTAAAATTTGGCCATAGCTAATGACAGATTGCAAATTCTTCGCCAATATTATAAATTTTCGCAATCTCAGAAATTTTCGCTATGCCATAGCGAAATTCCTGATCTCCTGCATCAATTCAGCCTGCATTTCTTCATTTCCAACTTGACATTTCTTCATCCCGGCTTGATGAAATAGCTGAGAATCCCTACGAACTCAGCATAAAACATCAAAATTACGATGCCAAGCTTGATATGATGGTAGAGGCTCACAAAACCTGCAAAACTATCAAAACAACCCTAAAACAAAATCGTAGGTAATTAAACGGACTCGTTATTACGCGTCAATCGGCTTTATTAATATGATTAGTACGCAAAAAGCACTCAAAACCTATCTTAAATAGGACTCAAAATAGCACTTTTTGGGTACTAATCACCCACTCTATTCAAAGATTGTCATTAGTTTGTGCAACAATGTGATAGAGGTCAAAGACTTGGCAACATCACTAGGATAAATGAGATTCCATTGAACAACATCCTTGAAATGGAAATATTTGATGTATGGGGGGGCATTGGTTTCATGGGTCCATTTCCTCATTTGTTTGGAAATTTGTATATCTTGGTAGCGATGGACTATGTTTCGGAGTGGATTGAAGCTATTACCACACCGAAGAAAGATGCTAAAACAATGGTTAAGTTCATCCACAAGAACAAACTCACCTTGTTTGGAGCTCCAAGATGCATTCTCAGTGATGAGGGAAGCCATTTTTGCAATAGAATGGTATATTCATTTCTCAGAAAATATTGTGTGCGATATGCAAAGGGTCTTCCCTATCATCCACAATCCAATGGACAAGTGGAAATCTCAAATAGATAAATCAAGAACATATTGGAGAAAATAGTGAACATCTATAGGAAGGATTGGTCTCAAAAACTGGATGATGCACTATGAGCCTATAGAACCGCCTTTCCAATAGGCATGTCACCCTTCCACTTGATCTTTGGAAATCCTTGCCATTTTGCATTTGAATTATAACTGATTCGTTTGGGGCCAAGTAGGTTGTTCCAGAATCAACAATATTTATAAACCTAAATTCCTCCTACTGACGTAGCAAAGCTACTGTAGTATAGTGGTCTAGGCCTAACACTGGGATCGTTTTCTTCAGGAGAGAAGAGTTACAAGTGGAATAAAATGGTGTTTACTTCAGATTTGTGATTTGTGTAAAAACAAAGAAAGAATGATTGATACTAGAAACAAATTGAAATAAAAGTTAAAGAAGAATTCCTTGAAGTCTCAATACTAGGCTTGTGGTTCTAAGTAAGCTAACATATCCTCGGTCTTTTCTCAAGCCGGAGATGACATATAGTCATTTCGAACCGGATCTTCATTTTAGCTTTAAAGCCTAAACCCAAAAGTTTTCTCTTGGAAAATGGCATTCAATGAGCGTAAATGCTCCGCAGGTAAGAACACACCTCCTAAACCTATCATACGCTGACTAATAGGAGATAACTAATCGGGCATCGCGGGATCTAGTGATAAGTATCCACCGAACTCAAAAAAGCTACTAAATACATCGTTAGGAGAGTATGCCTAAGATATTTAACCTAAGGTGAGAAGCAGAACACAAATACCCATAAATGCACATATGAAAAGCATGAGAACACAGTTATTCAAATCGGGCACCCAAAGGTATCTCTTCAAGGACGATGGGGTTTTAGCCGAGCATCCTCTTGATTTTTTCATCAAGCGGTGTTTCGCTACCAAGAAAAAATGCAAGAAAATGAAGGAGAGGGAGAGAAAATCACAAACCAAGTTCGAGGGAGAGGAAGCTTTGTGCCCAATTTTCTTGATTGATTGATGGACCGAAGATTGATTACGATAAGCAAGATTGAGCTTATAGGTGCTCGTGATAAGGAAATTACAAAAATGTATAAAGGGAACCAAACAAGTATTATGCAAAGTTGTACAAGCCAAATAAAAAGCGGGTCAAAAAAGCAATCAACAAGAGGGTATGTGGGAGCAAGAAACAGGAATTTCGTAACCTTTAAATTTGCAGGTTGCTAATTTTTGCAACCCTGCAAAATTTCCATAGCCTTCTTTCTCTTTTGCATTTTTGCTCCAAATCTACTTTGATTCGATCATGCATCTTCGAATTTGGCTCGGGTTCATCTTGTTTGAATCAGATTGAAGATAACGAGGTATTTGACCTGCAAAACTACAACAATAGAGCTACAAAATGTGATCAGTAGTAGAGCCTGGACCTCAATGTATCAATTGGGTTATTTAAGTCGATTAGTACACAAAAAGTGCTTAAAACCTACAATAAACAGGACTCAAAATAGCACTATTTGGGTACTAATCAATAACATCGTGTGATGTGGACCATTAAAAAGCTCAATTTCAATCTCAATGAGGCAAGATGAGAAAAGACTCCTCTAACTCAATGAGTTGGAAGAATTGAGGAATTATGCATATGAGAACTCCTGGATTTACAAAGACGGAACAAAGAAATGACATGACAAGGATATTAAAAGGAGAGAATTCAAGATTGGTAATAAAGTTCTTCTCTACAACTCTAGATTGAAACTCTTTCCGAGGAAGTTGAAGTCAAGATGGTTCGACCCTTATACTGTGATATCTATTACGCCATATGGAGCCATTGGAGTAAAATCTAGTTTGGGTGTGGAGTTAATTGAAGCAATTGTCTTGGCAGAGTTAGATTTCAGCATGTGAGCCATTAAACCATTGAGATGCGGCTTGGTCGAGCTAGCAACACTAAACTTAGTGCTTCTTAGGAGTTAACCCAAGCTTTGTGAGGATCCCTTTTCTTTCTTTTCGTTTATTTTCTTTATTTACCTTATTCTTGGTTTATTTTTGGTTTTAGGGATCCTAGGTTTGTTTAATGCTTATGTTGTTTTTAGTGTGTTTCAATTTAATTTCCAAGAGTTAAGAAGCAACAAGCTTTTGAATGAAATGTGAGGAAGATGGATATTATGCATTCTTGAAAATTTTGAAGGATAGAGAAGTGTTGGGATTTTGAGAACCAAAACTATAAGCACATCATTGAGGGATTTGATTAAAAGAGAGGACTTTCAGTGAAGGAGAGTGCATATTGATGTGAAGAAGTTAAGGCAATGTTCAATGGAATAGCAACCAAGAAGAAGTCTTTTAAGGGAAAATCCAATTGGTTGTCGCGAAAATAAAGCCTTGTTCTTTAGCATCCTTATCGACTTGTCGTAACAACCAACCCTCTTTGTCTTTACCATTCACACCAACTTGTTGTGACAACCATGTCGTTACAATCATGTTCACACTCCGTTGTTGCGAAAACCAACCCATTGTTGTGACATACGTATGTCTTTTGCACTTCTTAACGGACTGAATCTCATACTTTATTTTGAAAAAACTCTCTTCTCTCTCATTTCTCCCATCCTCTCTCTCAACTCTATCTTCTCTCAACCCTAAACCCTAGCTTCTTCCTCTCCCACCTCTATTTCTCTACCATCCATACTCCTCACAACATCTCTAGCACACTCTCCGCCTTCTTCACCTACCTTATTCCCTAAAACATAGTTTCCATGCCCTCTACAAGATTTTGTGTTTGGGTTTGTAAGGTGAGTTTGAGGGTTTTTAAGGTGTGTTCGGGGATTTGGCTTGGAACTCTTAGACTAATATTTTAACTAAAAATGGAATTTCTAATTTGAAATTTTGTTTATTAAATTCTTAGAGTAATTGAATTATCTTTCCAACAACGATTGTGATCAATTTTATCAAGTGATCTTACTATGGTTTCAGTGTGTTTATTGTTATAGGTGCTTATCATATGCATAGGAAATCAGAAGCTGAACTATTACCACTAGACACTGAGATAGAGAGAACATCAAGGAATCTAAAGAAGGTGAGAGCAGTTGAGAAAGCAGCTATAGTTGATCAAAGAGATGTTAATCAAAACATTTCTATAGTAGCAGCAGGGGGACTTCAATAGAGGCCAAGAACTATGGAACACTTCTGTAGGCCAGTGATTAGAGAGGAGTATTCAAAAGTAAGGCCACCACCAATAGAGGCCAACAAATTTGAGTTGAAACCTACCTTGATTACTATAGTGCAACAAAATTAGTTTATAGGGCATCCAAGTGAGGATCATAATGAGCACATGGGAAGATTTATGAGGATGTCCAACATAGTGAAAATGAATGGTGTCAATCCACATGTAATCAAGCTGCAATTATTCCTTTTCTTTCTGAGAGACCTAGTTGCCAACTGGTTTGAATCATTACCATATGGTAAAGTGAGAAATTGGGAAGAGCTAGTAGAGGCTTATCTAAGACGATTTTTCCTTCATGCTCTAACTTCTGAGAGAAGAGGTGAGATCATTGCCTTTAAGTAGAAGGAAGATGAATCACTCTATAATGCTTGAGAGGGATATAAGCAACTACTGAGGAGATGTCCCATGTATGAAATTGAACAAATGACATAAATGGATATCTTCTACCTTGCTATGAATTACTTCAAAAGGTACAATAGATGTAGCCTCTAGAGGTGCATTTAGAAGGAAGAGTGCTGAAGAAGCAACTCAGCTCATAGAGGAACTGGAAAAAAGCAATTACAGAGCTCCATCTGAAGCTTTAGGAAGCAATAGAACTGAACAAGATGACAACTATCGAGGTAAAGCTAGATGCCATAATGAATAGAATGAACACACAAGAGAGAAGAAGTCATTCAGTTAATGAAGTGGGGATTGTAAATGGTGCTAAGCAAAATAGTGTTGTTGACCAAGGACTAGCTCAAGAAGGTCCATACCAAGTTGAAGAAGTCCAATACTTGAATGGGAATAGAAGTTACAACTTCAAACCCAACAACAACATACCTACCCACTATACACTAGCTCTTAGGAACCATGAGAATCTTTCTTATGGAGGTGGAAATCATCAAGGTAAAAGACCAATTCAGAACTATCAACAAAATTACATTCCTTCTGGATTCCAAGGACAAAATCAAGGAAATACAAGGGCAGACAATCAAGGGCATAGGAGACCACCATCCTTTAAAGAACAAATGTTGAATTATATGGCTGAAAACAAAAGGATACTCAATCTTCATGAACAAAAGTTTGCTGAACTTGATGTGTTTCAGACAAACATAAATGCTTCTCTAAAAAACCTGGAAATTTAATGGCCCAAACCTTGCAAAACCAGTCCAAGGATTTCTTCTCTAGTGATACAAAGAAAAACCCAAAAGACTATATGACCATTACACTAAGGAGTGGCAAAGAATTGCAAGTAAAAATGAAGTTGAGAAAAGGCAAACTGAAGAGGAAGCTAAAAATGAAGATCAAAACCAAACAACCATTGAGGAGAGACAAGAAAGAACTGAGACATCAAATGAAAGTCAAAAGCTGAAAAGGCAGATTGAAGTGCAAGAAGAAGAGACAATTCAAAAGAAGAAAGAAGTTAGAGTTTATCACCTTCCAATACCCTTTTCTTAAAGACTGAAGCAGACAAACATTGATGACTAGTTTGCTAAATTTCTGAACATGTTTAGGAAACTAGAGATACACATTCCTTTTGTTGAAGCTTTGGCTCAAATGCCACACTATGATAAGTTAAAGAAGGAAATAATCAGGAAAAAGAGAAAATTTGACAATGATGGGATGTGTTTATCTGCAAAGAACATACTATTGATTTGGGTCGCACTTAAAATATAAAGATCTTGAAGCTTCACTATACTCCCGCATTACAGGAAACCACACTCCTCAGAGCACTTTTCTCGACTCCTCAAAAGCAATATTAATTGGTTCCCTTATCAAAGGATGAGAAAATTAAGTTTAGAGTTAACTCCAACACACTCATTCCTACAAATTACTAAACATCAATTAATTCAACTAGAAGGCATTATTGAAGATGTGTTGACAAAGTGGGAAATTCATCAATGGATTTCGTAGTGATTGATACATGATAAAGACAAGAGTAACCATTACTACTTGGCATTGCATTTTTAGCCACAAGTTCAACATTAATTGATGTGGAGAAATGAGAACTCACTCTAAGGGTTGGCATAGAGGACGTACAATTTAACTTGAATCAAAGTTTACAACAACCAGATTTTGAAGGAGCTCATTGCATGAGGGTGGATGATGTAGTTCCTGATAGACATATAATGAAGTATGATTTTATGAATCAGGATACACTTGAAGAATTCATGTTCAAGTCACTATACAAGGAAAACTTGGATAGGGAAAAGCTAACTGCAAGTGCTGAACTAATTGAAACTGTGCTAAACTTGAGTGAATGTAATGAAGAAGACAGAGCAGTGGAAGGACAACAAGAAGCGTAGAAGAGCCTGAAGGGCTAATCTTGGAAAGAACTCACCTATGCACCAAGTATGATCTGTGGAGAAGAAAACGTCAATGATCATAGTATCCGATCTAATTTCAAAAAAAGACAAAGAAGAGACTCTAGAAAATACAAAGAAGTTATAGCTGGGTCAATAGGGATTAGTGATCAACTCATCCATCTGTACACAAAATTTTTTATGGAGGAGAATGCAAAGTCCTTTATTGAACACCAAAGGAGGCTAAATCCAGTGATGAAGGAAGTAGTGAGGAAGTAAGTCCTCAAATGGCTCAATGCTGGATTCATTTATGCCATTTCAGATAGTCCTTAGGTGAGCCTAGTTCATGTGGTCCCCAAAAAGGGTAGTTTTACAGTTATCAAAAATGAAAAAAATGAATTGATACCCACAAGGACCGTGACAGGGTGGAGGGTATGTATAGACTATAGAAAGTTAAACACTGCCACTAGAAAGGATCATTATCCTTTACCATTCATTAGCCGTGATGTCGGATAAATCAAAGTGTGCCAATTTAATTCATTGTTTTCCTCTCGGATGGTTATTCTAGTTACAACCAGATAGCTATAGCTCTCAAGGATCAAAAGAAAACCACATTTACATGTCCTTATGACACTTTTTCTTTTAGAAGGATTCCATTTGGAATGTAGCTATAACTACATTCCAAAGATGAATGATGTCCACAAATGATTTAGTGGAGGATGCATGTGAGATATTTGTATATTTTTTTTTTGTTTGTTCTAGCTTTGAAACAAGCTCACTAATCTAGCATTGGTACTATAAAGATGTAAAGAGAAGAACCTAGCCTTAAATTGGGAAAAATGTCACTTCATGGTGAAGGAAGGAATAATATTAGGGCACAAGATTTTAGGTGCAGAGCTAGAAGTTAATCAAGCAAAAATCTCTATAATTGACACTTTGTCTCCACCCCACACAAGAAGAGTCACAAGCTCTTCTCAGACATATAATTTCCTACAAAGATCATTAAAGATCTTTTTCTCAAGACACTAGACCATTATAAAAAGTTGTTGTTGACACAAAATTTGATTTTGATAATGCATGCAAATTTGCATTTGATGAGATAAAGGCTAGACTTGTAATTGCTCTTGTCATGGCAACACCAAATTGGAACAAAAATATTGAAATCATGTGTGATGCTAGTGACTTTTCCATGGGAGCAGTACTAGGGTAGAGAATTGAAAGAACCTTCAAAGCCATCTACTATGCTAGCAAAACCTTCAATGAAGCTCAAGAGAATTATTCAACCACAGAGAAGGAGATGCTAGCATTGATATTTGCTTATGATAAATTTAAAATCATACATCCTAGGGTCTCATGTTATTGTGCATACAGACCATGCAACAATCAAATACTTAATAGCAAAGAAAGATGCTAAGACCAGATTGATCTGATGGGTTTTGTTGTTGCAAGAGTTTGATATAGAGATAAAGGATAAAAATAGGAGTGACAATGTGATTGTAGACCATTTATCCAGAATAGAAAGTACAATTGAAGGAAAAAGGGGGCTTGAAATTGAAGAGTGTTTTCCTGATGGGCAGTTGTTTCAAGTGAAAATCTAGCTACCTTGGTATGCTAATTTAGTAAATTATCTTGCTTGTGGTATTTTGCCATAAGAATTGACATATCAACAGAAAAGGAAATTGAGGCATGAAGCCAGATTTTTCATCTGGGGAGGGGTGCAGATCAAATTGTCAGAAGGTGTATACCTAAAAGTGAGAAAGTTAGAATTCTTGACAAATGCCACTCAACACAGTATGAAGGTCATTTTGCAGGACAAATGACAGCTTAGAAGATCCTACAATCTGGTTTCTATTGGCCAACATTGTTTAGAGACAGCTTTGAATGGGTCAAGCAATGTGATAAATGCCAAAGAATGAGCAACATCAACAGAAGAAATGAAATACCTCTATAAGGAATCTTGGTTGTATAGATTTTTTATGTCTGGGGAATTGATTTTATGGGACCATTCCCACCATCTTATGGGAACTTATACATTCTCCTTATGTATCAAAGTGGGTAGAAGCTGTTGTCTGTGCAAGGAATGATGCAAATATAGTTGTGGGGTTTGTCCAAAGGAACATATTGAACATTTTTGGAGCCCCAAGAACAATTATCAGTGATGAGGGAAGTCACTTTGCCAACAAACTATTTGCAAAGCTCATGAGCAAATATGGGGTAAGACATGCTATGGGTTTGGCTTATCATCCTCAATTAAATGGACAAGTTGAAGTGTCTAATAGAGAGATAAAGAATATACTAGAGAAAACAGTGAATACAAGGAAGAAGGACTGGTCCTTGAAGCAAGATGATGCATTATGGGCTTACAGGACTACCTATAAAACTCCTATTGGGATGTCACCATACAGGATTGTTTTTTGAACACAAAGCTATGTGGGCAATTAAGAAACTAAACTTTGACTACCAAATTGCAAAAGAAGACAGACTACTCCAGTTGAATGAGTTGAAAGAATTAAGGAATGATGCCTCTGACAATGCTAGAATTTACAAAGACAAAACTAAAAGTCATATTCAAAATTTGAGAGAAGAAGTTTATGGATAACCAATCCATTTACAATCTTCAAGATCTTCTGTTTTCTGAGAAAATTGAATCAAGATGGATGGTCTGCATATCCTTCAACACACTTTATAGTCACCAAAATTCAAAGAAAAAGAATTGTTGAATGTGTCAAAAAGCACATTAATGAAGATATAATGAATCAAGACTGTACCATATTAAACATGTGTTTGCTGCAAGATCTATGATATTACGCTCGTTACACTAAACAAAGAGTTTGAAAAACTTCCACTTTAATCAGTAATGCAAGATCCTCGGAGCGCCAAGAGAATGCAATAGAGTTTCTCTTAAATGAATAGATGGACATCTTTAAACATGAGAACTTCATCAAATTTCTGCAATACTTTCTTACTTTAAACAGCTAAATTCTTTATCGTAATAATAAGAGCTCTTAAACTATGTTTTGAATTCGAGATTTATCAAACTATAATCATTTTGTGTTAATAACTTGATTTTGTTGAGTTTGTTTGATCTCGGGCTGAGTGTGTCAGCTCTTTGCTTGGAAAGTTTGATGAAAATTGGTCGAATATTAAACCGTTAGGATTGATTGAACATAACCTTATATCGCAACGATATCTTACAAAGTGTCGCTATTATCTTAGCATTCTCCCGCTGTCTCGTGATTGTAAAATTCTTTCGCGACACAAATAGCTGTGTCACGACACTCTTTTAGCCTTTAGAGCCCAATTATGTGTCACGACACCAGATGCATGTCCTGACAACCTCAATTTCGCAACACATTCCTTCTACCTTTAAAAGATAATTTTAAACTTTTAGAATTTCAAATCTAAAGTTCATTTTTTCCCTATCCTTTAGAAGACCCAGAGCCTTTTCTTTCTCTCAATCCTTCATTTTCTCTTTCTTCAAGACAGTCTGAGCATGCAGAAGATAGTTCCAAATCTTAACGAAATCATAGAAAAATTTAGGGTTGATACAAAGGAGACGGAAACTGAGCATATCGAGAAAGCTCCTAAGAAGGAAAGTGGCAAAGAAGAAGTAGAAGTGGGAAAGGCAAGAAAAAAAAAGATAGGGGGAGAAGAAAAGGAAGAAATGAGTAGTGGAAGCGATGATGATGACTTCTTGTCCAACAAGGTAGTTGAACTGATGCAAAAGACCTAGTTAAAGAAGGGGTTCATCGGAGATAGGGGATTTAAGGAAATAATCCCACCCTTCAAAGAAGATATTGAGAAAAAAAAAATGGATTGCCATCTACGAGCAACTGCCAGATGGGCATGCTGAAATAGTAAGGAAGTTTTATGTCGATTTACTGGATCAGAAGGAAACACAACATTTGTGAGAGGAAATTAAGTCTCCTTTGATAAGCAAACCTTTAATCATATGTGTGGGTTGGGAAAGCTGAGCGATGGGGTAAAGTTTAAAAGTTTGAAGAAGAACCCTGACAATCAAAAGATACTAGAGGAGTTGAATGATGGAAAAAGGGTAATGGGAAGGAAACAAAAAGAACCCATATGTTAAGATTGCTAGAGGGGACTTGACTTAGAAAGCCAAAATTTGGACTTTCTTAGTTTAGTGCTGATACCTACCAAACATGTATGCGTTATGAAGTAGGACAAGGCAATCCTCCTCTATGCTATCTCGAAGGGATACACGATTAGCTTTGAGAAGATCATAGGGAAATCGATCCTAGATTATCATAGCAATAACTTCTTTGGTCATATACCCCATCCATCAATCATCACCCACTTGTGCATAAAAGGAGGAGTTACTTTTGATTAAGAAGTAGAAGAAAAATGCCCTGCAACCCCTTCTCTTAACCTCATTGCCATCACCAAAACTCAAACAAAAAAGGGAAAAGAAAAATTGAAAGGAGTTGAGGAGGAAGGAAGAGACAAAGTGGTTGAATTGGACAATAGTGAGCTTAGTAATCAGGCATTGGTGGTAAGCAAAGAGAAGATGAGGAATGCAAGGCAAGCGAATGCCATCCCAGATTGGGTAATGAATCCTGAAGTTGAAACTTATCAAAAGGAGTAAACTGAGAGTTTAAGGCAGCACAATAGCAACTCAGAGCTTCTAGAAATGTTGAGAATAATGGAACAAGGAATGATAGAAAGAGATCTCCAATTGAAAGCCCAACTGGAAAAAAGGGACCAATATTTTGATGTAGAAATCAGAAAAAAGGGATCGGTTTATGGATGAAGCCATCAAGCAAAGAGATATGGAATGGAAGGAAGAGCTAGAGAAAATGGATCAAATGTGGAGGAATGAACTGCAAAAGAGATATCAAGCCTAGTGACAAAGGCAATGCAAGAGAGATGAAGATTTGATTAGGTTAATGGAAGAAAGAGACAAGGCATTGAATGATGCATTGGTCACCAGAGACCAATTATGGTTAAATAGTTTGCATTCCTTCAACGACAACCTCAAGTCTATGTACTATGTTCAAAATGACATGAGGAAATCCATGGGATCACTTGCTTGAAGGCAAGTTGAGTTGATGATTCGAGTGCAATAGGGTATGCCGGAATCAACAAAATTTATAAACCTAAACCTTCCTACTAACAGAAGATAGCTACTATAAAGGTTGGCTCTAAGGTCAAACACAGGATGGGTTTCGCAGACAAATGATTTGGTAATGAAATGAAATAGTGAATTTGTTTTGATTTTAAGGTTTGATGAAAAACAAAGGGGTTTTAATGTTTGGAACCGGAAAATAAACAAGTTAAATGTAAAATAACTCTTGAAGTGTTAGGTTACTGTGGTCGAATTCCTAAGGCAACCGAGGTTTCCAGGTCCTTTCCTCGCTGCTGGGGAGGATGACCCATAGTCATTTCTAAACCAGTCTTCATTTAGTTATAAAACCTAACCTTAATAACTTTCCTTGAAAATGGTATTCATCGAGCATCAATGGTCACCGACAAAATGAAAATAAGTCTCCTTGATCTTACCTTCCAATGGAACATAGAAGGTAAATTCACGACTCGCGGATCAGCAATAAGCATCAACTGAACCCTAAAAGCTTACCAAATAATAATCATTCAAGGAGATTCGAAGGGATCAAAACCTAAAGTTAGAAAGGAAACACAAAACTTCCAGTGAGTACCTGCGTTAAGAACATGGAACCACCCTCAGCCTACCTCAGGATCCTGCACCTAGTAGCCCTATTCTTCAAGGAGAAAGAGGTTCTAGCCACTCATCCTCCGAGTTGTCATCCTCGGAGGGTGTTTAGCTGCCCAGAAAGTGAGAGCAAAGGAGAGAAAATGAGGAAAAGCGGGAAAAGCTGAAAGCTTCCTGCCACTTTATTAATGAAGCAGATAAGAGTCCCTTTATAGTGTCATGCCTAGGGTCTTTTATAGACAAAACCCAGTACAAAGTTACCAAAATAACAAAAGCAAAACCTTATTACATTAGGGGGGCAAAATGGGAAAGAAATCAAAGTGATGACAAAAGTCAAAAAGTAAAAAGTAGCGATGGAGTGAACGGTGCGAGGAAACTTGAGAGCAGTGATTTTAAGCGGCTGCGAAGTGCATGGAGTTGTGAGAATTTTTCGCCGGCAGAAAAATTCATGCGGTGCTCCATTTTTTTATTTTGCTCTTCGCACAAGTTTGATGCGCAGCGATGAGTTCAACTCGAGTTCTTCGTGTTTGAATTGACTCGATAATTTTGGCCTGATTATCTTGCAAAAACTACAAAAATAGCCACAAAATGCGATCAGTAGTATAGTTAGGACCTTAATGTGCCAATTGGGTTAATTACGCTAATTAATACACAAAAAGTGCTTAAAACCTGCAATAAATAGGGTTCAAAATGGCACTTTTTGAGCACTAATCACACCTCCCAACCGACACATTGCTAGTCCCTTAGCAATGAAAGAAGAAGAAAGTAATCAAAAGCAAGATCTGCTATATATATCCAAAAAAATGATGTTTCAAAAAATGAAGTGATAATGCCCAGACCTTGACAAGAGTCATCAAAATCCCCTACCCAATAGTCTCGAGAAGTACAAGTGTTATGCAAAATCAAGTATTAAAAGCCGGTATCAACTCTGAACAACCAACGACACCTTCCACAAAAACCCTAAGTGTTTATATAATCAGTTTTTCAACAATAAAGCGCAAGAGCACTCTCCCCGACAGAGATATTGCCTGACCTAATACACTAGCAGATCTAAGAAGCATGGAGGAGTAGGACCAAACTCTTATTCAATAATTCTTTTTTTTTGTGTTGTGGGGTGCAATGCAGAAATTGACCTCACCAAAGTCCATGTAATGGGGATCCAGATGGCTCTGACGATTAAGACTTAGGGCATCAAGCCGTAAGGATCTTCGACCATAAACTCTTGAGTTTCCAGCCGGGACTTTGAATGATTTCGAGACTCCAGACCTACAACTCACTCAGCTTTCACCCGTCCGCCCCATGTAGCGAGCACTAAGTCGGTGGCTCCCGACCCGATCGGCAGGGCCGCAGGAAACTAAGACTTTATATACCCTCGGACCAGCTCGAGGTTTGACGTTGCGATTTTCTTTCTTTTTTTCTTTTCTTTTTCTTTTTCTTTTTCTTTTTGTTTTTCTCTTCTTTTTATTTTGTATGACTCATTGGCCTTCTTTTCATGGGGGTCCTTAACCTATTAAAGGTAGTCAACGAAACTAGGGTAGGTTTTGCAAAGTTTAGGAGGTTAGGCAGTTTTTCAACTTAAATGAAGAAACGTGTGCACCGATGTGTGGTTAGCTAAAGGTGGAAGAAAGGTCGAAGCAACAAGATTCAACTGATCATCCACTTAATTAAGCATGAAACTAATCTAACATCAACATAATTGGACAATGTTTCAATTTTTCAAACTGCAGGCTAGGCAAAACACAAAAAAAAAAGGGTGCAAAAACGGGTGCAATTTTAGAATTGAAAAAGTAAGCTGTATGGTATGTATAAAAAGATATATCACTATGTTTTCATCTTTACAAAAACAAACTAACAACTTCACAAGAGGAGGAACAAGCGACGAAACTCTCTTAAACATACAAAAAATGAGCTTGCTTGAAATGCTGATAAATCATAAATGTAAGAATCGCTGCTTCACTAACTCTCCTCCCAACCAAATATCACATTATCCGCAATGGGGCTTGGATTGGAAAGTTAGAGAAGGAAGTGCTACCTCCTTGATAAAATGTACCCATTTTTGGATAGGAGACTTCTCAAGCTTTCCACCAAGACCTTATTCACTCCGTTTGGGCTTCAAATGAACAAGTTGGAAGAAGAAAAGAGAGGAAAAATTTAGATTCTACACTCTCTAAGCTTTCAAAGCGGTACGAGATCACCTAAAGCGGGTTCGAGATGGAATAGTTGTAAGCTGAGAAACAAAATCGGGCTGCGAGAAGTGGAGGGGTTGCAGTCGTAACCGCCTACGAAAATTCGCAACCGTGTGATTTTTTTTTTTTTTTTTTGTGAAATATATATATATATAAAAGAATTTTTTTTTTTTTTTTTTTTTAGGCCTTGCTTGTTCATTTTTGTCTTCTTCTGCTTTTGCTTAAATGCATGACTATAGTGCGGTTTGCAAGAATTTCTTGCGTTAGTGAATTTGGTAGAGGCTACTTGAAATTTACGGATTTTAACATTCATTGCAAAACTAAGCAAAAACTTGCAAAAATAAACACAGGAAAATAAAAAAAATGCAGAGAAATGAAAAATAAGCCAAACTTGAACCAGCACCAAAACCATCCGCTGTGCCATGCAGATTGAGCAGCTGCCAATTTCTTTAATGTAGTGGCAAAAGTTTGAACATAGGCCACTAACTTCCTAAAGTATTGCACAGGTAGTGCAGATGGAATGGCCTTAGCAGTAGGTGTTCCATGTGATTCATGTGCTGCATGTGTAGGCATGATGTGCACTGGGTCAGGACAAGGCAATGGGCTATTGGTGGCTTAGGTAGTTAGCTTTTGGGGCTCTTCCCCTGCTTCCTTTCCACTACCTTCCTCACTAATCAAGGGGAGGATTTCTTCTTTTCTCATCCATGGCCTAAAGACAACACATAATTGTGGGGCATCCTGTAGTTCCTCAGGAGCTTCAGCTGGTTCCTCTTTCAATTCCTCCTGAAGCTGCAATTGAGCATGTTCACCCAAAATAGTGTCAATTAGGCACTCTTCCTCCAGATTCTCTTCCTCTTGATGATCATGATAATTGGTGAGCCTTGAAATTGAATATTGCAAGATGTCAATTTTCTGATCAAGCTCACTTTGAAGCCCATTCAATTTTTTGGTTAAAGGAGCTCTCCATAGTATCAATTCTTTGATTTGTTTGGACATTCACCACTTTCTGCTCCTCTTATAAAAGAAGTACCCGCAATTTGCTCAAGCTTAGTATTGCTTGCTCAACTGAAGAAGTTAACTGTGGTGGTTGTGGTTGCTGAGGAGTTGACGGATACTGTGGATGTGCAGGAAATTCACACCGTGGAGGCTTCATTTGATCTAAATTCAGGCTTGATTTAGAATATGCTCCCTATGGAATGCCGATTCTCGCGATACGCCTTACGAGATTTCTAACCCTGCAACATGCACCTGTTGAAAAAAGCAGGCAACACCAAGCTCTTGAGGAAACAATCTTACTTCAATTTTTTTTAACAGTGAAATGAAACTAAAAAAAAAAAAACTGACAGAAAAATACTAAAAAGAATGATACAAGAAAATTCACCACAACTTGTGATGAGGATCACAAGTGTTCAGTATGTCATCATTTGCACTTAGGCACCATCCTCGACAACGACGCCATTTGATTCGAGTGCAGTAGGGTATGCCGGAATCAATAAAATTTATAAACCTAAACCTCCTAGCAGAGTAGCATAGCTCTTGCGTATAGTATTTCAGGGTCGAACTGTGGATGGGTTTTCTTCGCACAAATGATTTGCAGTGGAGTTCAAAATGGTGAATTTTTTTTGGATTTTAAGGTTTGATGAAAATAGTGGGTTTTAATGTTTGGAAACTGAAAATAAAACAAGTTAAAATGTAAAATAGAACTCCTTGAAGTGTTGGAGTCCTTTGGGGTCGGATTCTAAGGCAGGCGGGGTTTCAAGGTCCTTTCCTCGTGTTGGGGAGGATGACCTATAGTCATTTCCTGAACCGGGTCTTCATTTAGCTATAAAACCTAACCCTTAATAACTATCCTTTGAAAAATGGTATTCACTGAGCATCAGTGGTCACCGACAGTGGACAATTACCCCCTTTGCCCATGCACTTTTCATTTGGCTGACTATCTTACCAGAGGATTAGAGCATGCACCCCACACAGAAGGAGTTGACCATGTTTCGGGGATGGTTGAGATTTGTGGCATTCAGCAGGCCCTAGGATAAATTTGTTTGAGTTCTAAGACCATCGAGCCACCCGAGGCCGTGATAGTTGCACCCCTATCACCGGATTAAGCCAGTGTGTTTTTCGGTGTGCTCACGAGGGACGATCACGACTATGATCTGCCATGGATTTGGGGGATGATATTGATGGAGTGACTCTGCATTCTTTATGGACGCAATGGATATGAGAGTGTTAATAGCGTATTTTGGATGACCCACGTGGGCGTTATGCTTTGACATGTTTAGGATTTCTATGATTGATTTTGATCTTTGTGACACTTTTATGGCCAGCTTGCATTGATAAGTGGACATGATTGACAACGGCGTGATACGGATGCTTCCCCGCGGGCGCGATCCACTTTTGATGTGTTTGGAATTTCGATGCTTGAGATTTATGGTGATGGACTTGTTGCTACTAATATTACTCATGATATTGTTTATGTAGAGTGTCGGAGCTCACGTGGACCCATATCTTTCTTTGACACTATGTCGGGTTTGTCGCGCTTTGATGACTTTTCTGATGGTAATAATGACATGAGTATTTTCGAGTATTTGCTTGTGTCACAGCCTTTTCCTTTGATTGCACCACCATCTCCCGTAGCACATGTATGCGATGTTGATGATATGGGAGACACATATGACCCACTGGGTGGTCAGTCAGAGTCTAATTCGATACAAAGGACAGGAAAGTTACACCCGTTTCTGGTAGCACAGAGTTGATAGATTTTGGTGCACCAGATCAACCCAAGGAGATTAGGATTGGCTCTTTCCTATCTCCTAATGGGAGGAGTAGATTGATTGACCTACTCAGGTCATGCTTGGATGTATTTGCATGGTTGTATGAGGGACATGCTGGGCGCCCATTGTATGGTTAATCACACGCCCGTTCGCGCCATATGCTAGGCTAGTTAATCGAAGTGAGGAGACTACACCCACTCGATGGAGTTTGTGGAGTTAGGAGGAGATTTTAGAAGCAACTAAGTGTTGGCTTCTGTCGGTAGTTGGTATCCCAGTGGTTGGCTAATGTCGATCCACAATTCCCCAAGGATGGCAAGGTTAGAGTTTGTGTTGACTTTCGATATTTGAATAAGGCTAGCCTTAAGGATGATTTTCCCCTCCCACACATCGATATGTTGGTTGACAGCACTGTAGGACATTCGATGTTGTCCTTCATGGATGGGTTTTTCGAGTATAATCAAATTTTGATGGCTCTAGAGGATATGGAGAAGACTTCTTTCATCATTGAGTGGGGTGCTTACTGCTATCGGGTCATGCTATTTGGGTTGAAGAATGCAGGAGCCACTTATCAGAAAGCTACTACTACTTTATTCCATGATATGATGCATAGAGATGTTGAGGTATATGTGGATGACATGATAATGAAGTCTCGAGATAGGGCAGATCACTTAGCAGCATTACAGAGATTCTTTGAGAGGATCCGACAGTTCAGGCTAAGATTGAATCCCAAGAAGTCCACCTTTGGGGTGACTTCTAGGAAATTACTAGGCCACATTGTTAGCGAGCGAGGTATAGAGGTTGATATAGAAAAGATCCGAGACATACTTGACATGCCTGCTCCGAGGACGGAGAGGGAGATTAGGGGCTTTCTAGGCAGATTGCAGTACATCAGTCATTTCATTGCTAGATTATGACGTATCTGAGAGCCTATCTTAGTCTTCTAAGAAAGAATCAACCTACAGTTTGGAATGATGATTGTCAGCATGCTTTCGAAAATATTAAGGAGTTCCTCCTTTCTCCTCCAGTTTTAGTGCCCCTCACACCAGGGCGCCCTTTACTTCTGTACTTGTCAGTTTCAGACATGGCTTTAGGATGCATGTTATCTCAGCTCGATGATTCGGGGAAGGAGTAAGCCATTTATTATTTGAGTAAGAGGATGATGGAGTATGAGTGTGGATACATCATGATCAAGCGCCTCTGCTTAGCATTGGTTTGGGCTACCAGGAGACTTAGACATTATGTGACAGAGTATTCCATACTCTTGGTCTCACATTTGGATCCGTTGAGATATTTGTTTGCCAAGCCTGTCCTAACTAGTAGGCTCATGAGATGGTTGGTTCTATTGACAAAGTTTGATATTCAGTATGTGACATAGAAATTGGTAAAGGGAAGCATTGTTGCAGATCATTTGGCTTCTTTGCTAGTATCCGATGACAGATCGATTAACGATGATTTCCCTGATGAGCAGTTTGTTTCATTGACCAGTATTGCAGGATAGCAGTTGTACTTTGATGGTGCTGCCAATCAGTTGGGGTTTGGTATTGGTATCCTATTGATATCACCGCAGGGTGATCATATTCCCATATCAGTCCGGTTGACATTCTCTAATCATTATCGGTTGACGAATAATATAGTTAAGTATGAGGCTTGCATTACGGGCCTAGAGACTGCACTTGATCTTGGAGTTACACAGTTAGAGATCCACAGGGATTCCAACTTGGTTATTCAGCAGACTCAAGGTATTTGGAGGACTCGAGATAAGAAGCTGAAGCCTTACCACGTGTACCTAGACTTGTTGGTTGCCAAATATGATGAGTTGAGATATATACATCTGCCTAGAGAAAAGAATCAGTCTGCTGATGTGTTAGCCACCTTGGCTTCTGTAATTGAAATTCCTGTAGGAGTGACTAAGCGACCACTGCTGATTGAGACCAGGTCCACACCCGCATATTGTTGTTTGATTGAAGATATTGAGAATCAGGATAAGTTTCCATGGTATCATGATATCCAACAGTTTATGTTATATGGCACTTACGCCAAGTTGGCCACGACCAAGGATAAGAGAGCATTGAGACAATTAGCCACCATATTTGTTATATATGGGGATGCCCTCTATAGGAGGTCCTTAGATGGTCCTATTGTTGATATGTCTGGGCGCGTGCGAGAGTGCAGACAATGAGAAAGGTCATACGGGGAGTTTGCAGGGCCCACACATGGGAGGTCATATGCTAACGCGTAAGATCATGAGGACTGGCTACTTTTAGTTGACCATGGAGACAGATTGTTGCAAGTTTGTACACAGATGTCTAGAGTGTCAAATGCATGGAGACTTGATACACATGCCACCTTCTAAGTTGCATGCACTTACATCTCCTTGGCCATTTTTCGGTATGGGGAATGCTTGATATTATCGAGAAGATCTGCGAAGTGGCACAGGTGGGCATGAATACGATTTTAGTTGCCATTGACTATTTCCTAAGTGGGTGGGGCTTCGCCCCTATCTTTGGATTTATAGCGGCCGGGTGGCCCAGGAATTCATCAGATCGCACATTATCTACCGATATGGGGTCCCTCATGAGTTGATCTTAGATAAAGGATCGCATTTCAGAGGCGAGGTGGATACACTGGTCCAAGAATATGGTATTCAACATCATCAATCATCTCCATATAGGCCACATACTAATGGGGTAGTTGAGGCCATGAATAAGAATATCAAGAGGATGAAATATGGTTGAGACTTCTAGGGATTGGTCAGAGAAGCTCCCTTTCACATTATGGGCTTATCGTACATCTTTTCGTACCTCTACTGGAGCTACCCTGTTTTCTTTGGTGTATGGTATGGAGGTAGTGCTACCTGTTGAGATTGAAATGAGATCTTTGAGAGTAGCACTAAAGCGAGAGCGAGATATCCAGGGTAGGTAGGCACGGTCTGGGTTATGATCGGCTTAGCCTTTTGGATGGGGAGGAGGAGGCGAGGCGGCTTGAATCATGTTCGAACCTTCCTCCGGGGAGAGATGACCTATGTATTCAGAAAAAGGGTCAAGCCCAGGAAGTTTCAAAAAGGCGACCTAGTCTTGAAAGTCCTCAGGGAATTGATGAATGACCCTAGAGGTAAGTTTAGACCGACTTGGAGTGGGTCGTATGTTATTAAAGATTTGACCGGGGAGCATGCTTGGCCCGGCAGACTTGGACGGAAGTAATGGGTTCCACGAGCCGATCCAACGTGGATGTTGGAAGAAGATTTATGCGTGAGAACATGGTCGAGGAGGTTGGGTGGCCATCGCTTTGAGGTAGCCATATTCCTGTGCACACCCATTACATTACGATATATCATTGCTAGCCCCCTTTAAGCCTCACGTGATTTATTATGACCTATTCTTTCATTCAGCCTTGCATACTTTTTTCTGACCTAGGTTGGGGGGCCTGCCCCTGTGCGCTTTTTATTTATTAATTGGATCTGTGAGCATTATGAGCATGTGTCATTCTTCGTTTGTTCTTTGTCACATCATTGCCTATTCTTGTCTTCTCAATTTTTGCATCTTCACACCGTCTGCCTTTGAGTCTAGTTTCTATCATCTTTATTCGTTTCACTTTTATCTCCTTTTGTGTGATGATGACGTGATCTCATCCCAGAGCTACTAGTCAGGTTTGTCACACCCTTCGTTCCACCTATAGGTTTTGATCCGGGATTCTTAGTTTGAGGGGACCATTTGGGTTTGGGATTTGAGGTTCATTGGTTAGATTGTGCTAGTGTGGCATTCATCTTACTACCTGTTGGTTGTTCGGCACAAAAAAAAAATTGTGTTTGTTTGGTATTCGTTAATATACTTGGGATCATTAAAGGTCATTTGGGTTTGAGAGATTTACTATTCCTTTGAGAGTTGGGTGAGACCATTGTATGATTTTTCTCCATGGATCTAGGTAACACATTGGGAATGAGGTTTGGGTTGCTTCGCACTAGGTCCCTGGATCATTACCTGCATCACCACTCCCATCTTATAGTGACTTGCTTCGACTTGGCGTTCCTGGGATGAGTTGTTCGTCATTGTCACACATTGCCACATTTGTATCCTAACTTGTTTCTCCATTTTCTGCTTTATCTATTCATCTTTTGTCTTATCCCCTTCAGTCTTCTTCTACCCTTATTGACCGTCGTCTCACTTCTTAAGCGACGTGTCCTTTGGTGCACTTCACTTGTCGTTTGACATTGTTCATTTAGATGTTGGTTGAGTCACCTTGCTCACATGATTCTTTGATATTTGACATTGCGCGTACAGGAGTTTGGCAGTATTTATTGGGTATTTGGGCCTTTGATTCCCATCATGTCATTCACCTTTCACCCTTGGTCGACATTACGGTCCAAGTCGTAAGACCACCCTAAGACCATGAGATCTTGTGTTTTGCTTCAAAGCATTTTGTATGGACAGGTTCTGTCTACTGATTGAGTACGGGATGTCGACAGGTCTTTGTTCTTTGGGAGTATTGAGGGTCACATATTGCTTTTCCATTCAGTTTGCTTGCCTCAAGTCCATGATCAGATACAGATGATACAGAGAATTAGGACCGTTGATAGCGCCTTAGCTTGATGCTTTGACATGTGCACACTGGGGCATACCCCATCCTTTCATGTTGGCTTTGGCTCTTACACATGTACACTGGCAACCCATTTCACCTAGAAATATTTTGGCATCAAAGTTTGAGTATGCCTCACATGCAGTAGGGTTTCTTCATACAACAAAGTGTTTCGAAGGGCTAGCCTGGGGTTAGATTCATGCATATTCATCAACTCAATAGAAGTGAACACTGGCGCACACCCCATATGTTGTCTTGTTCGCTTGTTCAGAAGATTGGGTCTTCAGAAATTTATTTCAGAGTTTTTTCATCGAGGCACTTGCATATCAGATGTGCACACTAGGGCATACCCTATATCAGTTTTGTGGATATTGGATGTTGTGGAATAAAATGGATGATTTTCATGAATGAATGATTGTGATGTTTTCAACTCTCTGACTTTGACCACATGTGCAGTTATGGGATTTTGACATGGCATTGATACCCTAGACTGGGGCATGGCCCCTTCCTTTCACATTTGGTCACATTTGTGAGATTATCCTATAGGGGCGTACCTCCTTCTTTCCATCTTGTTAAAGGGTGTCTCGCTCTGTCATCTCTTTACTCCGAACTTTCTCTCGACGTCACATTGGGGCATACCCCCTTTTTTTTTGTCATGATGAAGGTGTTTGATTTCTAGCTTCTTTGAGTCACTTGTTGGCAGTCCCTAGACGTCACACTAGGGCATTCTCTTTTTGTCATCAAGGTCAGTATCTCAATATCTCAGCGATTGCATCCTGAGTCTCCCCATTTTTCTGCTTTTCTGCTTCTGTATATCCCCATTCATCTTAGGAGTCTAGGAGCCTAGTTTCGCATTCCTATCCTTTTAGGTTTGTGGTTCTCTCGGGTACTCGCCGATTCTACCTTCTCGGTACTCGCCCGATTCCAATTTTCCAGATTTGCAAGGATTTCTACTTTTCTCCCAAGACTTCGTCCTAGATTGTACCTTTCAGACTCGCTGATCCAACCTTCCCACTACCTCACCCTTCCTCCCAGACTCGCCTAGATTCTACCTTTCCAGTACTCGCCCGGATTCTACCTTCTCAATACTCACCCGGATTTTACCTTTCTGGTACTTGCATGGATTCTACCTTTTCGAAACTCGCCCGGATTCCACCTTTATGGTATTGGCCTAGATTTTCTACTCTTCGCACTCGCCCCATCTCTCTACCTTTTTCTAGCATCGCCCTGATCCAACCTTCCCAAGACTCAACGAATCTCTCCGGTACTCACTGGATTCACCTTCCCAGACTCTCCCTGATTCCACCTGCTCGATTACTCTCCCTGATTCTACCTTCTGCATCGCCATATTCTACCTTTCCGGGTACTCACCGATTCTACCTTTTCGATACCGCTGATCCAACCTTCCTAAGACTAATCGCACCCTTCTCCAATACCGCCGATTCCTACTTTCCCAAGACTCGCCCGGGATTCTACCCTCTTCTGCCGTGGCCCGATTTCATTATCTTTTCCGGCATCATGTCCGGATTCCTCATCTTATTCTGGTGATCGCCCAGATTCTCATTATCTTTCATCATTTGCGGCTCGCATCACTCATCTTCCCATCGTGCTCAGCTTCTTCAAGTCCCCACTGCATGACTTGCCCTAGCCTTCGATACTAGGTAAGGGGACAAAATTATTGGTCATTTGGCTTTTTCACTAGAGTTCATTTCACTCTTGCATCGCTTGCACTTCACACTCACAATTCACTCGTTCATTCACTCTACATAAGAGAGGCATATTTTTAGACCCTCAATTTTGTCCATCAACACTTACATTTTATCCTATGGGTGTCACATTCACCTATCGTTCTCATATGGCACTGTTAGGGCCCCATTTAACCTTTGTCGGTTTCCGAGCCTCAAGTGGGCTTGTATGTGGTCCATTGAGTGCGTATGTAGTTCACTTCGGAGTGTCATCATGGGGATTTTTTTTTAATTGACATCGTGCCATAGGAGGAAAGTGGGGCCCCCCAAGGTTTTAGCTAAATCGAGTTTATTGGAGTATGTCAAATTCAAAGCACTTGAGCTTGTTTTGATCGTATCTCCCTTGTTCAAACTCGGAATTGTGTGCCATTTGTTTTGTTGGATTTCTTATTCTCCAAGGAGGTTTCTGTTAAAAATTCATAATTTTTGTCAACCTGCTTCACTAACCTGGGCTTGACTAGTTCATCGGGTAGTATGTATACAAATAATCGTTTTTTTTTTGTGATTTTGGTGAGAACTCCTCGCTTCTAATAGCATTCCTCATCCGAATCCTGGAATTATGCACCAATTTTTTGTTGGTCTCATTATTCTCGTGGAACATTCTTCAAAATTTCTTCATTAACCGGATCAACCGGCTGGCATCCGCTCAACCAGTCATTTGACAATTTGTGTGGAACGCTGTTTTTTGTGATTTTGGAGCCGAAATCCCATATGGATCATGCCCATATGCTCCAGATCAGTCTTAGGCAGTATTTTGGGTCCATTTTGGGCTTTGGATTGAGTTACATGCAGCCCACCATTAATCCATGTGGATACTTGGTGGTGAAGCAAGCTGAAAACTTAAGAGAATCAACTTGCATGGGGAATTGGTGAGGAAAGTTATTGGGGATTGTGGTTTCAAGGATAATGGAGCTCTTTCTAGAGTTTGAAGGTGGAAAACACCAGGTGGGATCAGAGGCTGAGGTGGGAATCAGTATAAAAGGAGAGAAAGATCAGGTGTAAGAGGACCTTTGGCACTTTTTTTGGGCTCGGATGCACATTTTCTAATCTTTTCTGACAAGCTTAGCTTGATTTTTTTATGCTTGTGGAAGAGGTAAGAATCCAGACCCTTGCTCCACTCTCTATTTCATATCTTCTTCCTTTTGCTCTGATCCTTGAATAAAGAGTATCTTTTGCTTAGTCGCCCAAGCACGCTTAATAGTAAGACAATGGTCCATAGTAATAAGTTTTCGCTATAGAAGGCTCATCAATTTCTATGCATATTTCATTTTGATTAGCTCATGAGAAATTCAAGGTCTACATAGTGATGATGACTATGGGGACTTCCATGGGTGTCATTCCTTTTAATTGAATGGTATGGTTTCCACGCTCATACGTGAGAGCCTGCTCACGCTTTCGCCGGCGTACCGATTTTAGAAAACACAACGACGAGCTCTGGGGCTTGGTTCTCACTCATCTGAGCTGAGAATCATGCACTGTTTGTTTTGTTAGTTTCCTTATTAATTAAGGAATTTTCTGACCAAATTTGAGGATTTTATTCAAGTATTTGAAATGGTTTCATGCTCATACGTGGAAGCCGGTTCAATAGTTTTTGTTGGGCAGCCCCGATTTTAGAAAACATAATGGTTTGTTTCAGTTGGTTCTCACTCATCCGAGCTGAGAATCATGCAACGTTTGTTGTTTTAGTTTCCTTATTATTTAAGGAATTTTTTGACCAAATTTGAGGATTTTCATCAACCATTTGAAACAGTTTTCACGCTCATAAGTGGGAGCTAGTTCAATAGTTTCTGCTGGGCAGCTCCAGTTTTAGAAAACACAATGGTTTGTTTCAGTTGGTTCTCACTCATCCGAGATGATAATTATGCACCGTTTGTTTTTTTAGTATCCTTATTCTTTAAGGATTTTTCTGACCAAATTTGAGATTTTTCCTCAACCGGCTGAACTGATTGGGAAACCAGACCAGCCGGTTCATTAGGTTCGGTTTTCCGAAATAGCAGTTTGGGTACTTTGCTTTGTTTGTGTTAATTCTCACTCATTTAGAGTCATAATTACACTCAATTTGTTTTGTCGAGTTCCTGACTCTGTGAGGAAGGTCTTGACAAAATTTGAGAACTTCTCTCACCGGATGAACAAGTTGGGAACCGGACCACCGGCTCATTAGGTTCGCCTTCTCCAAACAAGAATTTTGGCCGTGGTATCGAAGCTGATGAGCAGGTTCCTTATTATTAGCTGAATGTAGGTGTGTGATTGCAAGGTTGTCTCTTGTATCCTTGGTATTGGTTTGAGCCTTTGGAATTACATCTACAAATGGTTACTTGGGTTCATTCCCAGAAATTTATGTTGGGACGCTTTGTGAATGGCATGACTTTCTGGAACAGTGGCTGTATGTTGAGGCTTTATGTAGTTGAATTTGCAGCTAGGTTCATGGTATTTAGGTAGCTGAATTTCAGTTTGGTTCTAGGGATCTAGGTGGCTATATTGCTTGTAAATTAGTGAATCACATGGTCTTCATTTTAATAAAATGGGGTGGCTTGGTTGCAACCGCGTTTTAGAACACTTTGTCGTGTTTCGCTGGTTCACCATCCAAGCCAAATTCATGCACCGTTTGTTTTGTTAGATTCCTGACTATATGAGGAATTTTCTAACAAAGTTTCAAAAAATTTCTCAATCGTTTGGACTTGTTGAGAACTGGTTCTACCGGTTGTGTAAGATGTACTTCATGGCAAATTTCTATTTGAGCATGTTTCAAGCCCGACCCAGTTACGGCGTGCTCCCATTTGCTCCAAGGAACCCGTAGCCGCCTCAGGTATGAGTTCAGTTTCCGGTCGAACAAAGTGTAGTGGGCAATGTGGGATTGGTAAGCATGGTTTGGCTTGTGGGATTTTTAAAGAAATATAAAAGTAAAGCAAGCAAACCACTTACCTCATTTTAGTTCTGAGTTTCCTTCTTTTTGGTATGGGATCTGATATTTTGTTTTAAATTACGATGTATGATGCATTATTCGGGCCCCTACCTATTCCCCGTAGCGCATGGTTAAGGACCTCAGCACGTGCTGGGTATTGGTATTTTTGTATTCATATGCGTACATGGTGTTTGGACTTTGAATATCAGGTGCATTTGAGCTTGTTGGATCGACTCTTATGCGCCGCTATTATGGATGTGACACCCCAAAACCGGGGGACCATGATCACCCAACTCATGAATACTTCGTGAATGCTCTAACCCGACATTATTCATTTTAAAAATCGTGCAGAGCCCTTTGTAATGGGAGCTCACCCAAATACAAACTTGTCCCAAACAATCCAATATAACCTAATATGAGTACCACGGCCACTGTTCTCATATACCAATGTTCATCAAAATACACTAACTATATAACATAGTTTCAAGAGTTAAAAGTTTACTCTTATACAACACATATTAAAAGTTTACAACATTCTAATACATGTATTCTAAAACACCAAAGCCACAACCCGACTTTCTTCAATATCGACCTCTAGGATGAGTCGTCTCCTCGCATGCTCCCTATACCTGAAAAATAATATCCCTCGACAGGGTGATCTATCACCCAATAGTGGAATCACCCTAAATGGGTTACTCTCCACCTAAGTGCATATGCAATGCTCTAATTTAAACACACATTCAAGCAAATTTGTGATCCTACTTGAATGTCTAAATGATCAACCCATGTCCCGAGTCCTCACCGACTCCCTCACACTTGCCTAAGCCATGTATGAGAAATATTATTTTCAAAACAAAGGTATTTGTTTTTAATTGTGGACAACCCTCCGATCTAAGTAGTGGACCGACTTCGATAGTCTATTTAGTGGACAACCCTTCGATGTATATCAATTGGGCCGACTCCGACGATTGATATTTTATATGGACTACCCTCCGATATTGTAATGGACACACTCCGATAATTATTATTAGTCAACCCTCCGAAACCACTATCTTAATAAACCACCTCATGCACTCACTCTTATCGTTCTAGGGTGCCCCAATGCATATGGAATGCATGATCCCAATTCCAATACAATTTATGTAACACATGCAAATATATCATCATGCATATATTTACATAATTTAAATCACACAAACATGTTATGCAATTTCACAATCCATTACACAAAAAATTAGCTCATGTGGGCTAATCAACAAACACGAGCAATTCATCTTGAATCACTCAACCAAACACATTTTCATACAAAATTAATTCGTATCACTATTCATGTGAACAGTAAAACCCTCGGGTTACTGTTCACGGCCTATCATCCAATCATCGGTTCACTTTGGGAACCCGAATTTCATGGCCATTTTCGGCCTCATACACATCACAATACATGATTTAATGCATAAATCACAACCCAACAGCCCACACCGTCCACACACAGTCCGTGACTGCCCAATGGATCGTGCAGCCAACAATTCCACCTGCTTCGACCGATCAAACGGTCGTTTAAGGCCTCAACCCAACCGAAACATCATAAAACACTTAAACAAAGTGTAAAACTCAAGTAGGATAAAACCCCTATCTCACGGAGTTTATCGAAAACTTCCAAAACCGGAGCCCACGCGAAGGCCTTGTCGCGTAGAACAACTTTCCTTCTTGCTCCGAAGAATTTCGACGGTCGGATTGCCCGGGAATCTAGAGAGAAGTCTCTCTCTCTCACTCTAAAAACTCCATTTTCGGCCACTGCACCTTTCCCCTTTGTTCCAGCTTGTTTTGGTTTGTTTTTGAAGGAAGAAGACCACCACTATTCAAGATTTTGTTTTTTCCTCATTTAAAACAATTTCTATAATGCCATCTATGTCCCCAAGCTTTGGATTTTCGACATTTGGCACTATCTTGGCCGTCCATTTCCATAATTTCTCTACTCATGCAACATGTGTCATGAGTACATGTTATATGTGACTTTCGTCAAGTCAAATATCGTTTTACGGCACCCGATACTCAAGCAAGGCTCGGCAAAACGTGCAAATCCGACTATCTCTAATTCGGCGAAATTCGACAATGTTAGCTAGGATTTCATGAGATCTAATTCCAAATCTGATTTCATCATCCGAGAACAGAGAATAAATTTTGAATTTCAATTAAATTACCGTTTTGCCATTTTTTTAAAATTGGAATTTTCTTAGGTCTTACAATAACGCTGTGCACAAGACCCATTGTTTTGATTGGTTGAGTGTTTATGTTAGATACTGAGTAGGTTGGTGTGATTCGAGTCATCGATGTAGTCTAGGAGGCTGTTTGATCTTTGACCCATATACTCCCACATACCCAATTCACTAGTATATACCGAGTTACGGGCCTCAAGGGGTGCTACCTCGCATGAGTTACCTTCCCAATGGGTAAACGATCCCTAAACCCAAAAATCTAGTTTTGTAGATCGCTTTTTCCTGACTGGAGTCAGTGAGGGGTTTTTGTTCTTACTTCATTTTCCTTATTTAAAAAAAAACAAAAACAAAAAGTAAGTGGCAACTTCAAAGAAAAATCGTTCCTCCTCGGGGACAAATTTTTCAAAACTCAAAAATCAACCCACATTTTTTCTTTTTCTTTCAAAAGCGAGTCGGGCAGGCCTGTGGATCGAGTAGGGTCCACAGTCATGACATGGCCGACTATTGTTTTCTTCAGTATCTTCGACAGTGTGGTCATGTCGTGACATGATGTCATGACATGGTAGAAGGTCATCTTCAATAGCTCCACAGGGCTACCCATGTCGCTACATGGCAGAAAGTCATGCTTAAGCAGTGTAAGGCCCAATGTCGAGACATGAGTGTCCATGTCATGTGTTGACCAGATTTTTGATACTACTACCAAATACTAACTAAATTCCACGGCAACGACGCCAAAAACTTGTTGACCAATTTTTATATAGACCAAAATTCTCTGTAGTTTCTTCGTTTTGTCAATAAAATGTCCAGCAGCAGTGTTGCCTAGAAATTTGTCACTTGTTTAGGAACTGGAATTTCTATAGCTGGTTTTTCTCTATTTAAAACGCGAATAAAAATGCAGATTAGTCTAAATTAAATCGCTGCAAGTGCATAGGTCGTACAAGTAATAAAGTGGACTGTTAAGTTTGAGTTATTGTTCCCACAGAGATCGATAAGAAAATCTATAGATCAACTAATTTCTACTAATTGTAAGGTCCTTTATTTGAACTTCAAATTTCTAAAGATTGTAATTAAACTAAAACTGAAATACATAGATTGAAATAACAAAGTGAAAATAGTAAAAATCTACTTAAATAATAGAATTGCTGAAATGTAATCCAAACACTGGGAATGGGATCATTGTTCTGATCATAAATCTGTAGCATGTTCTTTAACACATATATTTGTCATGGGTTTGAATCCTGAACTTGTTCAAGAGCAAGGTAGTATAGTTTGGATTCCTCCATACACTATACATTTGGCTAATTAGAGAACCATATTCCTTTTCAAGACAAATGGGTCTAATCAGTTACTTATAATAATTTGACCCTCTTTAAGATCTGATCGTTTTTATTTTTCAATACTTCATAATCATTTCTTAGAATTAAAGTCTGCTTGCCCCCATTGATAGGATAACACAAGCCTTTCTTCATCATAATCGATACCACAAACTGCAAGTTGAGTAGAATTCTCCCTCTCCTTGATTAGAATCTTAGCTAACACGGGATTGAGATTGTTCTGTTGAACTGAGACGAAACCTCTAATCATTAAACTGATACATCATCCAACTAATCCTCACACCATGAGTAAATTAGTGATCTATTAGAGTAATCATTCAGAGTTAATTAGTTCCATAATATTAGTCTAACATACCCCCAAGTAACTGCTCCATACTATCAGGAATCTCCATCTCTGTGTCACTCAGAGGGTCTCCTAGAAATCAGAACAAGATACAACCATTTTTTGGGTACAAGCTACTAATATTAAGAACAGTTCACTACATGAACAACACTGATTAAATCAATCCAGTTCTCAAAACCCAAAACAATCATTTAACATAACAACTCATAACCAAAACACTCCAGCCCCCTTCTCACAAGAGCTAGCCTTCCATACTGGACTACAACTATCAATGGACTAGTCAATGTGTAAATTCATCTAAACCGCAATCGAACTGAAGAAAAAGAGAATTCTATAAAATTTCTAGAAAACCTTGAAATTCAGACATAAATGGAACTAAATATTCATTGATCTCAGCTCAAGATTACAACTTAGATCTCTTATTCCAATTCTAATAAAAGGAAAATAAAAGAAAATACAAAAAGAAAAAAAATACGAAAAAAATTCTAATGGCAACTCCTCAACGTTGCTCCCCTGTCGTTTGTCCTTTTCTTATTTCTTCTGCTCTAGGGCTTGTTATTAATAACCCCAACAAATGATGTTGGGTCGAAAATCAAGGCAAATGACGTGGGTTACAGTGCAGGCCCATTTACTCTTTTTGTTGCAACATTATTATTCTATGTCGCGACTTAGCGCTTTTGTCACGATATCAAGTAAATTCATGTCGGCATACAGTTGTTGTTTCTTTGGTCAGAGGCTCATTGTGAGCTTGCGCAACATTTTTTTTAATATTTTCCATTTTCTCCCCTTTATGTTTGTCACGACATTGTTGGTTTATGTCGCATCAATATTTCTTCCTTTTACGATTTTTGTATGTCACGGCAAACAATTTCTATGTCACGACATAGTTCTTAGCCTTAAGCTTTGTCTTATGTCATGACATAAATATCTAATGTTGTGACATAATTTCAATAGGTGTCTCCTGCCTTTTCTTCATAATTGTCGCAACATTGAAGGAAATGTCGCTGCTTCTAAACTATGTTGCGACACTGTTTATTGCCTTCATCTTTGTTCTTTGTCGCGACATAAATTTGAAATGTTGTGATAAAGTTCTCTTGCTACTGCCTTTGTTGCGACAATACAGAAGTATGTCACGACATAATTTTAACTGTTCTTCTAGGTAGTTCAATTGTTGCGACATATTCTACTGCCTTTCTATTGTCGTGACAAAATTTCTATTTTCGCGACAAACTTTCATTGTGTCGCCATCGGCTCATGATTGTCGCGAAAGTGTGAAAAAGTTTTTAGTGTCGTGACAAAGTTCAATAGAATTCCTAGGCATTTCTCTTCAGTATTGCCACGACATAAATTTAGTTGTCTTTGCCTAATACTATGTTGTGACAAACAGTAAAATGTCATGGCAAAGTTCTTTTATTTACAAATGAATTCTACTGAATCTTTGTTGCGACGGAGAATCTATTGTTGCGATAGTCCTCTAACCATTTGGTCATTTCTTTGTCGTGATAATTTTTCATTTTGTCATGACAATAGTCGCTTCCTGCCTTACCTAAATTTACTATTTTTTCTTGCTTTTCTGCTTCTTTTCTCTAAAATCCTGCAAAACACAATTTTGGGTGAATACTCGGAAATTAAGCCTTAAAATATTCATGAAAAATGGGCATAAAATTAGATGAGTTTTAGACTCATCATCATGACATGGAGCCTAATTCAGTAATTGAACTCTAGAATTTCTTCATACTTGCTCCTTTCACTTGCCTTTTCGTTATTTTTTGCAAAACAAAGGCCAAGAGATTGATTAGTGTAGAATTGAATGGATGTGGTGTGAATTTAGCATCAAAAGATCAATATATTAATTCATGCTTAAATGCTAATGTGATTCACACCAAACAAATTCAATTTTTCTAGTCCTCAAGCAAAGAAACAACTCATTTTCCTTATTCAAAATAGAACAAAACTTGTTGAGCTTAAGAGGAAGGCATTAAGTGATAATTTTCCTAGAGGATCTCACCTTCAAATAACATAAAGAACACTTTGGGATAGTGTCTTACCATATAATATATTGACCAAGAGTTAAGCACATCTAAATCAAAGTTCTTTGAGTATGTGTGAAGTCCTATCCTCATGTGGTCAATTACAATTTAGATGGAATTAGTTGAACTAGAATTAAATGGAGATCTCTCGCTCACATGGTGATACCATGACTCATGAGTGTGTAATGCTCCATAGGCTTGCTAGGCATACCATTCTCCTCTAATGTAGGCAATTCATAACTCCTATGATCTAATAGGTCTTTAATAGCTTGTAATGTATGGTTTAGGTAAGGGGTAGTTAAGTGGGTCATTTTTTGGCTTGTGTTTACCCAACACATACATATTTCCTTTTTCTTCAATGCTTCATTTCCATCCTTTATCAAACTGAGTTTTTATATAATTGAGTCCTATCTTAGCCTTCCCTAAACTTGGCTCTTTTCATCATTTTCATCACATAACTCCCAAACTTGTTTGATTTTCACCTTCATTTCAAGATCACTAAGAAGCTTTATTGTTTTACTTTTCTAACCACAAGGTATGGAGTAATGCAATGTTCAACCTCTTTAAGCTTTCTACCTACCCTTAGTGAGCTTTAAGTCAACAGCTCCCAAATTGGAAGGTCTTAGGGTAGTATGTGTTGAAACACCCCTTTGGACTAAATCACTCAAAGTAGGAAGGCTACAAGGTCAAACTTACTCCACCTTGATTTATTCTTTCTTTTTGCTTCTTTTTTTTACTTTTTCACACCAAACCTCTTTTGATTCATCTTAGGATCACAATCTCACAATTCACTCGACATGTCTTCACATGATATTGCATTGATAACAACATGTCGAGGGTTAAAAAGGACTCTTTGATTGAAGGATACTTAACAAAAGGTTTTAAGGTGCTCATTCTGGGTTTTCTAAAAGAAAATGGCTTTATGGCTCAATTTGGGTAACTATGGATCAATGCATATAAGGGATAGCTAGAAAGGCTCAACCAATCCAAGGATGGCCTATATCATTTCCTGATTGTTGTGCTGCCTAGGATTTTGCCTCAAATGATACTTAAACAAGTTCTAGAGTCTTAGGAGATCAAAATAGATTGTGATCACCTAATTCTTCTCTAAACCAAGAAATATTTACCAAACAAGGTAGTGTGACTTGTGCTTTAAGTGGTAAAAACTTTTGGCTAAGTCTACAACTCAACGGTCAAACCATTGTTCTTTAAAGCATAACTATCTCTAGTTTTCTTTATATAAAATAAAGGTTCGATCATTATTCATCATAGGCATTACTGTTATCCCACAACAAGATCAACTAAAAAAAACAAAACAAAACTTTTCAAATGTTTTTGAGATTTTTCAAAAATTTTCAATTTTTTTATGGATTTTAGAACATGCACCAAAGATCACATTTGAGCAAACTATATGGCAGCTCAATACTTCCCAAACATTCAAGCATAACTGATGATAGACTTGATAGATCAAGTAATATGTCCAACAACGATAGCATACCATAAGAATGAACATATGGCAAAGCATGGTCTGAGGATGCATCAAACTATACCAAAGCAAACAAAGCATAACCAAACTAACAAATCACAAAACAAAACTAACTAACTAACAAAACATACAACTAAATAAACAAACCAAACCAAGCTCCAAAGTTCCACAAAAAAAAAAGAGATATGAGGAGAAAGAGAGTATAATCCCAAATGTTATCAAAAGAGAAAGAGAGATAGAGAAATAAAGTTAAAATAGAGTAATAATGTCATGTCCAAAATGGGCAAACCATGCCCCCAAACTAAAAACTAGCACTATCCTCAGAGAAAATGACATAGGGGAACAAAAAACTCTCCTCTATGGTGCAGGCATGTTGTCATCCAAAGTTGACTCCTCTGGTGGGGGTGCAAGTGGCCAAACTGGTAGCTCAAGTGGTGAAGGAAGACTCGGTGGACTAGCTGATGAAGTGCTTGGGCTACGGTAGTAGGCCATAAGCTGAGTCACGTGTTGGGTGTGCTCCTACTTTCACCAAACATGGAGCTTCTACGTCTATGCTATGGCGTTAAGCCGCCGCATAATCCTACCGTTATTGATGAGTTTAAATCTCATATAATTTTAAGCCCATTTGTCATGAATATTTTAGGCTAAAAAATTAAATTTAATGCATAATTATATAATTTTCACCCAAATTATTTATTGTAGGAATTTAGAGAAAAGAAGCAAAAAAGCAAGAAAAAACAACAAATTAGGCTAAAAATGAAAGCAGTAGCTGATTTGGCTATGGCAGGAAGCAGCCACTGTCGTGACAAAGCCAAAAATTGTCACAACAAAGAAATGAGTAAATGGCCAGAGGATTGTCACAACAACAGATTCTCAGTCACAATAAAGAAACTTTGTTGCAACAAAGATTGAAGTAAAATGCTTGAAAATTTTACTGAACTTTGTTACGACAATGGAAACTTTGTCGCGATAATCATACAAAGGCCATTTGCTGAGCATAACTTAAGGCTTATCGCGACAATGGAAACAATGGAAAGGTAGCAGCAAGAGAACTTTGTTGCAACATTTCAAATTTATGTCGTGACATTTATTGAGAAGAAATGCCTGAACGACAAGTGAAAATTATCGTAACATTCAAAACTTCGTCGTGATAAAATAAAGAAGACAGTAGAGTTTGACGCAACATTTCAAATTTATGTCGCAACATAAAATCAAGCTAAAGGCTTCAAACTATGTCTCTACATAAAAACTTATGTCGCGACATATAACAAAGATGAACTGAGAACTATGTCCCCACATAAAAAAAAAATTACAGAAAGAAGAAAGTCTGTCGTGACAACAGACCCATGCAACTGTGAGAAACTCTGTCGTGACATAGAAATTGATTGTGGCGACATAAAAAGTGCATAATGAAGAAATTATGTCGCAACATAGAATTTTTTTGTCGCAACATAAAAAGTGCAGAAGGAAGAAATTATGTTGCGACATAAGCAAACTTTGTCACGATAGAGCTGTGCAGATCAAGAAGTCAAGTTATGTTGAGTTTGTCACAACAAGGATTTTTATGTTGCGAAAAATATTTCAAAGGTTAACAGTGCAGGCATGAAACAATGTCGCGACATTAGAAAACTATGTCGTGATATAATTGAAGGCAAAAGGCAAAACCTATGTCGCAACAAATATAAACTGGAGTAGACTCAACTTTGTCGCAACATTTATTTTATTTGTCGTGACAAACATGACAAAAAGCAGTGATGAATATATGTTACGACACAAGCTTGCGACAAAAACGACGCTGCTATGTCGCAACATAGACTAACAATGTCACGACAAAGACTATTATGTCGCAACATAGACTAACAATGTTACGATAAAGACTGCTACGTCGCAACACAGACTAACAATGTCATGACAAAGACTGCTATGTAGCGACATAGAATAGTAATGTCACGAAAAAAAATAGTAAATTGAGCCTACTTAGAAACCCATGTCGTCAGCCTTGATTTTCAACCCAGCATCATTTATTAGGGGGGGAGAATGGCTGAGGAGCCGCTATTTTAGGAACAATAGCATTATAGTAGAAATTTGATTTTCAAATTTTGTTTTCTTTTCTTTTATTCTTGTAATTTCTTTTATTTTCTGTTTCTTAGAATTGGAATTAGGGATCTTAGCTGTAATCAATGAATATTTAGTTCCATTTATGTCTGAACTTCCAAGGTTTTCAGAAATTTTCCGAATTCCTCTTTTCTTCGCCCGATTGCGCTTCGTTGAATTTGCTTGTTCAACTAGTCATTGATAGTTGTAGTCCAGTTATGCAAGGCTAAGCTCTGCTAGGAAGGGGCTAGGTGTTTAAGTTATGATTTGTAGCATTTAAATAATTGTTTTGGGTTTTGGGAACTGGATTGATATAATCGGTATTGTTCATGTAGTGATTTGTTCTTAATATTAGTAGCTTGTACCCAGAAAAGGGTTGTATCTTACTATGATTTCTAGGAGGCCTTCTGAGTGACATAAATATGGAGATTCCTTAGAGTATAGAGCAGTTGCTTGAGGGTATGTTAAACTAATATTAAGGAACTAATGAACTCTAAATGATTACTCTAATAGATCACTAATTTACTCATGGCATGAGGATTAGTTGGATGATGTATCAGTTTAATGTTTAGAGGTGTCGTCTCAGTTCAGCAAAACAATCTCGATCTTGTGTTAGTTAAGTACCCTAATCATGAGAGAGAATTTGCATCCCACTGTATCAACAACAACATGGTGGTGGTCGCAACATTACTTTTTAGTGCAGGCTCACGGTGGGGTGCCATCCTCCCTTAGAGAGAAAAAGTGGTGACAATTCTAAGAAATGGTTGTGAAGTATTGGAAAAGAAAAACAATCAAAGCTTAAAGATGGTCAAATTATTACAAGTAATTGATTATAACCATTTTTTCTGAAAATGAAGATGGTTATCTAATTAGCGAAATATATAGTGTATGAAGGAATCCAAACTATACTATCTTTCTCTTGAACAAGTTCATGATTCAAACCCATGAAAAATATATGTTTTAAACAACTCGTCAAGTAGTATTTATGATCGAATACTGATCCCATCTCTAGTGCTTGGATTACGCTAGCTTCATTCGTTATTTCAATCGATTTTTTACTGCTTACTTTGTAATTTCGCCTGCATTTTAGTTTTGGCTTACTTACAATCTTAGAACAAGTTCAAATAGTGAGGACCAAGGAGTAGTAGGGGTAGTTGATTCATAGATTTTCATCGATCTCATGGGAATCGATAACTCGACTTAATGTACCACTTTATTACTTGTACGACCTATGCACTTGAAACAATTTAATTTAGACTAATCTACACTTTTATTCACATTTTAAATAGAGAAAAACCAGTTGTAGAAATTTTAGTCCCAAAACAAGTGACAAATATCTGGGCAACACTGCTATTGGACATTTTATTTACAAAACGAAGAAACTGCAGGGTCTATTAAAAAAATTGGTCTACAAGTTTTTGGCACCATTGCCGAGGACTTAGTTTAGTCTTTGGTAGCCGTGTCGAAAAATTGGTCAACAATTATCCACATGGAGCTAGTAATTTCTCTTTATGTAGTTTGTGTATTCCTCCCACTAGATGTTGGCCAACTCCGTGATCATTTGCGACATCAATTCTAGGGCACTTTGACTATGCCCTCCTTTAGCTTCTTTTACTCTCGGAATCCTCAAACTTGGGTGCATTCTCTTCTACTCCTTCTTGTTTCTCCCTTAGTAGTAGGCTTAGAAGAACAGTCCTTTTTTTTTCAATAGAAATAGGAGAGGAATCATGGGGGGCATTTTTCGTCATCCTTGGAAATCTCCACTCTAGATTTCAAACAAAGCTTAGTGATAAGGGATGGGTGTGTGATTGCCTTCCCATAGACCGACTCTAAGATGGGTTTCTCGATAATCGTTCCCACATTGAACTTTATTCCACTCACTATAGCATAAGTGAGAATGGCCTTGTCCTTTTGCACTATAGAGATGTGCTTAGGTGGTATAAGCTTGGATGATACAAAATAGAACCAAGACTTTGCAGTCTCAGTGAGTCTAGTCCTCATAAATGATTGGACTTGATTCGAAGTGATTTTCTTCCATTTAGACCTTCCCTTAATCAGCTTCTTCAAAATCAGGCCATAGTTCGGTTCCCGGTAAAGTGCTTGGTACTCTTTGCTATCCTCATCCTCTACCTCAAAATAGGTGTTTATAGTCATGCTATCAAATGGTACCCATACTCCTCTGAAAAAAATTGAGCTAATCATATCCCGGAGATTGGCATGGAACTCACGCACTATTGGAGCTACTCAAAGATCGGGATGCACACATAACTTCATCTAATTTCTTCTATAATGGAGGAAGGCTTGAAAGTCGGGTGTGGGTTGCGGCTCGAAACTCCCTCTCTCTACACAAACAACGACGAATTAAAAGTCATCTATTTTACCATTTTTCTACTCGATTTGCATCTAAACAAGACTGGATGAGTGTGCGTAATTACGGAATAACTAACTAAATCATAAATAGCAAATTTAAGAAAAGAAGAATTTTTATAAAAGCAGCGTATGTGACGAACAGCACGAGATAATCGTCAAGCAAGTCATACAGAAAGGCGCACAAAGATGAGGGGCTGAACCATGTCTCAAGTTTTAGCAGAATCAAAATGCATATCCAGTCGCAAAGAGTTGAACCTACGGAACTAAGCTTACTTGAAGAACAAGACAGCCGAGTTAAAGAAACTCCGTGGAAGCAACCAGAAATGAAGAAGAAGAAGACTTCATGTCGCGACATTCGGATGCCGTCGACATCAACAATGACATGTAAGGCCATGATGCAAGAAGTCGCCGCTGACAACAAGATGGCGAGAAGAGGTCGCGACATCCATCGATCAGACGCTTGTTTTAAGATCGTGAAACTTGGAAGAAATTTGATAGAGGTCGCGACAAGAGAAGCGCCTTGAAGCTATAATGCTTAAGGTGATTTAAATCGATGTAAATCAAGTCATGTCGCGACAGAGGATCGGTCGCTATATCAGTAGAGATCGGGCTTGAAAACTCCAAGGGCATGGGAATCGATGTCGCTTGACAAGGGATTGATGTCGCGCACAACAGAACCATCAAGTGAAAACCGCATAAAGATAGTCGATGTCGCGATGCAGATTGGATGTCGGCTACCCAAGAGCACCGCTGGGCGCTTGCAAGTTCTTGTCGATGTCACACAAGAGACATGTCGCGACAAACGTACTAACCATTAAAACCTTCAATGACATATGTACATGTCGCGACAAAGGATTGATGTCGCGACATCAAGAGCAACCAGTTGAAAGTTACAAGTGGCGACAAGATTGAAGCATGCAATGATCAGTTGATGTCACGACAAGAGGTTGTTGTCGCGGCATAAGAAAACTCAGTTGAAAGTTACAAGAACATGAGCTGTTGTCGCGACAAGGGATTGATGTCGCGACACCAAAAGCAATCAGTTGAAGCTTGTAGTCCCTTTAGCTCATGTCGCGACAAGATATCGATGTCCCGACATCATGAGCGACCAGTTGAAACCTGAAAAGGCATTAAGTGATGTCGCGACAAGAGACTGATGTCGCGCCATCCGAAGACACCAGTTGAATGCTGTAAAGACTTAAGTTGATGTCGCGACGTGAGATCGATGGTCGCGACATGGATGATGCCGACAAGGAAACCGAGGCTGCGACTTGAGCGTAGTTCAGCGCCTACTTGAAATCCACAAAAGAAGGCATCGGGATTAGGCCCAATTGGCAAACCTTATAATACAGCCTACTCCCGTATGAAAAGACAATTTTTGATGGCTAATGCACGTAGAGGTCTGGTAGTCAAGGCTCATTTTCTTTATTTTCCTTTTTAGTTTTCTTTTCTTTCTTTTCTTTTCTTTCTTTCAATGTTGATAGTTGCAGATTGAATAGATTTATCGCTCGCTTTCATTTTCTTCCGGAATCGATGCCACATTTTTGAGCGTGTCAACGCGTAAATCAATTTATTCGTTACTACCCGGATAATTTGAAATCCGCATTAAATTTCCTCGAATTCGAATTTTCCAAGCTAAATGCGCCGTTTCATGATCAGAGGAAAGTCGTAGTGTGTAATTCAGTAATTTAGGAACCCAAACTTCCATTGAGAAAATGTTATGGCTGTGAATTACACCTTTCCCGTAGTGGTCATGTTAGCTTGTGATTTTTTAGTTTAATGCATTTGTTATGTTTTTATTTTATTTGATCCGAATATCGGTCTTATACCAGTTTTAAGACTGTCTCATCGTTTCTATTTCAAGGAGGCCCTCCGAGTGACACAGAAGGCATTCCCGGGAGTTTTGAACATTTTCTTAAGGGTAGATTAATCTTCACATGAGGATTTAATGAGCTCTGCAGTTTACTTATAAACTTTCTCACTTGAAATCAAGAAAGAGTTGAAGCAGTTATCAATTTAAACAAGCAGAGAGTCAATTTTTAATTCGAATAGGTGAAGCAATCCTGTGTTAGCTTGGATCTAATCAAGGAGAGGTGACTCATCTAATTTAGAGGAAGAGCAACCAAGAAGTTGTATATCCTCGTTTGACCGACAACTTTGTACCTAAGGTTTACATACCCAAAAATGGGTATGAAGTATTTCAAAAGAAAAAATAACGTATACAAGGAAATTACTAATCAAAAGTAGTTATCTAATTCCTGCTTTCGAGAGAATCAGAAAAATTATATAATGAACTGTGGAGGTGGAGAGATCCAACGCACCGTCGAAACGCCGATGTGAGTTTGAAACCTCAAATACACAAGCAATTATATCGTAGTTATCTGCTGTGAATTGATTTTTCACCATAACAGTTTTCGATGTTTTTCCAAAAAGATAAACATCTAAATTTCCATTTGTCTTTTAATCATTCATTATTTTTTATTTCTTCTTAAATTTCCAACAGCTTTAATTAATTGATTCATTCTTTGTTCTTTTACAATTGTATGATGGCAGTAGCTTAAAAGCTTGATCATAATGCCAATTAGTAGTCCAAATAGTATGGATCTTGAGTAGTCAGGGTAGTTGATTTAGAATTCTTGAGATCTTCGTGGATCGGAAGACTCGGACTTATATCCATTTTATTACTTGTCGACCTGTGCACTTGCAGGATATTATGCCAAACTAAAATTTGAAAAGAAATTGCTTAGGGTGTATTTGGTTTATATTGTTTTAAGACAACCAAGTTTCATGATACATTCACGAGATTAATTGATAGTCCTTTTGCAATGTCATGAACTTGGCATATAGTTTGGCATAAATAAAGAGTCAACAAGTTTTATGGCGCTGCTGTCGGATTAGACAATAGTCCTTTGCAATAGTGTCAATTTAGGTATGTCTTTCGGGTCCTTTACAAGCTTGGCGTCGCTGATTAGACAATAGTCCTTGGTAATAGTGTCATAAATTTGTATATGTCTTTGGTCTTTACAAGTTTTTGGAGCACTGCTGTTTGGGACAGACAGTCTTTGGTAATAGTGTCATAAATTTGTAAATACTCAAAACTCCATTTGAAACAAAAGGCATACTCAAAACTCAAAGAAAAGTATTACTAACACTCAACCCCTTCCGCAAGTACGGGTCATACAGGCAAAGTGACTCAGAGTCCTGATATCACCACGAGGATTGGAGGTTCTCTCTAATCGAATTTGATCACCCCGATTAAGGGCTCTTCACTATTTAGGGCACTAAGTAGGATGTCGAATAAAATCAATTTAATTCAAACAAAAACTGATTTAAAACTAATCCTAAAATCTACCAAATAAACAACTACTTAATTCTAAAAGGTAAGGAAGAGAGTCACTAGGATGAGGATAATTATTTACAAAATAGTTTGCATTTTTGAAGCACAACAATTGTAAGTTGAATGCTAGATTTGTCCAAGAGAATCAGTATAGCTTGGATTTCTCCATACACCATACATTGTACTAGTTAGAGATCCATATTCTTTTTCGTGACAAATGGGTCTAAATAGCTACTGGTAAAATTTGGCACTTTAAGATTTGATTGTTTTTCTTTTTCAATACTTCACAACCATTTCTTAGGACTCAAGAATTCTGCCCTCATAGACGTGATAATGCAAGCCTTCAATGTAATTGGTATCTCGCCCTTCAAATCTAATAAAATTTTCATCTCCTTGATTAGATTCTAACACGGATCAAGATCCTTTCATCGACTTTAGTAGAAAACCTCTGACAATTAAATTGATACATCATCTAATTAATCCTCACACCATGAGTAAATTAGTGCATCTATCAAAGTAATTTTTCAGAGTTCATTAGTTCCAAGATATTAGTCTAACATACTCCCTAAGTTACCGCTCTTACTCTCGTGAATCTCCATCTCTGTGTCACCAGAGGCCTCCCGAAATCGTGAGTAAAGATACTCTGGGTATAAGCTACTAATATTCGAACAATCTATTATATGAGTCAGCATTTCACTATATAAATTCGTAAGATTCAAACCCACAAAATAACCGAAAAACTCGCAAACTGAACAAACATTAATTAAACCCCAACCCTGTAGGTGTTTAATGTTCCTGCTAATGGATTCCAATCATCACTAATCTCAAACAAAAAGTAAGAAAATGAAGAAAGAAATCAAGAGAAAGAAGAGAAAAACCCAGATTTGAGCTTAAATCTTCGCCTCAAAGAAATAAATTGAATATCCGAAAGTACAAAGACCGAATCTCTTCAATAAAAATAAAAATCCGTCTAAAAAACTACTCTAAGATCTATTAAAAAATAAAAATCTTATACAAAACTAAGAAAATGGGCAATTTTTAGAGAGAGAAACCTATGAGAGAGAGAAAATCCGCATTTTTAGCTTCACCTTTGTCCGAACTCTTAGTGAAATCTAATCGATGTACAAAGACCGAAAAATCTTTCAGCCAGAAATAAAATCGCTAAAAAAATTACTCTAAGATCTAAAACAAATCAAAATTCCATGTAAACTGAAAAAATGCGCCTAGAGAGAGAAACCCCAAGAGAGGCTCTCCACCTTCCCGCTTGCCTCTTACCTAAAAAACGAGTATATATGGTCCTAGGGTGAAATGAGCTTGAAATTAGGTCAAAAACTAATTTTCGACCTTTTTCAAGTTTCGCAAAGATTTCCGCCACAGCTTCGCCAAGACACCATTTCGTCGCGACATCGGGTCACAATATACCCGTCAGCGGCACTGTCACGACACTTCCTCGGTCGCGACATACTCTCCTCGTCGCGACAAATTTTCTCTGACAAAGAATCGGTTTTCAACTTGTCGGTCATAACTTCTTTGTTTTAACCGATTTGGGCGTGTGAAATTGGAAAGCTCTTTGAATGTAGAATGCAGCCATGAGGGAATTTGAACCATTTGATGTTCCAGATGGTACAGAAAAATTAATCTTCCCAGTAGCGCTATGAGACTCTCAGTTGACTCTTCTTTTGGAAATATATTGCTCATTTCTTGCCAAATCACTTGCTTTTCTCATCAATAATCCTACAAAACAAAAGTTTAGAGGAAATTTTATGAGTTTTACATAGAATATGGATATAAATGCACAAAATAACATGAAATGAACTCAAACATAGATGAGTTTGCACCATCAAACACCCCAACTTGAAGTTTTGCTTGTCCCACAAAGAAAAGAAAGCAGCGTTGCTCGTCTCAAGCAATGGAAGAGAAGAGTTCATTTCACCCTTTTTATTTAACCAAAACGGAGTAATCAAGCTTTGCAAGGGGTATGTGATATGTGTCTCAAGAATTACCCTTACAAGGAATATAGAAAATATGATCAAGATAATTTATTCATTTTAATAGTGAATTAATCTCATAATAGACAAATTTAGATCATGGTTCTACTAGTGTGTGTGTGTGTGGTCTTCCCCTATCCAAACAATTGCAAGCTAGATGAGTTTACAGAATTGAGATAAGTATGGACTTCCTAAGATAATATATTTAGGTTCCATAGGCTTGTTGTTCTTATCACTCTCTACTAATGTAGGCACACACAACTCTCAAGATCAAGTAGGTCTTTATAAGCTTGTAATGTAAGGATTGGGTAAGGGTAGTTGAGTAGTCATTTTAGGCTAAAACTGACCCAAACATACATATTTTTCTGCATTACCATCTTACTCCATCCCGATTCTACCATCAAAGATAGTGACACCTCAAACACCCCAAAATCAAGTAGGTGCATCCTTCCATACTCCCATATCATTTTTTCTGCAACACTCTGTACCTTCAACAAACATCAAGAAGCCTTTTCTTTAAGACAAGTTAGAGAAAAGTAAAATGTCAAAACCCCTGCTTTCTTAACAACCCTTAGGCTAGCTTTAAATCAATAGCTCCCAAACCAATCGCCTTAGGGTATTAGGTGCTTATATTACCCCTTAGATTTACTTGCTCTCCTCTAGGGAAGGAAGGCTACGAGGCTAGACTCACTCTTCCTTGACTTTTTATTGTATTTTTGCTTCTTTTACACTTGATATTTTTCTGTTTTTTTTTTTTTTTTTTTTGACAACTCTTTGATTTTCAACTTAATCTATTTCAACACTGGGAGTTATTTTTCCTATGGAAAATAACTCCCCCAAACTTGCTCCTCACTACATTTCTCAATTATGTTCAAATCCTCATGTTATGGGTGAGTTTGGTTTTTTATTGAGGGATAGTGATGTATAGGAAGGTTATTGGTCAACTGGTTTATAAACAGAATTTGGCTCTTTAAGGCTCAAATATCTATATCAGAGGAATATGTACATGTAAGAAGATTAGTTAGCTTGAAAGACACATCCTTTCTATGATGGCCTATATCATTTCAGAATTGTTGTGTGTTGCTCAGATTTCGCCTCGTTTGATAATAGAACAAGTTCTAGAACCTATGGAGATCAAAATTAGATGGATTCTCATAAACCTTCTCTAACCTAAGCAAAAACTGAAGCCATGGGTACTTAGTGACCACGCAGTATGGATTTTGAGAAACCAATGACTAAATAGCCTATTAAAGAGATAACTCATTAAGCATTAAGTCTTATTATCTCTAATATTGTCCATATGCCAAGGGTTCACAAGGTCCTTATTGACATCACAACAACTCCAAGCAAACTCAATTAACTCAATAAACTCTAACTAAAAAAAATATACCAAACTAAGATGTAAGTTAGAAGCATCAAAATGTGTTTCATTATCCATAAAAGCACCAGAAAATTTCGGCGTCAAAGTTGTCATTTTCAACATGTGGACATGATAAACTAACAAAAATAAACACTCCCCCAAACTTTGAGATAACACACCAAATGTCTAGGCAATGTATGTACAAGCAATAAAAAGATAATAAAGAGAGTTGGAAAAGTGAACTCCCTTTCAGAGTCTCGCCACTTTGAATAGGAACCTGATGATTTTCAGACATTGACATTGCGTACTCACCCTTGATATACTCTTTGCTTCTTTGGAGCCATGAAAGTGGCTTTGACATTTTCTCAAACACTTGGTGTGCACCAACTCTTCACCCTAAATGAGTGAGTTTTGATTCTTCAAAACCCTCCTTCAATACATGCAACCACTCCACAATCAACAATGATCCACAAAGAACCCAAAAACAAACAATCCAAGCACAAAAATTTTCTTCCATTGTAACTCCTCTTTGATGCTTGGAATGATGGATGGAAAATTGGGGTTCAACAAAGGTAAGGTTGTGGGTTTGTGATGGGTTTTGAAGAAGATGATGGAGATGGATTGGGGAGGAATGTGATTTTCAGATTTGGAGGGATGGAAATGAATTTGAAAGTGGTTGGAAGCTGTGCGTTGGAGGGAAAGAGTATGGCAAGATAGAGTATAAAGTAGGAAGAACAAAAATGGGTTTTAGCGGTTAAAAGCCTCTTCGCTGTGACCGTGGTGTTGGTCACGTCAGAAATTCTGCCTAGCACCCTGTTTTATCCAACTTATACTCATTCCTTCATTTTAGCTCGAATTGAAGTGTAAGGACTCGTTGGAAGCTCTTTTTTCAAATGTAGAATTTGTTTCATGGGCTGAGGTGAACCATTTGGAGCCTCAATCAATACAGAAAATCAGAATGTTCAATGCTGTCCAGTGTGATGGGATTTCTTTGACTCTTAGGTTCTCCTTTTGCTTTGTCTCTTGCTCATATCACTTTCTATCCTTCAAAGTCCTTCATGCTTATATATTCTCTCAAAATTCCTCCACAACCCTTATCGTCATTCATACTTAAACTCATCTCTTGTCATCAATTCTCCTCAAGCATGATCATGAACTCCAACTTTATATTTCAATTCAATTTGGTTCTTTCATCTCAAAAACAAGCACTATAATTAACAACCGTTTAACTTCTTTGCCTTGCTCTGCAAACTAGTTTATGACAACATGTTGAGCTTCAAACTTATCTTATTCTGAAAACACTAACAACAAAAGAAACACCGTTGAATTTTCATCCCAAAGAAGAAAAAACAAAGAACAAATAAAATAACTAAAAAAATAGAAAAAGAAAAGAGAATGGATAGAATCCTTATTACCTAGCTTAGGTTGCCTCCCAAGAAGGCTCCGCTTTTAGAGTCCGTTAATTTTATTGAAAAGTACTAGTGCTTCATTTGACCAATCATTCATCTTGGAAAGCACTTCTTCATAACCATTCAGCTCAAGTGGATTTTTTCTTTCGATTTTGAATAGAGAAATAAACTCAAACTTTAATTATGGCTGGTGGTTCAGCCACACTTCTTTCCAAACAGTCCCCTATGTGAAGTGTAGATGTGGCACATTTATGCTTAAGGGGGACTGCTCAAACATGTGCCCTTTGATTGAAGCAAGTCGTAGAATTTTTGCACATGGCCTCTTCATTCAAAGGTAATAGTTGGTGAAGATTGAACTTTGCTTTCTCCCTCACCCACAAGCAAGGTGAGCTCCCCCTTTTTGATGTCGATCCATGCTTGGCTTGAGGAAAGAAGTGGTCTCCTTAGTATATGAGACTTTTGTAGATCCTCTAATGCCCCAAGTCACAAAATCGATGGGGAAAGGGGAATGTGTCAATCTTCACCAAAATGTTTTCAATACCTATTACTGACTTTCCTCTTCAAATTTCCGCTTATCCACTAATGGCTCTTCATCCTCTATTATTAGAGTGTCTTGTTCCTCAATTTCCAGCCTATTTTCACCTTCTTCCTACGTATTTCAAAGAGGTGAAATTTCTCGCACATTGCTCAAATGAGCATCCATGCATTCAATGGGATTTTTCAGCATTACTATGGCAGGTCCTAGAAAATTGATCCTTGAATGCTTGGACTAAGTGTCCACCTGACCTCTTCAATTTTTTCACCAAATATGCTGACTTGGAAGGTATGTAAAATCACTTCGCTCATGAAGACTACTCATCTTCTTGTTCTCATCCATGTCGGTAAATTCCTCGCTCCTTAGCAAGAAACAACTCTTTCTTTTTGAAATGTGGGGTCGAGCTCCCCACAAGGCAATAATCTGTTCAGCATGAGTGGGTCATTCTGAATTCTTTGATCAAACGATGAATAAGGAAGTCGTTTGGCTTCTACGGAGGCAATTCCATCTTCACTTTGAATGATTCTCCGGCACCTACAAATACGAAGAAAACAAGAAAGAAAGTACAAAATACTAATAGTAAAAATAAAAATAAAAAAATAAAAAACCTAAGAAACAACTCACAACCAAAATCCAAAGGAGTAATCAAATGATGTATATGTGAAAATATGGTCAAGGAGGAATGTGGTAAATACCAAAACTTGTAAAGGGACTAAAAGATTATACAATTATACACTATTACTAGTTGACTATTGTCTAATCCCTAATGGCGCCAAAAAACTTGTAAAGACTAAAGATATATACAAATTTATGACACTATTACCAAAGGATCATTATTGTCTAATCCATCTAAGAATCCGCGCCAAAAACTTGTAAAGGGACCAAAAGACATATACAAATTTATGACACTATTACCAAAGGACTATTGTCTAATCCCCGGCAACGATGCCAAAAACTTGTAAAGACCAAAAGACATATACAAATTTATGACACTATTACCAAAGGACTATTGTCTAATCCCCGGCAACGGCACCATAAAACTTGTTGACTTATTTATTTATGCCAAACTATATGTAAGTTCATGACATTATTACCAAAGGACTATCAATTAATCCTCAGCAAATGTATCATGAAACTTGGTTGTCTTAAAACAATATAAACCAAATACACCCTAAGTAATTTATTTTCAAATTTTAGTTTGGCATAATATCCTGCAAGTGCACAGGTCGACAAGTAATAAAATGGATATAGTCTAGAGTATCATCCATCAGACCTAAAGAATTTGAAAGATCAATATTCGTATGAAAGAAGGAAATACTAATTTGACATTTAAAGAAAAAGAACAAAATAGTTTTTCACAAAGTGGGTTCATTTTGACCACCAAACTACAAACGAACCACATTGAACATATTTGTTGTTTTGACTCATCCTATTAATGGGAGTGTTTTGTTTTCAGAAAACTTTGATGCATAGGAAGCAGAGAACCAGATCCACTCCAAATGATTCCCGAATTAGAGAAAACACTTCAGCAGATTTTGAGGAAGACAAGGAAAGGGCAAAAACACCACCATGGCAGAGAAAGATGTGGATCAAACTGAGGGACACAGAGCAAAGAGGCAAGAGTCTCAACAATATACCATGGAGGAATGGAAGTCATCATTCAGATGAATACTCGCGAATCGATAAATTTCGCTATCGATGCCAAATAACTTTGAACTAAAAACCAAAGATTCACTATAATGGTGCAGCAACACCCGCCACTCGGGTCATCCCAATCAAGATCCTAGTTTGTAATGGGGGAGATTTCTGCATGTAAACGCGGAGCCGAATGTGGGGCGACCGCAGGTTATCAAGTTACATCTATTCCCATTTAAGAGATACAAGAAACACATGGTAAGAATCTTTACCATATGGTTCGTTTGATACTGAGGAGCCGGTAGAGCCTATTCAAGGTATTCTTTCCCCATCACTCACCCGTAAAGAAGGAGGGAGATCATGGTGTTTCAAAGGTGGGAAGATGAAAGCCTCGTATGTAGCTCGGGGAAAGATTCAAACGATTGCCGAAGATGTCCAATGCATGGGATAGATCTGAGGACTCAGATGGACATTGTATATCATGCCTTGAATGATATATCAAAAGGGATCATTGATGCTTCATGTTGTGGAGCATTCAAACAAAAAGTGTCAAGGAGGCAAAAGAGTCTATCAAGATCCGCTAATGCAATATGAAAACCTTCTGAGTTTTCAAGAGGAAACAAAGCAGAGGAAAGGGAATTGCGAGCCAGTGGGATGACAGCCATGGAGGCCAAGTTGGATGCCATTATGCACAGATGGACAAGGAAAGAGAGAAGATGTTACACGCCTATGAGATAGGAGCAAAGAAAGAGAGTTATCAAGGGAAGTGGCCGAGAGCTATCAAGAACAATTCTAGATGCCGAAGAGGTCAAGTATCTTGGTGAGCCAAGAACTAATGATATTTTAAACCCAATACTAACTCGCCAAAGACATTATCACTCAAAGATCGAACTATGAGAATTTCTTATGGTGGAGGGGCTTCACAAGGCCCAAGGCATGGATGTAACCTCCACAAAAAGTTATCATCAGCCTACCAAGGTTCCAGCAAAGCAAAGAGCAAGGAACCGAACAAAGAAATGAATATCGTGGCCTTGGCAGGGCGGCCCAATCTTTTGGAAGAAACGTATGCTGCGCTTTGCGGGGGATAATAAAAGCCAGAACCCCATGAACAAAGTTCGAGAATTGGAAGCAACCGCTACCACCTCAAATTTTTCACCACCGCCAATGATCCCCTCGAAGAACCTGGACACAAGCAGGACTTGCCCCAACCCCGCAGCCGTATGAAGATGCCTTCCCAAGTGACACAAAGAAAAATCCAAAAGACTGCATGGCTATACAACTGAGGAGTGGGAAGGAAGTAGAAAAGATGAAAGAAAAAGATGACAAAGAATAAAGAAGTAGCAAGACCAAGGTAAAGAGGTACTGAGAATGAAAAGAAAGCGAGTAGAAAGGAAGAACATCCAAGGATCAAAGTTTGCAAATCGCATTTCCACAAAGACTCCAGGTCAAGGAGCGGAGGAGCAAATGTAAGTGTTCTTGAAAACTTTCCGTAGTCGGAATCGCATGCCTTTTACCGGCGGTAACTCAAATGCCACTCTATGCAAAATTTCAAGGATATCTGATAAAGAAAAGAAAAATAGTAGAGGAAGGAATAGTGAAATTCCCACTACTTGCAAGGCAAAGAATTTAAAAGAACTACCAAGAAAGAATGAAGACCGTGGAGCTTCAATGATTCGTATTGTCGAGGAATTGAATTTTGCAGAAGCCTTCGACTCGTGAGCTTGTATCAATTTGATGCCTCTTTCATAAGCCAAGAAACTAAGTTTGTGGAGCTTTACTCCCACAACTGCGATACTTCACGGCGGTATGTGATCAGATGGTAAAACTCAAGGACATTGAAGATACCGCCACCGCTGGGAAGTTTGTTTTCCCAAGATTCATCATTCTGACATGGAAGAAGATTCAATGGCACTGCAATATTCATTCCTAGCTACTGGAGCTGCCCTGATTGATATGCAAAAAGGAGTTCTTACCTTAAAGGTTGGAGAAGAAACTGTTGCTTTTAACTTGATCAAAAGTATGCAAAATATAGACAGAGACAAGGAAAGTTGCAATGTAGCTGATTTTCCGCCCATACTCCAACCCCCGATGTTAACAATGATTGTAATACTCCGCCTTTTATCAATGAAAAAGAGATGAATTCCTCAAAGATAACAAGACGCTTCACTCCGAATTTCCATTAGCGCCAGCTTTCATTCTTTAGAAATTAGATGAGCTTCAAGCAAAACAAACCACAATGGGGAAAAATATCAAAAAGAGGAAATTCATCAAGAAACCAGCGTGTATGGGCAGTTTTGAAAGAGTTGCCATGTCATTTAAAGTATGCTACTAGAATTACCAAAGAAAAACTAATGGATTATTTCTCAATGCACTGATGTCAGAGAGGAACAAATAGATCGTTGAAATATTAAAGGAAGCATAAGGAACGCTTAGCTCGGGTCCATTGAAGAGTCAAGAGCATCACCCATCAATCGTATGCTAAGATTCCGTTAGAAGAGACTTCAAACCATCCGTAGAACACCAAAGGAGACTCGAATCCAAAGATGAAGGAAGTAGCCGAAAGGAGGTACCAAATCAGTTTCACGCTGGTTTTATCTATGCTATTTCGCATACCTCAAGGAGCCCACCATGTGGTTCCAAAGAAAGGGGGCTTACTGTGATTCAATGAAAACTTAATTGATTCCAACAAGAGCGTGATGTGATGGAGGGTATGTATTGATTACGTAGTCAATTCAGCAACTCGTAAAAGATCATTTCCCTTTGCCTTTCATTGATCGATGTTGGACAAAAGCAAAGGTGACACCCTCACTTTTGTTTTCCGGATGGGTACTCGTGATACAATCGATTGCACGCACCCGAGGATCAAGAGAAGACTACATTCACATGCCCCATGGTACCTTGCCTCGTAAGGATGCCATTTGGGCTATGTAATGCTCCGGCCTACATTCCGCAGGTGTATGATGTCTATGTTCTCGACGGTTGAAGAAGCGATGGAAATTTTCATGATGACTTCACTCGTGGTATGGATCCAAATTTTGATCAATGTTTAAACAACTGAAACAAGATTTCCAAGATGCCAAGACAAACAACTAGCACTAAATTGGGAAATGCACGGCAGATGTATGTGTTGTTCTTTGGGTGATAAAATTTCGCATCGACTAGAAGTTGACCAACTAAGGTATCCATTATCAAAATCTTGCACCACCTACCACAAGAAAAGGAGCGAAGCCAAGAAGGCCGGATTTTATAGGATTCATCAAAGATTTCTTTAAAAATAGCGAATTCACTATGCAGACATCGAAAAAGATACAGAATCAATTTTGATGACTCCTACGATGCTTAAGAAATCAAGATCGATTGGTACAAGCACCTATAATGGCCGCACTGCACGGATCGTGGATTTGTGCCAATGTGTGATGCCATTGATTTTGCCATGGGAGCCGTGGTTGGGGCAAAGAAAGAGAAAGTATTCAGGCCATATAATTATGCCGCAAGACCTTCAATGAAGCACAAGAGCACTAACAAATCGTGCTGAGATGCTGTTTCATAGTATTTGCTTAGAAAATTTAGTAGTACATTTTAGATCCTATGTGGTAATTCACACTGATCATGCAAAGAATCAAATACTTGATGTCAAAAGGAAGCTGTTTAAGATTGATAAGGTGGTGCCGCGTTGCAAGAGTTTGATTTGGAAATCAAGATAAAAGGGATGTGACACGTGATAGCTGATCACGGTCAAGAGTAGAAAGAAGCAAAGATGAAGAAGAAAATGTGATATCAGAGAACTTCCCGATGAGTAATTGTTTATGCTCCTCCAACTCTCCATGGTATGCCGATATTGTGAATTATCCGCTTGTGGAGTAATGCCTTCAAGACTAGCTATCAACGTAAGAGAAACTCGAACTCGACAGCCAGGTATTATATTTCTGATGACCCACTATTATTCAAAAGAGGTGCTGACATGATTATAAGAAGATGTGTGCCGAAACAATTAGCGCAACATTTTAAAATGAATGCCATGCATCACCATGGTGGGGACATTTTTCGAGAAAGAAATGTTCATAAGATACTCCAACAGATTTTATCGCCCACTATCTTTTGAGATTGTGCCGAGTGGGTTAAATTGTGTGATAGATGCCAAAAGATTGGAACATCACAAGAAGAATGAAATGCCCTCGCAGGTATTATGGTACGCGATTTTTGATGTATGGGGAATAGATTTATGGGACCTTTTCCTAATATCATTTGGAAATCCATGATACCAAGATGTGAGATTACGCTTCCAAATGGGTGGAAGCAAGTGGCTGTCAAAGAACGATGCTAATACAGCTTGTGAGTTTCTTGCAAAAGAATATTTTGAGCAGATTTGGAACACCTTAACTATCATTAGTGATAGATCCAATGGTAAAACAAATATTGCAAAACTCATGAGCAGTATGGGATCAAGCATGTAATGAGTTTAGCTTATCATCCCCGCACTAAATGGACAAGCAGAAATTTCCAACAGGAGATCAAAAGAATACTTGAAAGACCGTGAGCTCACAGTGAAGGATTGGTCTTCCAAACTTGGATGATGCACTCGTCAGATGTGGATCGATACAAACCCCATTGAAGGTCCCCATACAGAGTTGTTTTTGGCAAACCATGTCATCTACCTCTAATTAGAATACAAGGCAATGTGTGCCATCAAGAAGCAACCGATTTTATGATTAAGGGAAGAAAGATCGCTCCAACCGTCTCAATTCAAGAATTGAGAAATGAAGCCTATGATAATGCTTTTCTGAATATACAAGCATAAGAGACAAAGAAATGGCATGACGAATTTGAGAAAAGAGTTCAGATAAGGGCAATCTTTACTGCTTAATTCAGACCGAATTATTTCAGGAAATTAAAATCCAATTGGAGTGGGCCATACACAGTGGTATCAAGTACTACATTTGGAGCAGTAACACTGAAGACTGATAATGGGGAAGAATTCAAGGTCAATGGACAGAGGTTAAAGCATTATCTAAACAGGGAAGAGGGAAATGAAGAACTCCAACTGGTTCTTGAGGAAAAAGAAGAAGTACCACAACAACAAGTCCAGCTAAGGACTCAAACCAGCAAATAATGGGAGTAACCCATAAGGATTTAATTTCTCGGTTTTAAGTTTTGAAATATTTTTCTTTTAGTTGCCGAAAATTAGGTCGATTTGTTTTTATAAGGATAGATTTAATTTTTAGAAATCAATCAGTTAATTGATTTTTCTTGAATATTGCGTAAGCTTCCCTTAAGGTTTAAAGACATGAATGCAAGGCTAATACAGTGAACATCCAACTGCAGAGAAGTCACAACATGAGAAAAAGGGGAGTAACTTTCTCCCTAACCCAATTCTATAGATATACTTGAATTGTTTGTTAAATCTTTGCTTGGAGATGCCTGAAGAAATGTCTAAAAGGGTTAGGAACAATAAGAGAATTCAAGGTTTTGAGATCATTGAGTTAAGGGCGAGGTCGCGATGCAGCGTTATGTCGCGACATAAGTGATGTCGACAAAACATCGATACGTGACTCCGTTTTGAAAGCGGCAACCTCTGCGGAGTATTGAAGGAAGAAGGTATATATGTCGCGACACCACTATGATGTCGCGACAGAGAATTAAGTTTTAAAATGAAAAATGATGTTGCGACAACCCCAACAAGGTAGGAAATAGCTGGGGAATAAAAACAGGAATAGAAAGGATGTCGCAAAATGATAATCAAATAATTCCTAAAAATCCACTTATGTCGCGACAAACTTAGCATGTCGCGACATAAAAGAGTTTTTTTAATGCCATTAACTCCTTGCCTTTAAAAAAGCCCTAAATTCACTGATTCTAAAAGACGCGAAATTGAAGTCGCGATGTTTTAATGAAGTTAATAATTAGCCCACAAAATACGACTGAATTCGTAAATCATTGAAACCTATTCATTCACCCAAATCACATAGCTATTCACCTTCTTCCGGCTCTGAACTCAACCCCCGAACCCTAGCTTCCAAACCTTTTGTAAAGCTTCTCCGTTTCCAATGGCCGAAATTCCACCCTAGTCCCTAACCTGCACAGATTACGAGGGAACACGAACAACCGTAAGAAACCTTCGCCAAGAAGAAAAGGTAGATGAGGTCTGGCCAAGAAGAACAATCGCAGAGGCCATCAAAACACCCGGCTCCAAACTCCCAAAAAAAGGCGTAAAGGGAAAGGAAAGGTGCAAGAAGAAGAAGAAGTTGAAGATTTCGTGTCGACGGCCGCATCTGGAAAAAATATTATGCTAACAAGGGGTTTAATACAAGAGAGGAGATTCAAAACTCGCTAATTTTCAAGGAGATGATAGAGCGTAGAGGGTGGGAGAGTCTCGCGCACACCAAAATCATACAAAGATCGCAAAGAGAGTTTTATTCAAATTTGGTAGAAGGAAGGACGGGGCGGTTTTTGTTAAAAAGGAGTCTTGCTCTATATGGCTAAGGCCACTCAACGTAGGCCTATGGCCTGGCAAAGGTAATGGGGCATGGTCTGTAATTCAAGAAACTTTTGGAAAAACCAGATTTTAGAAGATTTACGAGAAGCTCATCGATGTAAAGTGCATGAACCAAGGAGCAAGGAAGGCCAAGAACATTGAACAGGAAACCTCACCGAGGAAGCGAAGGTATGGTTTTACTTCCCCGCTTCGTTTTGGTTCCAATAAAACACACAGTGAGAGAATTGTGGTCGCGCGACACACCGCAGTGGATAGAGCAGATCATGGAGCATGTTGAAACATCGCGAGGCGAAGGGAACAAAAGAGGGCTTATTCCTCACCCAACAACAATCACTGTTCTATGTTTGAAGGCTGGGGTGAAAGGAGTATGGGAATCAGAAGAAGAAGTACCCAGAACTTCACCACTCCTTCTGACAGGAGTTAGCAAAGGACCAAGAAACCAGAGGCAGGTAAATGGCAGATGATGAAGCCCTGCTTGAAAGACTTAAGAGGAGACTCGTAGAGTTGCTGGATCAAGGCACCACCCGTGAAAACCCGCTCGACCACAATGATTTTATTTTACACACACAAGTGTGGATAAGGCAGCCTAATAGACTTCTCCATCCCTTAGGCCGCCCTCCTCCCGTGCGTAATAGAAATTTCCAACATGGAGAAAGCCTAAGAGGAGCACAAGAGAACAACTGACATCAAAGCTCAATGCCATGCAAAAGAGAATGGATGAAAGAGAGAAGGAGGGAACTTACGCCAGGAATCTCAGAGAGGGCATTTATGAAAAGAATTGAAAGCAAGAGGATCACAAGGATAAAGAAATTAAACAGAAGGAAAAGGAGCATGAGATGGAGCTAAAGAAGAGAACAGCAAAGTGGGGAGAAGATTTAACAAAAAGAGGAACATAAGGAGAAAAATTTGAAGCAAAGAAGGGAAGAGTTTAAGAAAGAAACAATAAGAGATCACAATATATACACGTAAAACTCAAACTCGAGTCGCTTAAGCTTTTATAACACCGCCTTGAGTGTGATTCTCAACCCTAACATTGATACAGAAAAGAGATGATGTGAGCAAGAAGTCAAATTTAGGAAAATCATGGCTTAAAGTTCATATACAAAAGCCCTACGTAAGGATTTCAAAACAAACTTGATGATGGATAGAGACAAAAAGCAAAAGATAAGTCTATAGGCAAAAAGAATGGGTTTTGGAGAACTTGGATTTGATTAACAATAATCTCTCAAATTTTTAGGAGTCATGGTAAATGGAGAAACAATGAATGGCTTGGGGAAGAGACAGGATGAGTTGAACAAAAAGGTTGATCTATCTAATGAGATTTTCATTGAAGAACAAATTGAGAGGGAAACCAAGAAGAAAAAGGAAAGAAGAGAAATTAAAATTCCTGAATTCCCAGCTCATTTAGATACACTAGACCTAGATCCCCCCAACATCTTTGCTCCTGGCAATAAAAGAAGAAAAAATGAACCTTCTCACACTTTATTTTGCCTTACCCTCCTTATCCCATTTGAATTGTATCCAACTGTTGCAATTGAATCAGAAATAAAATGAGAAATTTGATTTGAATTGTTGTGTGCTATTTTGAATTTGTTTGTTCAATGTTATGTTGCTTTGTGATGCATAGTTGGGGAAATTAAAGTATGATTTATTTCAAGAATAAAAAATTGCTGATATGTCATATTGCTGATATGTCATAATCTGCTGAAATAGATAAACAGTGGTTTAGAGATGGCGAAAAACAACAAAAAAAAAAAAAAAAAAAAAAAAAAAAAAAAGAACAAGGGCCAGCTGAATACAATTTCATTGAAACACAAAGTGCAAAGTGATTTAAATTTAGCTGTTAAGTCCAGAATAGAGGAAAGTAATGAAATTGAAGGAACAAAACATATTTTTTGAGATTGTGGTATGAGCAAATGAGTCAAAGGAACACATTGGATTCTAAAGAGTTTAACTACTCATCAACAAAATTAATCAAAAGGAACTCCTAATGGTTAATACTTGATAGCTAGCAAATTCTAGAACTTGTTAGATTATTGATTGAGGCGAAATCTAGGTGTCGGTGACGAGAAATGATACGAGGCCATTCTTGGAAAGTTTGAGCCATTCAGAAGCCATCCCTCTCTATATGCTAAAGCATATATACCTTAGTTCGAAAGTGAGCCAATCAAGCCTTATTTCTAAAATCAATGATTTAAACTGAGCCTTCCAAAGAATCAATCCTCCCGATCAAAGAACTGTGATTACCAGGCGAAAGAGGAAGAAAGGAATTCAAGTTTGGGGGAGGTTGTTTGAAGCTTAGGAGAAAGGAGACGAGAAAAGAATGAAAGGAAAGGGTCAAAACGAAATACAATAGAAAGAAGGCGAGGAAAAAGGGATAAGTTTTTACCTTGTGGCTTTAACTCTCTTGAACTAATAGGATTCTTAGAGGTGTTTCAACACCTGGTACTTACGATACCATACAGTATGTGAGTTACTTAGCAAAGTTAGCTAAGGGTGTTAGAAAGCCTAAGAAGGTAAACATTGAACTATCTGAATGGTGACAAACAAAGGAAATTCCTGAGTTGAATTACAAAAATGAAATGGAGCATACGATTCTGCAGATGAAGGAAATCAAGAAGATGTCCCAAACATGAAGTTTGGGGAGTTTAAATAAAGAAACTACAAAGGAAAAAAGGCGGTAAAATTGAAAGAAAGAGAGAAAAAGTTCAGGGTAATCTAAACCTAAAAGCTCCTTTCTATCCTACCTTTACCTAAGCCTAACATTACAAGCCCAAAGACCTGATTGATCTTGAAGGATGGAATTACCTACATTAGTGGAGATCAATATGAACAACAAGCTTATAGATTTGGAAAGACAATAAACGATGCATGTGAAGGACACAGGAGTTAAGTGAATAATTATGAAAGTAGAAAGAGAAAACAATTTATGTTTCAAGGGATCCAATGATTATGTTGTTTGTAAAAACAATTTTAACAGTTTAGTTTTGTATACTATAAAAGTAGAAGCCAACCTTGAAGCTGGACTTGAAGCTAGATATCTGAAAATAATGCATACATTGTATTTCAATTAAATTATTTGCCCTTTCTTGAACAAATCGAAAAATGTCCTTAAAAATTTTCTTTTATTTTGTTTTGAGAGACAAACAATTCTTTCTTTCTTTGCTTGAGGACAAGCAAAATTTTAATTGGGGGATTTGATGAGCTTAAAAGTCATATATTTTAGTCCATTTTTAACTTGATTCCATCTAAACAAGACTGGTTATGTGCGAGAATTATGGAATAACCTTAAGCTGGTAAAATATATGAGGGGAATTTAAGAGAAAAAGAAGAATTTTTCTTGAAAAGTAGTAGAAGGTGGATGGCGTTAATGAGATAATTGGGTGGAAGCAGGATTGCGCGAGGAAGAAACACAAAGATGAAGGTGATGTCGTGAAGTTTTAAGCGAGAAATCTAAATAAATATCCGGAGTTCGCGTGATTAAACTCTAGTCGAAGTGAAACACTTGAAGAAACAGGCAGTGAGAGTTAAAGAAACTCGGTGAAACAACGGAAATGAAGAAGAAGAAGACTTCGTATGTGACATCTGGATCTTGTCGTGACATCAACAATGTCTGAAGCGAGTCATGATGCCGGTAAAATTGTCCCAGCGACAGAGTGATGAAGAGAAGAGGTCGCGGCGTCATTTGAATAGATCAAGCTTGTCGACATCGGGGAAACTGGAAGAGGTGATAGAGTTCGCGACAAGAGAAGCGCCTTGAAGCTATAACAGGCTTGGTGAGATGAAACTGATGTAAATCAAGTTGTTGTGACGGAAGGGTGAAGTCAGCGACATCGATAGCGTCGGTTGAGGCACCGAGGCATGAATTGATGTCGCGACGAGGTTGATGTGGCGACAAGCGGGAACCATCAAGTGAAAACTGCATAGCCATAAGCTGATGTCGCGACAAAGGGTGATGTAGCGACACCGCCATCAGTGGAAGCGCAGTTCCTTAAGCGATGTCGCGACGAGAGATTGATGTACGCGACAAGCGAAAGCAACCGCATTAAAACCTTCAATGAACATATGTACATGTATGCGACGAAAAGTTGATGTGCGACATCAAACTTCTTTCGATTGAAAGATACAAGTGGCGACAAGATTGAAGCATGCAATGATCAGTTGATGTCACGACAAGAGGTTGTTGTCGCGACATAAGAAAACTCAGTTGAAAGTTACAAGAACATGAGCTGTTGTCGCGACAAGGGATTGATGTCGTGACACCAACAATCGATTGAAGCTTGTGGTCCCGCTAGCTCATGTCGCGACAAGATATCGATGTCGACATCGCGAAGCGACCAGTTGACTGAAAAGGCGATGAAGTGATGTCGCGACAAGGAAACACGATATCCAGCGACATCCGAAGACACGATTGAATCACGTAAAGACTTAAGTTGATGTCGCTGACGTGAGATCGATGTCAGCGACATGGATGATGTCGCGACAAAGGAGCTGGTCGCGGCAGAAAGGTAGTTTGGGCAGCTACTTGGAAATCCACAAAAGAAGGCATTGGGATTAGGGGCTGATTGAAACCCTATAAATGCTGGCGACTACGGATGAAAAGGCATTGGCGACACGAGGCGAGAAGTGCGGGTAAGGCGAAAGGCTCATTACGCTATTTTCCTTTTAGTTTTCTTTTCTTTTCTTTTCTTTTCTTCAATGTTGATAGTTAGAGATTAGAATAGATTTATCGTTCTAGTTTTCATTTTCTTTTCTGGAATTGGATGTTATACTTTTGAGCAGAAGCTGAATGCAGAAATCAATTCTATTCAAATTACTACCTGGATAATTTGAAATCCCGGACAAATTTACAGGTGAGATTTTCCAGTTTCTCAAATACGATCGTTCTCGCTGATCGGAGGAAAGGCGTAGTGTAGTGGTAATTTAGAACCCAGCTTCCATTGAGAAAATGTTATGGTCAGAATTAATCTTTCACAGCCAGTAGATTCTGACGGTTTGTGATTTTTAGTTTACGAGATTTACTTACGGTTACGGTTTTATTTTATTTGATGCGAATGTCGGTGTCTTATACCAGTTTTAAGACTTGTCTCAATGCTCTTATTTCAAGGAGGCCCTGAGTGACCTGAAGGCATTCACCGAGAGTTTGAACATTTTCTTAAGAGGTATGAATTAACACCTTATTATAGATCTAATGAGCTCTGGGTTTACTTAGATAAATCCTCTTCTCACTTGAAATCAAGAAGAGTTGAAGAGTTATCAATTTAAAGCGAGTTCACCTCAATTCGAATAGTGAAGCCAATCCGTGTTAGCTTGGATCTAATCGAGAGAGGAGTGATCTATTCTAATTTAGAAAGGAAGAACAACCCGGAAGTTGTATATCACTTGCTTGGCCAGATAACTTGGGAGCTAAGGTTTACAGTCAAAAAATGGGTATGAAGTATTTCAAAAGAAAAATACCCGAACAAGAGGAAATTACAATCAAAGTAGTTATCTAATTCCTTTTGTTTCGAGAATCGGGGAAAATTATATAATGAGCGTGGAGTGTGGAGAGATCAGTACGCCTTCAATGGCATGTAGACGAGAGTTTGAACACGAAATACCTGACTTAATTATATCAGAGTTATCTACAGGAATTGATTTTTCACCATAACAGTTTTCTTGATGTTTTTCCAAAAGATAAACATCCAATTTCCATTTGTTCCTTTAATCATTCATTATTTTTTATTTCTTCTTAAATTTCCAACAGTTTAATTAATTGATTCATTCTTTTGTTCTTTACAATTGCATATTTTATAGCTTAAAAGCTTGATCATAATGCCAATTAGTAGTCCAAATAGTATGGATCTTGAGTAATCCCGGGAGTAGTTGATTTAGAATTCTTGAGATCTCTTGTGGGATCGATATGCGGTTTCTCTATCCATTTTATTACTTGTCGACACCGTACTTACGAGGATATTATGCCAAATAAAATTTGAAAATAAATTACTTAGGGTGTGTTGGTTTATATTGTTTTAAGACAACCAAGTTTCATGATACATTTGCTGAGGATTAATTGATAGTCCTTTGGTAATAATGTCATGAACTTACATATAGTTTGGCATAAATAAATAAGTCAACAAACAGCCAAAAAGTGAGTATATCATATTTTTCTTTCACCACTCGAGATATGAACTTGCTCGGATTTAGAGGCAAAGGAGTAGGAGGTGTTGCAACCTTAGAACTGGTCTTCCTTTTCTTTGGAGCCATCACTGGTCACTCGAGAATTTTATCGAACACTTGATAGGTGTGAACTCTTTTACTTTCAAACACTGATTTTGCCCTACCAAATAGCTTTAATACAACAAAACCAAACACCCCAAGAAACCCATCCCCACTAGATGACTGAAATCAACAAAAATATTCTCTTCAACCGTGTAAACCAACCATTCTTCAATGAAATTTTTTAACAATGGAGGCTAGGGCTAGGTTATAGAGAAGAGGAATGAAAAGAGGGAGCGTTGTGGTGGAGATGTAACGAGGTATGGAAGCTAGAGTTAGGGTTGATGGAAATGGGAAAGGAGAAGATCAGGAGAGAGAATAAGAGGAATTGAAGGGTTTGATAAAATAAGGGAAAGAGAGGGGTCTTAATTAAAAAATCGGACCCATGTCGCGACATGATGTCGTGACATGGACTAGAATGTAAAAAGAAAGGGGGTTAAAAAGTCCCAATGTCGCAACATGGTAGAAAGTTGGCAAACACAAGGATTTCATAGTGGGTCTATGTTGTGACATGGCCGAGAATTTTCAAAAACACGAATTTGGTTTTAAGGCTCCATGTCGCAACATGAGTGTCCATGTCTCGACATGGTTGAAAGTATAAGAAAAACAGGAATTCGTTTTGAACTCCATGTCTCGACAACATGTCGGGACATGAGTGAAATTTAACTTAAAATTTGTCTTCATTTTCTACATTTGAAACTCCAAATCTTTTGGTCACTTCAATTTTGATCCCAACATTGGATACCTTCTTGACTCATGTCATTCAACATCTTAGTTCTCAAAAATCTTCAAATTTCTCTTTTCTCTTAACCCATTCTTCAATTCCTTTCATCCTCTCTCATGATTTTCTCCTCTCCCATTTCTATCAACCCTAACCCTAGCTTCCATACCTCCTTACATCTCCACCACAAACCCTTCATATTTTCCTTCATCTTCTCCATAACCTAGCCTTCATTGTTGAAGAATTTCATTGAAGAATGGCTTGTTAGGTGTGAAATCCCACCTCATTGAAGTTCACCTAATTAAATCTAAATTGCAATTAGCTATATGGGGTAAGATCACACACACACACACACTTAAGAGCTTTGGTTAAGTATGCTTAGTTTATGGTTAACTCATCACTTTGAAAGATATTCTCTTGAAGTTTTTTTCTTCATGTTGGGTTAAGTTTGATCCCTGAGGCAAATATCACAAGATCTCCTCGCAAGCTTGTTTATCGTGTTTTAAGTTAAAATAAAGGGAAATAATGTTGTTTCTTTGTTTGAAGACAAGCAAAATTCTTAGTTTGGGGGTGTTTTGTTTGATGTGAATCTCTTTAGCATTTGAAGCATGTTTCTCATGCATATTTTAAGCTTTCGATGCTAAATTTACATCTCAATTGATCAATTATATGCTAAAATCCCCTCTATGTTCATATTTTGTAGTTATGAAGCAAAAACCATGCAAAAGGAGTAAGAAACAACCAAATTGAAGATGAATTGTTGATGTAAAGTTGTTGTTGCTACAACCAACAAGGATCCAAGAGGCATAAGCATTGTTATGTCATGACAACCAATGAGGATTCAAGAGGCACAATCACTGTTATGTCATAATAACCAACCTGTTGTCGTGACAATGAGTTTAAGATCCGGAGCAGCAACACTGGTATGTCGCAACAACCACATTGTATCTAGCAAGTGACACGTCATCGTTGTCATGACAACATCCTATTGTCGCGACAACCAATGTTGGGGGCCTACAACGCAACCTTTCTATTTTAGGCAATTTCAAGGCCCATTTCCTGAAGTTATATATAAGTCTTCTAATGATTGAAGGTGCATATTTTGAGAGAGAACACAACTATCTAGGGTTTCTCATCTCCTCTTCTAGAATCACATTAGGGTTTTCATTTTTGAGAATTTTACTTTGGATTTGGAGCGTATTTTGAAGATTCAACTTGTTAGAGGACCTCTTAAGACTCAAAGCAAAGTTGTAAGGGTTTTTCACCTCACATTTGCTTTGTATCTCTAAATTTTGCTCTCTTCTTATCTCTTTCTCTATTATTGATTTATTAAACATGATTTTGTTTGATTTGAGGGTTTTAATGAGTGGCTAGACATCCTCTAGGTTTGATTGTTGAAGTTGATGTTTGATTTATATAATTTTTAGAATAGTTTTGTGAATATATGCTTGTGTTGATGTTGGTTGATGTAGATCTTGGATTATTATGGTTTATTATAATTTATTTGTGTTGGGGAATGAGATTAAGACCCAATTTGTGAAAGATTTACCTACGATTTCCATGGTGATAGTTGGGAATTTAACCTGAGGCCTTGCCTATTTCATTCCATTCCATCGTAATTCAATTATGGTAATCAATTTAACCTAATCAAAGAAGCTTAGGAAATTATAAATGTATAGTACTAAATGGATTTTATTAGGGTAAAACATCAATTTGGCATTATGTAGAGATTGCAAGGACATTGCGGTGACCAATAGGATGCATAAGGGAAAAGTTGCCTTTGAAAAATACCAGCCTTAATGACCTAGATGGACATAGTAGTGAAAATAAAATTGGTGTGCGAAATTGAGGGGAGCCACGAGAGTGGAAACCTCATAATCTTTCCCTTGAATAAGCACAAGTATGTTTTCACTTAACTTGTACTTAATGAATATAAATCAAAATGCATCAATGGAGACAATCAACCCTAATACCTTATTCTTAAGAGTTTTCTTCAAAACCAACCCATTTTTAGTGAGTGAACATTAATTATTCCCGAGTTTTTACTTAGTTTGTATTTATTATAATTTTGAAAATATTATTCCAATTATTCCAAATCATCGATTCGCTTGGATAGTGAACGACTTTAAAAATCGGGGTACTTAGTCCCCACCAAAAACCTCATTTCCTTGTGGGATTGATATTAGATTTTTAAATTGAAAACCACTTTTACTACTTGTTGGCCCATGCACTTGCGGGATTAGGTTGAAATTTTTATTTAGTACGCTATGAGCCTAATAAGTACTAAACATTTCTGATTCCCTAGACTTATTTGATTAGGTTAATTAGGTTACCTTAATTAACCCACACTAGCATGAAATAGCTAAGACCCAGGGTTAATTTCCATCTGTCACTATGGAAACCCTAGATAAATGCTTTACAAACTAGGCCTCAAACACATTTCCTAATATGATTTGATTAGAAGATGTTGGGTCTCGATACAACATCATATTAGATTCCACAATGAAAATAATTTAAACTTTGATCGAGAAACCAACCTAAGGGATCCCTTGGTTCATAAAAAACGAAAAGTCATGCCATATAATGGAAGGAAAAACCCTTTACCTTAGTGTATGAAGGCTCCCTTTGAGAAGATGTAAAACAACCCAAGCGAACCAAGCCTAGGTTCGCCTTTAATAGTAATCCACATGAAGAAAGCTGAAGAAGACCTCCAAGGGATGACTTGAATCAAAGGTTGGTGCTAGCCAAAGCTTGGATTCACAGAGAGGAGGTGTGAGAGAGAGAGAGAGAGAGAGCACTAAAGAGAAACATTTTCTCTGTTATGCAAAGTGTGTTGTTGATGGATAGGGCTGGAAGTGGAGCTTTTATATCAACCCTTAGCTCATTAAAAGGACTAAGATGCCCCTCATTAAAGGGGTGGTTGATTCGTGCCACAGTAGGGTGATCCGGAAACAACAATATTTATATCCTAAATTCCTCCTACTGTCGTAGTAAAGCTCTTTATGATGCCAGCGAGTTCTAAAGGTCGAACTGAGGATGGGTTTTCTTCGTCTGAATGATTTACTGATGAGGTTCCAAAATGAGTGAATTTCAATTTGGATTTTAGGTTTTGTAAAAAAAAAACGAGGGGTTGGTTGTTTGCAAGCTGAAACCAAAATAAAGAAAAAAATGTAAAATAGAACCCCTTGAAGTGTCGGGGCCAGTTTAGGGTTTAAGGCAACTTGACATGTCCTCGGGTCTTTTTCCTCGTGTTGGGGAGGATGACTGTATAGTCGTTCCCGAACCGGATCTTCATTGGCACAAAAACTAAGCCCTATGATTTTCCCTTTTGAAAAACAGCATTTGTGAACATTAATGCTCGACGGTGAACGATGCCTCCATGATCTACCTCTGATGATAAATAAAAAGCAACTAATGAATCTACGTGGATCTGGCAATAAGCATCTACTAAACCACAAAAGATTGCCAATCTTGTCAAGAAAGGCACATCAAAGGAGTTCTAACCTAGAGTAATAGGAACATAAGTAAAAATAATTATACGTTAAAAACGAGAGGACCATCGGTTACCTCGAATCCTGGCCGGCCTTGTACCAAAGGAGGGAAGGTCTAGCCAACCATCCTTTGAGTTGTCATCCTCAAAAGGAGTGTTTGATAGCGAAAGGAGAAAATGAAAGAAAATGGGAGAAAAGAAAGGAAGGCTGGGGAAGCGCCCTCGTATTGTAGACGTGAGAGTGGATTGAAAGTTTGTACCAAGCGAGAACATATAGGTGCTCAGTGTATGTGAAATTACCAAACAACCCCGAGCAATTTATTACAGGGTTAAAATAGGAAGAAACAAAGGTAACAAAAGGCAAAGCGTGTAAGCGCATGAAAGGTGAGCAGTGTTTGGGAGGTGAGCAGGTGGTGTGGGAGCAATTTCTCTAACGTACGAAATTTTTATTGTGCACCATTTTGTTGCATTTTCTACTCTTCTTTCCTTCTGATCTCTGATCTGCAATACTGAGTTTGACTCGAATTCTTCGTGCTTGGATCGACTCAACAATTTCGGCATAATTAGCTCACAAAAAATGCAAAATTTGCCACAAAAATGCGATCAGTAGAATAGCAGGGACCTTAATGTGCAAATCGGGTTAATTACGATGATTAGTACACAAAAAGCACTCAAACCTATAATAAAGGGTTGAAAATAGCACTTTTTGGGCTATAATCCACACCCCCGACCATTGCTAGTCCCTTAGCAATGAAAGAAAGAAAGAAAGAAAGAGCATACAAAACGATAACAAAAATGATGTTCACAAAAATTATTATATTTCAAAAAGGTTGTGAATGAGTAATGCCTAACCCTCGATGAGAATCACTGAAACCCTTGCCCAATAACTATACGGAAGAATGAATGCCATCTGAGTGGGTATCAAAGAGCCTCCTTCTCAAAAGACTCAACCATGAACTTCCACCAAAATCTAAGTGTTTGTTGATCAGTCCTCAATAAACTACCAAAGCGCACGCTCCCCAACCAAGCTACGCATAAAGCAGGATGCTATTGACCTAAACAGATTAGGACCCGGCTTCTTATTCCTGACTCTTTTTTGTGTTGTAGGGGGTGCAATGGGAATCGACCTCACTAAAGTCCATGTAACGGGGATCTATCGATGACTCCCAACCAATTAAGGCTTAGGGCACCAAGTCATAAGGATCTTTTGACCACTAACTCTTTAGGTTTCACCCAGGACTCGAATGATTTGAAACTCGGCTACAACTTGCTAAACTCCACCCATCCACCCCGTGTAGCGAGCACTAGAGTCGGTGGCTCCCAGCCGATTGGCAGGGCCTTAGGGCTGAGCTTTCGCCATATACCCTGGACCGTGCTTGGGTTTCAAGGCAAGCGTTGCAATTTTTCTTCTTTTTCTTTTCTTTTCCTTTTTGCTTTTTCTTTTTCTCTTCTTTTATTTTGAAAGACACATTGGCCTTTTATTCATGGGAGTCCTTAACCTATTAAAGGTGGTCAACGAAACTAGGTTAGGTTATTGTAAGGCTTAGGAGGCTAGGCAGTTCTTCAACCTATTGTTGAAAACTAATGTGCTCGGTTTGTGGTTAGCTAAAGGTGGAAGAAAAAGGTTAAATACAACAAGAATTCAACTAATCATTCACTCAACTAGGCATGGGACCAATCTAACAAAGACAGAATTAGACAAAGTTTCAACTTTTCAAACTGTAGGCTACGCAAAACACACAATAAAAAACATTTAGGTGCAAAATGGGTCCAATTTTTGAAAAAGTAAGCTGTATAGTATAACAGTTTCAGAAAAAGGACAACCCGTGGCCAGACATCCTGAAAATGGGCTTGCTAAAAGCCGTAACAAAACATAAATAAATGCCGCTTCCTTGGCTAACTCTCCCCCAACCAAATGTCTCCTTTTGTCGCAATGGGGCTCGGATTGGAAAGTTAGAGAAGGAAGTGCCCACTCTGATGAGATGTGATCGTTTTTTGGATAGGAGACTTCCTGGCTTTCCATCGACCTTATTCCGCATTGGGCTTCAAATAAACATGTTAGGAGAGGAAAGAAAGAGGAAAAAGTGACTAGTTGGAGAATTTTGAAGATTAAACCTTCATAATAATTTAAAAGTGTTCTTTTAAGATATTTTTGGTTCACACTCTCTAAGTTTTCAACGGTACTAAAGAAACACCTAAGCGGGCTCGAATGAAAAGTTATGAGTGAAACACAAAATGGAGGTGATGCGAGGTTGGAAGCGGGTTGCGAAATATATATATATATATATATATATATATATATATATATATATATATATATATAATAAAATAATAATAATAATATATCATATAAGACAAAATAGTGCACGGTGCGGAAAAGCAGTAACACATTGGGCGCATCGAAATTTCACAGCGGCCTGCGAAAATTCGCGAGGTGCGGCTTTATGGGGACCTCTCTTTGCAAACTTGACCAAAGCTGCCAAAAATAAACCGAAAATTTTTAAAAAAATGCATAGAAATGAAAATTAATCTAAAAATAAAGATTAATTAAAAATTAGAAGAAATCTAAAAAAGAAAATTAAAGAAATCCAAAAATAAAATAAAATAAAACAAGATAAAAGAAAAAGTAGAAAACCAAAAGTGGGGAGGCGTACTCCCCCAAACCAATTCCTTAAGCCTTTGGAAATTTCTTTGGTGTTAGACCTAGAAATGTCAAGGTTCGGGTGCTCCAATCCGAACCGACACGAACCATCCTTTTGTGCCATGCGATGTGAAGCATTTTATGCCATCTTCTTTGAGGTAGTAGCAAAGTCTTAACAAAGGCCACTAACTTCTTGATGTGCCACGACGGTGCGGATGGGATGGACTTAGCTTTGGGAGCAGGTGCTTCAGGTGTGGTGTCTTGGGCGGGATATACAGCAGCGATGGATTTGTTTGGGTTAGAGCGGTGGCATTAGGATTCAAATTATGGGGTTGGTTGAGGGGATAAGCTTTTGGGGCTCTTCCCTGCTTCCTTTCACTCTACCTCCCCTTCTTCCTCCTCTTGTGGAGTTCTCGGGAGCCTCTCTGGGTTCTTTGCATTAATTCCTCCTGAACTTGCTGCAGGATGTCAAAATTTTCATCAATTTCGCTCTGGAACTCATCCAATTCCTTGTTCAGGGAGCTCTCCACTATGTCAATTTCTTGATTGGCCTGGACATCCACTGCCCTCTGCTCCTCTTTGAAATTATCCACTAGTTTGCTCAAGTTCAGTATTGCTTCTTCCATTAGAGAGGTTGACTATGGATGTAGAAGGGGTGCATACTGTGGAGGCACCATGTAGGAGGGTGCACTCACCCATTGGTCTCTATAGTCCCTCATAGACCTAGATGGGTTTGGATTTCTCCCCAAGGGTTGTTGATTCTGCCATGGAAGGTTCCTATAGTCCCTCATTGACATGTATGCTCTAGGGTTTCTCTCATTGAATACTCACTATCACGTTTGCCCTCTTGTTTAGTCGCGATTAGTCGAGTTTAGGTTTTGTGGGAGATCGAGTTTGACCAGCCTGCCTCCTAGATTTCTAATCCAATGGATTCCTGAAGTAAAAACAAGGCAACCTGTGATCTGCAACAACTTTTTTCTTTTTTTTAACGATGAAATGAACTAAAACTATGATGAAAATGATAAAAGGAAATTCACGAGAACTTATGATGAGGATCTAAGTGTTTCACGGCTCGTCAAATGCATAGGCACCATCCCGACAACGCGTGATTTGATTCGTGCCATAGTAGGGTGATCGGAATCAACAATATTTATATCCTAAATTCCTCCTACTGCTTATTAGCAAGCCCTACTTTATGATATAAGTGAACCAAAGGTCGACTTCCGGGGGATGGATTTTCTTAGGTACAAATGATTTGTTGAGGTTCAAAAATGGTGAATTTCAATTTGGATTTTAGGTTTTTAATAACAGGGGTTGGTTGTTTCTTGCAGACTGAAGTAAAATAAGAAAAATGTAAAAATAGAGAGCCCTTGAAGTGTCGAGACCTTGGTTTAGGGTTTTAAGGCAACCGACATGTCCTCGAGTCTTTTTCCTCGCGTTAGGGAGGGGATGAGCATATAGTCATTTCCCGAACCGGATCTTCATTGCTTTAAAAACTAAACCTATAGTTTTTCCCTTTTGAAAAATAGCATTTATTAGACATTAATGCTCCCAACAATGGCAGTGCCTCGTGATCTACCTCCACACGGTAAATGAAAGCAACTAATGAATCTCAGTGGATCTGGCAATAAGCATCCCACTTTGAATCTAAAAAGATTGCCAAAATGCGATCCAAGAGGCACATCAAAGGAGTTCTAACCTAGAGTGAGAAATAGGAACATAAATGAAAATAATTGCCAACGTTAAAAACAGAGGACCATCAGTTTACCTCAAATCCTAGCCAGCAGCCTTGCTCTTCAAGGAGGAAGAGGTCTAGCCAACCATCCTTTGAGTTGTCATCCTCAAAGAGTGTTTAGTATAGAAAAGGAGAAAATGAAAAGAAAATGGGAGAAAGGAAGTGCGATTGCCGCCCTCTCTGTATTGCCAACGTGAAAAGATTGAAAGTTTGTACAGACTGAGGCTTATATAGGTGCTCAGTGTATATGAAATTACCAAACAAACCAAAACCAAAAGCTATTGCAAGGGTTAAAATAGGAAGAAACAAAAAATTGTAACAAAAAGGCAAAAGCGTGTAACTGGGAAAGGTGAGCAGTGGTGGGAGGTGAACGGTGGCGGCGGGAGCAAATTTCTCAAGCGTCATTTTCTTTGTGCTCCATTTTGTTGCATTTTACGCTCTTCTTTTCATACGGTCTCGATACGCAATCTTGGGTTGACTCTAATTCTTCGTGCTTGGATCGACTCAACAATTTCGACATAATTAGCTAGCAAAAGCGTAAAATTTGCCCATAATCGATCAGTAGAATATGAGGACAGCAATGTGCAAATCAGTTGATACGATGATTAGTACATGAAAAGCACTCAAAACCTATAATAAATAGGGTTCAAAATAGCACTTTTTGGGCACTAATCAGTGGTCGACTATGTGCATCCCATGCACATGGGGCTTGCTCCTTATGGACTTTTTAGCCCATATTCGAGCCCAATGACCCATGGACCCATCCATACTTAATCCTAAGGTTATCCATCTTTAGAGCTCTCTCTTTCCATTTTCCAATCCAAGACATTTCTTTTCAACTGGGATCTAATTAAAGCCCAAATTACTTCTTCTACACTTTTTCTATGTGCGAATATTAAGTTTCCGATTATGTTGGCCACGTGAATCAACCATTGATTTGAGTAAGTCATGAGCAGTATCTAGCAACACATTAAGACCATCAATTGACTAGAGAGTCAAGGGTTTGATTTCAAACCTTTCCATATGCAATATAGTGTGCAATCCTTTCACTCCATATTATACCCAACTTGGTTCAGAGCATGGACTATGCAACAACTCCCACTAGATTGGCTACGCCTCACCTAGCTCAGGTGTGTTTTCTTATCTCTGAGATTCATTACTCATAAAGCATGCTAATGAAGACTCTTTTCATGGCATAATCACTTTGGCCAGACATTCCAAGTAATGATCTCTATAAGAGGCCTAGGGTATACCCTCCGTATATCAGGAGTGGTGAATCCTCTATTGCTACTCAATTACCTTTGAATACCTAAAGCTATACCCAATCATCACCCTACGAGCAACCTTTCTTGAGGCAACAAGGATCAAAGTCAAATATAGAATTAGTATCCAAGATACCATTAAGCACATCAAGTCTAAGGATACTTACACCATTACTATGAGGAGACTATCATTGATGTTTAAATAGATAATCCATATGATTGTCTCATAGTAGGTCTCTGATGTGCTTGACTACTCTTAGCAAGCATGTCCACTCTTATCATCACGGTGATCACTGTTTATGAGACCAACTGCTTGATCAAATCAAGGAGTACAAAATGTGTTAGTACCCATAGGATCAACAATGTCAATCTTGCTAAACATGACTATTGACCATTGGGATACATAGTACATAAGATCTCATTATCATGATCACCATCATGATTTCCTTTATGCTATGTAATGTATCAAGGACTTCATTAATTTGATTTAAGATTGCTATCAATTCATATATTAAATGAACTCCAAAGAAATAAAGACATGTTTATTATAAATGAATATAAGACATACAATAAGTGCTAAAGGTGATTGCCTTTAGGGAACTTCTCTAACAGAAGAAACCTTAATCATCAAAGATCTACACCAACAACATTAACATAAAGCATGCTTCCAAAAAACTATTCTAAAAATTATATAAATCAAACATCAAATCCAATAATCAACCCTAGAGGATGTCTAGCTACTCATTACAACCAACAAATCTATCAAAAGCATGTCTATCACAACCATGAAAATGAAAGAAATGAAAATAGGTAAAAAGTTAGATACTCTGAACTTGACTTAAAGATGAATTAATCTCCAAGAGCTACTCTAAGGCTCAATGAGCTCCTCTGTGGGTCAAATGTTCAAGAGAGCTCCAAATCTAAGCTAAAAGAAGTAAAATCTAAAACCCTAAGTGATTCAAAATTAAGAGTGGAGAAACCCTAGAAATTCATGTTCTATCTCGAAATCTTAACCCTAGAATCTTATAAATGTTTTATAATCTCGGGTAATGGGCAACAAATGGGCTAAATGCACTAACTTGGGAGCGATGTCACATGTCGCGACATAGAAGGTGCATGCCACGACATGCTAGAACCTTCTTCTGCAACAACAACGATTGCATGTCACAACATAAGTAGTGCATGTCCTGACATGCAAGAGGCTTCATCTCCAGTTTCTTTGTCTCTATGTCGCGACATAGAGCTACATGTCACGACTTTGACTCTATATCAGAAATTGAGCTCCTATTTACTCAATTTTTGCTCCAATTGCTTGATTTTCATATATTACTTGCAAAACATGAGTTTAGAGGGGCTTTAGCATAAGTTTGAACGATCAAAGTATGAATCTAGCATCAAAAGTACATAATATTCATGAAAAACTGCCTAAATGCTTAGGAGATTCACCTATTATGCTCCTAGCGATGAAAAACCATAAATGACTATGTCTGAGGGTCATCCTAACGAGTTAAGTGTCACCCTAAGCCACAGAGAGTGCTCATGACTTTATAAAACTCTAAGTGACTCACATGCTAATTTCATTCTCCTCCATCATGGTGGGGCTTGGGTTCACCCAACCTCGAGATCAAGGCGAAATCACTCATGACTAGTGAGATGGTAACCATGGGTTAGGAAAAACATAAGCAAAAAAATAGTACCAAGAGAAGAGAGGAAAATAGGGAAATAAAAGAAAACTAATTCTTTTGAAAAATAACTCTCTCATCAATTGCAGACTATTTTTTATCATTCATCTTGTATATATAGGATGTTCTACAAGTTTAGGGGCCTAATTAGGTAAGCAATTGCAATGCCCAATCAGAATATTACAATTAGAGACGTGTGAGATTGAAAAGGAAATAAAATAAAGGAGAAAAATCAGTCTTGGAGTTTTCACACCCATAGAGTTGAGGAAGCGAAATGTCGTTCGCTCGTTTTGAGGGTTCAAAGTCCTTAAATACATGTTCACTCCTTTAGCACCTCGGTTTGAAATTTTGCTCCCATAGATGGTGGGTTCGAAACCCTTAAATATAGTTTCGATCTCTGATTGTGTAGGTGCAAAATCTCGCACCCACTCTATTTTGGGTTTTAAATTCAGCAAAGTGCTACAAAGGACTCCATCTCTCGTCCAATCATTCTTCTAATGCTTCAATCTTGATCAAATCTTGTCATGGAGCTTCAAAGCATGAACTCAAGATCCCAAAGTGTTCTTATTGCTGATTCTCATGTTGTCCAACAAATAATGTTTAAGACACTCAACAAATAAAAATCATGCTAAAAGCTTTTATTAAAACAGAGGAGAAAATCTCCTCAAAACTATTACAAAACTAAAGTAGAATAATGAAATATTAGATCGTTTGTTTGGTACATCCAACCTCTATTTAAAGAGAGAAAATAGAATATATGAGGCCAATTTGGTAAGTAAATACAATCCCAAGTCAATCATAATAACATATCACATTCCTTTTCAGACTTGAAATGTCAAACTTTCCTATTTGGGCGCAACTGGGTAATTTCACATTCTCAAGGAGAGAGAGTGCGAAATTTTACACCCACTCATGGAAGTAGTGTGAAATCAAGTAGGGAGTATGTCCTTTGGGCCTCGGTGCAAAATTTCTCATTGTCAAGAAGGGATTGAGAAAACTATAGGGGAGAGGGTGCGAAATGCTCCACTTTCTTATGTAAAGCCTCCATCTTCATGTGCAATCATTCTATCAAGGTCCAAATTCATCTTAACTACTTCCAAGAGCTCCTAACAGTTTGGGTAAGTTAGAGATGGGTTTGTGGTAGTTTAGGAGTATAGGACGTACCGTTAAATGGTAAGGGACAGGTCTGGTTCCAAAGGTTATAGGGATTATTTGAGGTTTAGTTATGATGGAATTAAGGTTTAGAATGAAGGATTTTAGATTTGGAAAGGTTCGGGTTTGATTTGATGCAAAACAACCTTGGTTTGATCTAGTTTATTATTTTCGAGTTTTTCTAAGGTAGGCTAGGGCTATGCAATTTGGGTTTCTCTAAGGTTAGAGATGAAGGTTGTATGGTTTCTAAGGTGAAACAAAGTATATGGAAAGGTTTTAGAAGTATGGAACCAAATTTGGAAAGTTTTGGGTTGTGGTTGGAAAATTGGTTTTGGAAAGTAAAAAAGAGAAGATGATGAGATGAGTAGAGGTTATAGAAAGATAGATACTTACTTCACCACTCAAGGAATCCACTAAGAGATAAGAAGCCACGAACTCGCCACTCAAGGGAATCCACCCGAGTAAATAAGAGAGCAAGAGATATACTTTGTAGCACCCCTTTTCGGTCCGACCCGATTGGCGGATCTAAACCGGTTCCAAGATGCTCGTTTAATTCTTTTTATTTATTTTATTTTATTTTTTATAAAGTGTCGCGACCTTAATGATGGATCAAGCGGGAGCCGGTTTTACTCGAGCCATTTTCATTTATCTTGCCAAGCTTGTTTATTTATGTCATTTCATTTTAAGTTTCGGTTATGTGGAAAATTTGTTTCAAATGGTAGGCCCATAAACATTTACTTTTATACAATACGTTTACAAAATGGCGTATCATACCTTTACAAAATGATATACAAAACAATAGTTCAGAGATTAACTCTTTTGTTCACAACACTCGTTCAAAAAGAATGGTATGCATATGATAGGGTATATACTTATACGCATAGAATTTCTATGATATAGCTTCTTGATCTTGCATTCTTTCTGTTTACTCAAAACCAGCATAGATAAAACTACACGCTAACATTTCATGTAGTGGTTCCTATCTGATTCTATTCAAATTTTAGGTTTAACATGACATGCATTTATCATAAAACCATGCCTTTTATATCAAAACGATACTCATGCTTATTCATTTCACATGCTTTCCGCACAAATCATTGATCGTATCAAAATATGCATTTTCACAGGCAACCAATTTATTTAACTCAAATCATGAGATTCAAACATATACTCCCAAGGATGTATTTAGTTTACAAATCCCATTTACACTCATCAAAGTTTGTTATTTCACTTTGTCTATACAATTCACATTCATGATGGATTCCGTTCGGTGAATCCCGTTCTTTTTGTCATTCGGTAATATGCTTACACATTTAACAACTTCGGTCTCCCATCATGACGGATGCCGATTGGTGCATCCCGCCAAGTGGTCATTTAAAAATGTCATACGCCATCATGACGGATGCCGATTGGTGCATCTCGCCAAGTGGGACATTTTAACAATGCCATACACCATCATGACGGATGCCGATTGGTGCATCCCACAACGTGGGACATTTTCGGTTTTCCTTCATGATGGATGCCGCTTGGTGCATCCCACGATGTTGGTCGTTCGGTATATCGATTCAATTCAAGATGTCAAGAATTGACCAATTCGTTTGCAATTCAATTAATCACTCACATACAGTGCATTCAAACATTTCAAATCCATATACTTTAAATGTCATTTCAAGATATACTCATTCCATATAATCATTTCAGATTTATTTGGTAAACTACCAAAACACTTGAAATAAGGATAGAGGTTTAGTGAACAAACTGAAGCTGTAGGCTCTCGTTTCCTTCCCTTCGATCTTGGTCCTATGTTAGGTGATCCTCACCCGTCCCTAGTTAATAACAATTACACCACTCTTAGTGGATAAACAATTATTATATATTTTTTTTTTGTGAATGACAATTTATCTTCGTTAATGATTTTGGGTTAAGACACTAAGTCTGCCCAAAGACGAACTTCGCTTCGCTGAGGCGGCAAGGTACGGTACATTTTTCATTAAGTTTTATCCTTATTTGAACCCCCATTAATCATTTATTAGGGTCCTTAAACTATTGGTGTACGAATACGAGATGTTCGGAAACAAAAATCTAAAAATTGCTCGTTGTGAACAGTAGCTACGCCACGGCGCAGCAATGCTGCGCTGTGGCGTACCCGAGGGGTGCCATTTTGGCACCTCGGGCTCGCCCCGGCAAGGGTATCCCACACCTTGGTGTAGGTCTACGCCGCGATGTGGGTCCCCTACGCTACGGCGTAGGAGCCTAATAATGCCTAGATTTTCCAGTTTTTGCACATTTGCGATTTTTCTTCAAAATCACCCCAAAATCCCAAAACAAAACATGGGAATCACTCCCAATAACACCCTAATATCATCCTAAACCAACTATGAGCAAAACCCATGGATGGATTAGGGTTTTTCTAACCTAAACATCAAATACAACTTTCTAGGGTTTAGGTTCATACCTTGAATCTCTTGAAACTCTATGCCCTAGCTTCCTTTTTCCTCCTTGATCACCTGGAAACCATAAATGGGATGATCTCCCACCAAAACCTTGATTTCTTCTCAACCTAGCCTTCTCTTCTCCTCCCTCTCGGAAATACGTTTTGCCCAAATGCCTGAATGTGCTCACTAAGACCACATTTGGTCTTATTTCTCATTTTAAGTGTAAGGCCATGTTTGACTTACACACAAATTCCATTTCTCATTTTTCTCCTTTTTGGTCTTCATTTCACTTTCATTTATCATTTAATTCACTTTAACATTTAAGCTTATTCTATTCTTGACCCTTAGGTCCTCATTTTATAAATTTCCATTTTTTGCTCTTTTTACACTTGGGTTATTTCCGGGTTCAATCACTTAATCACTTAGTATATCACATTCAATCATATATCATTTGCAATTGACATTTAGTCATACAATCATATAACATTTAACAAATTCTCGAAAAAACCCAAGTTTGGTTCTATTTATACCCGGAATATATAGTATAATTATTATAAAAATTCTAGGGTATTTTTGGGGCGTTACATACTTCACCACCCAAGGAATCTACCAAGGGATGAGAAACAATGAACTCGCCACTCAAGGGAATCCACCTAAGAGATAAGAGAATAAGAGAGAATTCTTAAAAGATAAATATGAAAATATTATTAAACTTGAACTGATAATCAAAGACTACATTAAGGAGAGTATATATAGGCCCCACTTTCTAAATCAAATAAAGAAACTCCTACTTTGACTTGGAAAACAAGACTTTCTAATTGAAATAAAGCAACTCCTAAAAGCAAATCTTTCTAAAAGGTAATAATAATAACTCTGTATGACTAGGAAAACAAACTTTCTAAATTAAATAAAAGAAACAATATTTTGGACTTGAAAAATCTTTCTATAATAAAACAATAAAATCAAAATAGTGACAAGATACGAATACTTGCATTTTGAAATAGATTTGGTGTCTCCAAGGTTCTGACCTTCGAATCCAAATTTTTATAATGATCGAATTCCCAATGTTTGTTGTAGAAGCCCCTGCATCAATCCCCCATAGTTGGTAAAAGGACTTTCCCTCAAAACTTCACCATGATAAAACCTCAAATCCTTGACATTAGATGTAGGTAAGATATCATAGTCATCGGGCAACTCCAACTTGTAAGCATTCTCTCCATTCTTCTTAATAATCTTGGAAGGACAATCTACTCTTGTGCACAACTTGGAACACGTCTATATCAAAAACCTCTCTTTTCTCATGTGTAACCGAATCCATCCTCCAAGGTCAAATATCAGCCTTTGATAACCTTCATTTGCTTGTTAATGAATAAAAAAGTTGTTGATAGCTTGGCAATCAAAGCACATTCTCTAAGGTCTATCTTTTTCATGCACCAACATATTAGAACCACATAGAACTTTCACTCTGGAACAAACCCTTTATTAGAAAATCATCAACTTGTGTTTAAGCTCTTCATGCTTCTTTAGAGCTCATTTTAGGGGCCAACTTATTGAAAAACCAAACTTATTATGGAGGCCTATTTGATCTTTGAATATTCCTCATGAGTGGCAAACCATGTGGTATTTCCTTAAGCATTACATCAACAAATTCTAGAATTGATTTCACTTCTTGCAGTAATTCCTTTTCACCTTTAGTTTCATCAACAACCAAAGTTATCGCATCTGAAACATCTTTGATTTCCAAATCAAAATTTTACAGTAGTGAACTCTTCTCCTCATTTTCTTGAACATGGTTAGATTCGATTATTTGTTATCTTCTTCCTTGGTTTCATCTTCCTCAATTAGGGCAACCACTTTTTAGTTAGGACATTCAGAAGCAATATGCCCCAATCCTAGGCACTTATAACACCTATTTGGAGTTGATTCTTGATGTGGTTTATGCACTTCACTCTTTACTTGAGGTTTGGGGATAGATTTTGCGTCACTAGGATTCTTAGAAGTCGAATCCTCGGCAAACCCTTCTTTAGTGATACGAACCCCGTCAACTTGTGAGGAGACCCGTGATCGAATTAGCTCGAAATACTTAGCTCTGGCGTCGAGGCAGGATGGATGACCTTGACACATTTGCTTATATGGGGCAGAACCTTAGTATATGTGAGGACGCCACAATCGGTGATGGAGATCCGATTGATAAGTCTTGATGAACGCCACGGAATAATCGATAAGTTCAAGGAGTTCTTTAAAGAACCAAAGAGAAATTGACACTCTCAATTTTATTAATGCTTAAAACTTTTTAGAATGTAGGGATAACAAGTCTTTAAATAGGCCTAAAAAATATGAAGAATAGAAACTAAATATTCGGCCACAAGGAAAGTAAATATTTGGCCAAAAAAAAAAAAAAAGGAAACTAGATAACTTTTAGGACAAGACTTGGTAATAAAAATCGTGGCTTGAACATATTAGCTACTCCAAAATAGCGACAAATGGGAACAAATCAGCTCTAAAATAGTAGCAAATCGAACATCGACTCTCCAAAATAACGACAAATCGGGAACAAATCAGCTCCAAAATAGCGACAAATCGAGAATAAATCATCACCAAATCGACAAATCAACACCGTCTGAAGCAAATAGAAACTCTATTTTCTAGCAAAACACACTTTCTAAATTAAATAAACAACTTCTACTTTGACTTGGAGAATAAATAAATAAAAAAACCACTCCAAATCAAAATAGTAATAAAACTCAAACACTTGGAAACATAAATATATTCGTCTCTAAGGTTTCACAGCCTCAGATATGAATTTTCCTTAATTAGAATAATTCTAATGAATCTTCTAGAAGCTCCTGCAACCAGTCCTTTGTGCTTTGATTCTCATCATTCCCCCTTTCACTAAGAATTCGTCCTCGATGTAACCATAATGTTGTGGATGGCATGAAAATAAATAAATCTCTGCGGTCCATCCTTTATGGGAGAGCCAAAATCTTTAGATATTGTGGACTCAAGCTCTCCCTCATATCGCTTTTCGTTACCAACTTGCTTTTGGAGTTCCTTTGTCTCCTCGAGATTACGCTTATAAGCGGGTCGATTCAGAATGGTAGCACCAGGGCACAAAATCAATTTGATGTTCGATCCCTCGGATAGGAGGTAAACCTTTCGGAATTTCCTCGGGAAAGACATCTTCAAATTCCTGCAAAAGAGAGACAATAGAACTAGGCAAAGAAGTGTCAAGTTGGTTAGTATTAAAAAGTGTCTCTTTGTTGCAAAGAGATTGCAATCATGGAAACTGTTTAAGAACAATGCTCTCTGCCTCCTTGCCCTTGCATAGAGTGGTTTTCTCATTTCTCTTAAATTTTTAGTCACTTACTTTTCTTTTGCTCGCTCTCTTTTTCAGCTTTTCTTTTGTTCTCTCTTTTCACTCTTTTTCTTTTTGTTCCTCTCTTTTCACTCTTTTCTTTTGTTCCTCTCTCTTTTGCAGCCTCACTTGATCTCTTCATAAACTTGACTTGGTGTCAAAGGAACAAGAGGATTATAGATTCTGTCTTTCATGGCGAAATGATTCTTGAAACTATCATAGTTTGCCTCCAATCAAATTTCCAAGGCCATTGTTGACAACCTAGTTTTTTTTTTCTCACCAAGGTGGTGCCAGCGACACTAATTACCAACTCCACTATCAAAGATCACACTACATACCTTGTTTTGGACATGGCATCAGTGTGAAAATGTTCTCCCATTGTACCTCGTCCTCTTCTTGTCTTGCACGCCCAAAGCCCTCCTTACAACTAACAATTCTTCTAGGCGTGTTCCTCATAATCGGCATCCTCAAGGATGGCCTAGAGTCTGTCCCGATTCATGGTCTTGATTTCCTTGTGGTGCCTCTTTGTTCTTGTTCTATTTTGACTTGGCGTTGGAGGCTTATCTTCCTTCCTCCATTGATTCGGCTCCAAGTGGATAAAAGTGGATTGAGTTCGAGAAACAATGTTGAATCTTGTCCCTCCTTTGGACTTGATTCTCGATCTTGATAGCCATATGCACCATATCCTCCAACTCTACATAATGTTGCAATTCCACCACATTTTGAATCTACCTGTTTAAACCTGCTAGAAACCTCACCATTGTAGCCTCTCGATCTTCTTCAATAATTTCTCTAGTCATTGCAACCTTCATCTCCTTATAATACTCTCCTTTGCTGCCAGTTGCCTTGCCTCGGGTTTTGCAACTTGTTGTACAACTCCGTAGTAGTTGAAACAAATCTCTTCGCATCACCCTCTTCATCTCTTCCCATGTTTCCACTTCTTGGCTCCTATTAAGTCTCATATTAAACTAATTGGTCCCTGGCGTTGCATAGTCAGGAACCCTATGGCGACAAGTTTCACCTTCTTATTTGGAATAATTGTGACAATCAAAAACCAACTCCACCTTCCTCCCACTCAAGATATGCCTCGAGGTCAATTCTTTTCCTTGGAAAAGATGGAATCTTCATTTTAATGTTTCTGAATTATTATCTTCTTGATTCTAGCTTCTCTATGTCTCCCCATACATCCTATCATAACATAGAGAATCATGATCATTCTCATCCTCAAAACTATTCCTGTCATATTTGTCTTCTTCTACACGCAACCCTCTTCTTAGTAGCCTCTCCCTTCTACGCCTTGTTGGAGGGTTTAGTGGCTGCTCGAAGCTTTGCTCCACCCTCTTATGGAATTGTTCCAATTCAGCCTTAAATATCCTCTTTACTTTACTAGTTAAGGCCTCCATAATGAACTTCATATCGACTCCTCCCGTCATACTTTCGGATGCGCTGTTGTTTGACAGATCTATTCCTTTACTTTACTTTCCCTTTTTTTTTTTTTTTTTTGTAAATTTGGGATGGACAGTTGAATAAAAAACAATAAAAAAATTATATGGTCAAGAATGAAGAAAAATCGGACTTGGGATGGAGTAGATAATAGGTTAATGACTAAAATTAGGGATTTACTTGAATTTGAAGGTATGGATGAAAGTGGCGAGCTAAGATGGTTTGGACAAGAAAATAATAATAATAATAAAGATAAGTGAGCCAAAATGGGAGCACATTTGCTCTACGATACCGATAATCTGAACCGAATCAACTTGTGAGGAGACCGTGATCGAATTAGCAACTTGGAAGAACCACTCTAGCGTCGGCTTGGATGGATATTGTAACTTAGTTTGCTTATATGGAAGCAAGAACAGCGGTATATGTGAGGGACGCCACAATTGGTGATGGAATCCGATTATTATTAGAAGTCTTGATGAGCATGCGAATAACCGATAAGTTCAGGAGTTCTTTAAAAAGAACCAAAGAGAGAAATTGACACTCTCAATTTTATTGTGCTTAAAACTTTTAGAATGTAGGAATAACAGAGCCTTTAAATAGGCCACAAAAATATGAAGAATAGAAAACTAAATATTCGGCCACAAGGAAAGTAAATATTTGTAAAAACAAAAGGAAGCTAGATAACTTTTAGGACAAGACCTTGGTAATAAAATCGGCTGACAAATCGAACAATCGACTCTCCAAAATAGCAGCCAAATCGGGAACAATCGGCTCCAAAATAGCAGCAAATCGAGAACAAATCATCACGAATCGAATGACAAATCAACACGAAATCTGAAGCAAATCTTTTCTAAAAATAGATACTCCTATTTTCCTAGCAAAACACACTTTCTAAATTAAATAAAGCAACTTCTACTTTGACTTGGAGAATAAATCTTTCTAAAATAAAACCACTCCAAATCAAAATAGTAATAAAACTCAAAACACTTGGAAACAGAAATATATTCGGCGTCTCCAAGGTTTCACAGCCTCTCGAATATGAATTTTCCATTATTAAGATTGAATTCCTAATGAATCTTCTAGAAGCTCCTGCATCACAGATCCTTTGTGCTTTGATTCTCATCATTCCTTGCAGCTCTTAGTTGTAGTAAATTTCCATACTTTTTAGCCCCAACTAAGCAGTTTCATCACATATTGAAGACTATGATATGGTTGCAAAAAAATAATTCTAACAATATCATGTCTTAAACCAACAATGTAGATAGAGAATTGAGAGATTAAATAAGGATGGATTTTTCTAGATCTTGATTTCTCATATTTTAATACCCGTGTAGATTGTATCAAGGGTAAATTGATCACCAAAATTGGGAATGCTAAGGCTGACAGATTCACCGAGTTGCTTGGGGTTATTCATACAGATATTTGTGGATCATGCACCCCTCCTGCTATGGGTGGCCTTAAATATTTCATCACGTTCATTGATGAATTTTCCCGTTATGGTTTTGTCGAGCTCATTTGTGAAAAGTCTGACTCTTTGGAGGCTTTCAAAGCTTTCAAAGCTAAAGTTGAGCTCTAACAAGGGAAGAAGATCAAAGTGGTTCATTATGACAATGGTGGTGAGTATTGTGGTAGAGATGATGTGACAAGACGCAACATTGGACTATTTGTGAAGTACCTTTAATAATGTGGCAGTGATGCTCAATATACAATGCATGAAAATCCTCAATAGAATGAGATTGTGGAGATGAGGAATCAAATGCTTCTTGGTATAGTGCGATATGCTTATTAATTCCTCACTACCCTAGTTTTTGTGGGGTGAAGCTTTGAAAACTGCAGCTTATATTTTGAATCAAGTGCTTAGTAAGTCAGTTCCTAAGACTCCATATAAATTATGGTCATAGAAGAAGCCTATTAAGGCAGTTCCTAAGACTCCATATGAGCTATGGTCATAGAAGAAGAAACTTAGTCTTCATCACTTCCATGTTTGGGGTTGTAGGTGGAAGTGAGGCCTGGCACAACCATGATTCAAGAGCTTGATCCAAATACCATCAGTGGGTACTTTTTTGGTTATTGTGTGGGATCAAGAACTTCCAAGTTTTATTGCCCATAGCACACCACCATAGTGATTGAGACAGTCCCGAGAAATCCATGTTGGGGATGATCTTTGGTACGAAGCCAAGGCCCGAAGAAATTGTGTTCAAAGAACACCTAGTTTTTATTAATGTGCCTATTGGCTACCCTTAATAACTGGTCATGTTGTTGACCAACATCTAATAGCCACTCCTGATAATGAACCAATTGAGGAATTAGAAAAAGAAGCCCTGGATGTAGTCATGGCCATACCCTTGAGGAGGTTAGATAGGGCATAGGCCTGCAATTTTAGATGACTACATTGTCTACTTATAGGAGCATGAGTATGATGTGGGTGATGTATCATATCTGACTACCTACAAAGAAGCCATTGCTAGTCCTTAATCCAACTTCTGGTTTGATGCAATGAAAGATGATATGACTTCCATGTCACAGAATAAAGTGTGGAGTTTGGTAGATTTTCTAGATGGTTGTAGACCCATTGGGTGCAAATGGGTGTTGAAGACCAAGCGCGATGCCAAGGGACAGGTAGAGAGATATAAAGCAAGATTAGTGGCTAAGGGTTATAGTCAACGAGAAGGTTTTAATTTCAAGGAAACCTTATACTCCCATAATCATTAAAGACTCTCCATGCATTATGGCTATAGTGGCTCATTTTGATTTTGAGTTACATCAGATGGATGTGAGGACAACTTTCTTAAATGGATACTTAATTGAAGATGTTTACATGTCTCAACCTACTGGTTTTGAGGAAGTTGTTAAGGATCACATGGTGTGTAAACTCCAAAAATCCATTTGTGGTTTAAAGCAGGCTTCTAGGCAGTGGTATCTCATGTTTGATGAAGTTTTCACTGCTAATGGTTTTAGGGAGAACATCGTTGATCAATGCATATATATGAAGGTCAGTGGGAGCAAATACATATTCCTGGTTTTATATGTTGATGATATTTTGCTCACAGCCAATGATATTGACCTATTAGTTAAGACAAAACAGTTATTGTTTAGGCATTTTGATATGAAGGATCTTGGGGAAACATCTTATGTCTTGGGCATACAGATACTTCACACTAGACCTAGTTACATTCTGAGATTGTCTCAACAGACATATATTGAACGCATTATGAAAAGGTTCAATATGCAATCATGTTCTTCCGGTAAGGCACTAATTGTAAAAGGTAATACATTTTCCAAAAGCCAATGTCCTCATAATGATATTGAGAGAGATAAGATGAAATCATTCCCTTATTCTTCACTTGTGGACAGCTTGATGTATGCTCAAGTATGCACACACCCTGATATTTCTTTTGTTGTTGGCGTGTTGGGTATGTATTTGAGTGATCTTAGTCAAAGCGATTGGAAAGCGGCCAAGAAAATTTTAAGGTGTCTTCAGGGTACCAAGGATCTCATGCAACACATATCGGCGTACCAACACTCTTGAGGTGGTTGGTTTTAGTGATTTCGATTATACAGGCTGCGTGGATGATAAAAAGTCCACTTCTGGTTATATCTTTATGATGGCTGAAGGAGCTGTTTCATGGAAAAGTGTCAAACAGACATTTACAACTTCTACTATGGAGGTAGAGTATGTGGTGTAATATGGTATAATCATGCAATATAGTTTATATTATTTCAACTTTGCAGAGATTATTCCTTCATTTTAGACCATTAGAAATTGTTTGTGATAATTAAACGATTGTATCTTTATCTAGGAACACTAGGAGAACTTATTGCTCTAAGCACATTGATGTGAAGTTCTATTTTGTTAAAAAAGAAAGTTGCAGAGTTCCTCATTTAAGTTGAGAACACGCCTACGACTAAAATGTTGGATTAATTTATTAATTATGGACTAAGCATAATCATGTTACAATTTTAATTGTGTAATTGTGCATGTTAATTATAGGTCATTTATGGAATGATTTAATATTAACTAGCTATGACCCATGGTTCTATCTTCTCTATTGCTTTGGTAAGCCCATTAAACCAAAACTCAATTGTTCATTTATGCCCTATATATAAGTAAATAGAAACTTTAGAATTGTTAAGGGGTTTTTGTAGAACAAGCAGGGGAGAAATGGTCCATCTTCAGCCTTACCTTTTTCTTTGATCTCATCCTTGCAGTTTGGAAGACAAATGGCTGCCCGACAATTCCGGATCCATGTCAGAATATGTTTTTCTATACACTATAATTGATATTCTTCTTTGTCTAGTCAAAGCTTTGTTTTATATTATGTATTTATCGGACCAATTTTACAAAATAAAACAACAATGTCATTCTTTTTTTCTGACATGATATTGTTCATTGTTATAATCTGTAGAAAACAATTATACAATAATTATAGCCATATTAGTGATGTAGATATAGAAAGAAGAGTTAAGATCTTCAAAGGGATAACAACTAATAGGAACAAGTTCATAAATCCTCATTGAATCAATTTCAATGCTTTCCTTACACTAAGGTTGGAATTACTTTGGGAGAGATCTCAAATTTTATTTTATTTTTGTTACCTTTAAATAGATTTTCCAAGAATATATGATGAGCTAATTATATCATAGTTCAGGGAATAGAAAGATAGAAACTTTTTTATTTTCATTCATTCTTATATTCTCAAACTTAGTGGTAAGAATTTGCAATTTGGAACCTTTTTAAAACAAATGTACCTTATTGAGTGACTTGAAATGTATCACATGTTTCCATTATGTTACTAGAGTTTGCCATCTTACACAACTCATATAGACAAACTCCGTCAAGATACTAAAGAAAGCCCTAACTGGCTTCACTTCCTTCATTATCAACTTTTGTCCCATTGGGGTTTTAAGTTTGATTCCACGGAAATTGGACTATTCAAAATGACCCTCTAACTCTGATTTGTTCCATACTAAACTTATAAGAGCAGAAAAAATATATATATATTTATCTACAGAATTAAGAAAAGTTTAATTCTTATCCTACAAGGTTGAGAATCATTTTTTTTATTCACCATCATCTGCTAATTAAAAAGGCAAAGTCCAGTAAACATCCATAGAAGGGGTTGGGAGAGTGATAGTGGGTAGGTAAGTGAGTGTATTTAAAAATTATAATTTGATTACCCAAAAGATTTACTCTCTAGTACTTGTAATTTGATTAACTTCCGCAATGCAATAACCTCTAGTTGATCAAATGTATATTATTCAATCTTATTGAAGGGATGAAGGTTTTTAGTACAAGATTGAATGAATCCCACAAACTTGAGATCGAGAGTATGGTGTGGCTCATTAGGTTTTCTCTCAAATTATTTATTTATTTATTTATTTAGGAAAACCTATTCATTGTTCTAAAAGAGGTTATAGCAGGTATACATAGATAAATATTCTAAAGAAAACGATATTTTAGAAGACATATTTGGATTCCTATTTTTGAAAACCATTTTCTATTGTAAAAAACAATGAAAAGGAAAATATGAAAAACCGTTTGAGTTTTTTTTTTTCTGAAAAACATAAAACACAAAAACATTAAATTTAAATAAGAACGAGTTTTAGAAATACAAAAACTATTTTAAAACAATTGCCAAAGAAACAAGCATGATGTTAAGTTTCTAAAATCAAATTTAAATTAAATTTTTCCCAACCTTAGTAGAAAACAAGGCATGAGTGCTTGGTGCATCAGTCTCTAAAGTGCTTGAAGTAGAGCATTGCTCCCTTACTCCTGGTGCACTAATAACCTTTGAAAGTTATGCTAATACTAAATTAATCAAAATTGTAATTGAAATAAAAAGAATACTCTTAAAAAGGGTCAATATTTTTTAATTCCCTCCTTCACCCCCATCATGAGCATTTTATACTAAACTTTGGTTTTCTGTAAAAACTCTATCTCTGTCAAAGAGCTAGTTAGCTTGATTTTTTTTTTTGAAAGAAAATTTTGTTGTTCATATAGTTGTGATTTTCTCAAGGCAATAGAAGGTTAAGCTAGCAACTAATAAGAAGCTACTGTCAGATGTTTAATTTTAAAGCAATTTGTATCCCTCCTTGCTAGTTTTGTACACCTATAATCAGTTTTTTAGGTGAATTTTAGGTTGCAAATGGCTCCTATCTGAATTTAGCTATTGATCACCAATTGCTGAATTATGTACACCACTCAACATATATGAAAGCTATTATAGCTTGGTTTCAAGAACACAAACTCCATAATTGTCAGTATTTTTTAAACTTATCATAAGCAAAACGAAATTAATCAATCTACAATCGAAAGCTGAGAATTAATCAATCCATAATCAAACTGCGTGATTACAAACTATATTTATGAAATAATATACATATTTGAGTTATTACATAGTTAGGTGTCTTATAGTATTTAATTTATTTTTTGTTAATCATTTTTTAGTAAAGATGACGATGGATTTACTTCACTATATTGCGTGTATGGACACATGCATGATTCACCATTATGAAAATACCACATAGGACATGGACACACTATATGGGGCATGGTCACACCATACATATCAATCTAATTAAGCAACTAACTATTATAGTTAAAATTAAATAGCAACCATTAACAAGGGTAGTTCACATGTCTGCTTGGTTTATCAACTAAGTAAAAACCAACTAATTAGGTACTATTAGCAATTGATTACTAGAATAATGGGAATATACACAAGGAGCATGATGGATTATCACTAGTTTCAATGAAGCGATTTAATACCTTTACCAATAAATTTATGGACATTTGGTTTAAAATAAATTTTCAAATGACAAGTCCATATTGATTTTCTTATATTTGTGAAGAAGTTTTCCATTTTTAGTACACTAATCTCATGGTGTTTTTGTTAAAAACTATTCTTATTGATAAAGGCGAACACGAGAACCATAGATGGAAAGACCATGTTTGTTTATTATGTTTTGCAGATGTTGAGGCTAGTATGTAAATATGCCAATATTATGCCTTTGATTATTAATTTTTGTTTTTACTTCTATTCAATTGGAATTACATTGTTGTAGTATTTTTCTTGTATTCCAAGCTAAGATCTCTCTCATAAACCTATTTCACCTTCTTTACCACTTGAGTTATAATACTCATGATATACTCCTTTGATTGATAAGGAGGAGTAGAACTTTTATTAGGAAAGTTTATGTTTGATTCTTGTAAAATGTAAGGTAGACGCTTGATTTGCAAAAATTTGAGTGAAATAGAAATGAAAAAAATTAAAAGGAAAGGGGTAAATGAACAGTAAATTAGAAAAATAAAAAAGGGTTACCGTTATTAAATTATTTTTATATATTAATTCAAACTCAATTCATTAACTTTAAACTTCTATATAAAAGATTAAATAATTTAAAAATATTTAAGAGCTTAGTGATGATTATTTTTTAAACATAGTTTTAAAACAGATTTTGAAACTATTCATAATACTGTAAAACAAAAATTTGTTTAGAAGTTTGTAAATATTTTTACCTTGTTTTCATATAGTTTAGAAATTATTTAATATCACATTAAGGGAGAAGAAATATTTAGAACGAATTTATTAATTGACTTGAATGTAATCTTAATTTATTCTCCCTTCTATCTTTTCTTTCTTCTTCTTTTTTTTTTTTTTACATTTTTCTCCAAATTTTATGGGAATTAAATATAATATAAAAGAAAGTGGAACTTTAAAAAACAAACATAGAAAAAATAATTATTTTCATGTTACTTCAAACTAATTTAAATTATTTAGATCTTTTTATAGCAAAATTAAACAATTTGAAATATAAAAGATCTTCCCAACCAAATATAACCTTAACATTACTAATTTAATATTTTTCCAAAGGGTAGAGAAAGCCTAGGCAAATCATGAAGAGGACCGTTTGAAAAGATTCGATATATGATAAGAAAAAAAAAAATTCTCATGCTCTCGAAATATATTTAATCTAAAAAATAACCTGGACAAATGATTGAGGAAAACATGCTACAAACAAAAAAGAAATGAAGAACCAGAGATATATAGTCAACAAAGGCAGCCCATTATGGTAGCTCCACTATGGTTATCACTTATCAGTAGTGGAGATCATATGGGTTACGGGTTTGGTGACATCCTAAGCCCCTTTGGCCACATGGCTTTTTCCACTTTGGTATTATAATCTAGAATTTTCCTCCACTTTTCTGGTGATTTTGCCCATAAATACCTGCCTCTCTGCTCCCACTATCACATAGAGCTTCTTTGCTATCACTCCATTTTTGCCTACATTATCATTTGATATGGCTGCTTTGAGGTCTCTGGCTCTTGTTCTTTTGCTCCTTGCAACTTCTGCTTTTGTGTCTGAGAGTAGTAGTAGGAATGCAAGGAAGGTCTTGGGAATTGGGCTTGGAACTGGGTTGGGTTTGGGCTTGGGTTTAGGTGGTGGAAGTGGCTCAATTTCTGGGTCCGGTTCTGGATCCGGTTCCGCGTCTGGCTTGGGTCCCTTCTCTGGATCTAGGTCAGGTTCCATCTCTGAATCTAGGTCTGCTGGATTACCAGATTTAGGTTTGGGATCGGGTTCCGGGTCAGCTTCTGGTGCCGGTTCTGAAGCGGGTTCTGAGGCTGGGTCATCTGCTGGATCCCGGGCCGGTCAAGGGTATGCAAGCGGTGAAGGATCAGGATACGGGTCAGGCTATGGGAGGGGAGGTGGCAACTGATGATTAGAAGACGCAGTCATGCACTAGTAGTTTAGTAGCGATATATAAGAGATGATTCATCGTTATGAATATAAATAAGTTGGTGAATCTAATAGCCTTTCTGCTTGTTTTCTGCTTGTAATTGTTTGTTTATTATGAGGAAGATGATGCAAGATCTACACATCTCATCATATGTATTCGTTTCTTAATCTTACAGTTTATAAAATGAATGTTGATCTCTTTGAGAAAATCATTATATACAACAAATGCTTTAAGAAACACAAATCGAAAAGGAAAAAGGGAGTATAGAGCATGTTTGCTTACGGTTTTTTTAAACTGTTTTATGTTGTAAAAAACAAAAAGAATAAGGAAAACATGAGAACACGTTTGGTTTAAAAAAAAAAAAAAACCATAACACAAAAAGTACTAAATTTAGATAATAAAAATGGTTTTATCATCACAAAAAATGATGACATTACCATCCAACCTGTAAGTGAGATGATTGAGGTTTCTTCTAACTTAACCATTTGTCTAGAATTCGAGTCACATGAATCTTGGCAAAATTTTTATGGTAGAAATTTTAATCCTTGTGGTTCCTCATAGCTCATATGAGGACTACCTAAATATGGTATGGCAAAACCAAATTTTAATGTATGCATAAAGTTAAAATGATAAGTGATAATTCTAACATTAAATTAAATAAATTACATCAACATTTTCTTAAAATCATGATATGATTACAAGAAGTACTTAGAGCTTGCCAACAAAAAATAAGAAACATAAAATCGTGCATGAATTGGTAAACAAGTTTGCAATTCATGGGAAACAAAACAAAAGTAAATTAAATGTTATGCTTAAGGCCATGATAAGTAACGTGGCAATTGATCTTAATATATTTGATCATTTGATGAAATATATAGTTGTCCAATAATTTGAATCATATTTATTTTATTATAATACATAGGAATAGAATAAGAAAGAAAGCTTTTTGATGATGCTTTTGTCGGAGGCGGGAGTTGGGCGTGTGGGGGGTCGGTGGGCTGGCCGGATCGTTTGGCCCGGGATGCGGCGTGCGGATTGTGTGGTGGGGAGTAGGATCGCTGCACTTGTTTGGGTGAGTGCTGCGGGCTCAGATGAACCTCTGCAAGCAAAGAAAGAAGGAGGTCGAGGGTGTGCGGGTGGCGATCACTAGTCGGTTTCTTTCTAAGAGAAAAAAGGGCATTTGGGGCGAGTGTATGCGTTAGAATTGGCGTACCTTTCACCGCTGGGGTGGCCATGTATTTATAGTAGATGATCATGACAACTTTCCTAATTGGTTTATGATACTGAATAGTATGTTTCCTAATTGGATGATGACACTAAATAGTATGTTTCCTAGTTGGAGGATGATATAATATTTCTCTCATTGGGTAGGAGATTTTCTTTCCTTATTGTAAACCAATTAATAAGGGATAATTGAGGGGTGGTAATTGGGGAATATCTTACTTTCCTTATTGATAAGATTTGGTTTGATTTACAGGATAAGCAGTTATTGAGAATTATCCTACTTTCCTTATTGGCGAGATTTAGTCTGATTTGCAACCTTCCTTATTGGCGAGATTTAGTCTGATTTGCAAGATAAGCAGTTATTGAGAATTATCCTACCTTCCTTATTGGCGAGATTTGATCGATTTGGGATGTAGGCCTTCCCGATTATCCCATCATGGCCTTTGGGGCCAGTGGGTGAGCTTCCGTTTGAGCCGGCTAAGGAGCTTGGGTGTTTTATAATGCACCGCCTCTCCTTTGGGCCTGAGTAGTGGGCTGCGGCCTATTTTCAGACCCATCGGTTGCCCCGACCTTGCGCGATTGTGCGTGGGCGAAACGTATCTTTCTTGTCAGTGTGACTTTACGTGTCGGCTCGAGTGGATTGGTTGGGCTTTGTCGTCGATACTTATGTGCGGTGATAACAATGACTTTTCGATTCTCGTGCTCATTTCTTCCCCAAATATCGTCTTGCGTTCCTTGATCAAGAAAGTTTTTCTTTGCTTTTTAGTAGTCCGGTTCTCTTTCCATAGTATTCCATCCCAGTTGAGTTCTTCAAAGTAGTATTGAGCTCAGATGTTGACCACTTTGGCCAGGTGGTCGTTAAGTGCGTGGCACGAGATGATAGTTGGGCCCTTCAAACTGAGGCTGCTTCAGGTTGTGAAATTTGCATGCTGAGCTGAGCCACGACTCTGGGTAACCGTCTGGTTGGTGGTGAGCTCTTTGCGGTACGGTGGGCTCGTGAAATTTGAATGGCATTGATCCGCCTCTTGAGGCTGCATGAAAACTGTCTGAGTGGTTGAGCTCGTCGATTGTGGCTCTTTGAGCTCCGTCATTGATTTGCTGAGTTGAGGCGGTTACCACTGGCGCATGACTTGTTTTTGTGAGTTTGTCAATGCGGCTGGGCTCCGTCAGGCCCGATTTTCTTGAGTCAAAGCGATTCCTAGAATTGCATGGCACAGTGTAGAATAGTTGAGCTCGTCGATCTGGCTGGCAGACTCTTCGGCTGGGATTGATACGAACTAATGATTCATAGGTACGCATGACTTGTTTTTAGTGAGAGCTGTCCCGATGCATTCTTGACCCCTCCGTTAGGTGACTTGCGTGAGTTGAGCGATTCCTTGATTCCATGACTTGTTTTTGGCGAGCTGGATTAATCTGTTCTTGCGACCCTCCGTTAGGCGGCTTGCATGAGTTGTATTGATTCATGATTCCATGACTTGTTTTTGTGAGCTCGTCGTCTGGCTAGCGACCTCCATTGGCTGACTTGCATGAGTTGAACTAATTTCAGCAAAGTTTGCATGATCACGTGGCGTCACATGATGAATTGTTGGCGCGTCAATTTGAGTTGGTGGAGGCTCTATTGGGCGACTCTTGGTATGTTGTCTTCTTTGGGAGGAGGCTCGTCAATGCGAGCGAGTTGGGGCGGAGCTCGTCCACGTGAACAGTTGGGGCGAGCTCGTCAATGCGGCTGATTGGGCGAGAAGCTCGTCCCTGTGAGCGGTTGGGCGAGATAGTCAATGCGGGACGGTTGGGAAAGGCTTCGTTAGCGTGAATGGTTGGCGAGCTCGTCCACGTGAGCGGTTAAGGGTAGAGCTCGTCCATGTGTGAAGCTGTTGGGGAAGAGCTCGTCACGTGAGCGATTGGCTGAGCTCGTCAATGTGAATAGTTGGGGCGGGGAGCTCGTCCACAATGAGGTAGTAGGAGGAGCTTCGTCTATGCGAATTACTAGGAGAAGAGCTCGTCGTCTGACTCAGGTTAGGCGAGCTCGTCCATGTGAAGGCCCATTGGGAAGAGCTGAATCAATCTTATTTCTTTGGAAGGCATCCGCTGAACTATTGGGAAGAGCTCGTCAATGTGAAACTGATTGGGGCGAGCTCGTCCTGTGGCCCAGTAGGGGAGCTCGTCTATGCGAATTGCTAGGAAGAGCTCGTCAATGCGAGCTTGATTGAGGCGGGCCGAGTCCATGTGAACCGCTAGGAAGGCTGTCGTGCGACGGTTGGGCTGAGCTCGTCCATGTGAGCTTCGGGAGGCTTGTCATCTCGACCCCGGAGTTGGGCGAGGGCTCGTCCATGTGAAATCTTTGGGAGAAGAAGAAGAGCCGTCAATGCGACGAGTTGGGCCAAAGCCCGTCCATGTGAAGCGCTAGGAAGGCTCGTCGATATGAGCTTGTTGGCGAGCTTCGTCTATGGCGCTAGGAAGAGCTCGTCAGTGCGAACTGTTGGGTAGAGCTCGTCCATGTGAACTGCTAGGAAGAGCTCGTCAATGCGAACAGTTGGGCAGAGCTCGTCCATGTGAACTGCTGGGAAGAGTTCGTCAGAGTGAACAGTTGAGTAGAGCTCGTCCATGAATTCTTTGGGATGAGTTCGTCGGAGTGAGCTTGATTGAGTAGAGGCTCGTCCATGTGGTGTTGGGATAGGCTCGTCATAGTGAACGATTAGTGAGGCTGCGTCCAAGTAAACTGATGGGAAGAGCTCGTCAATGTGAATTGTTTGGCTTCGGGCGTTGTGGCCTTGGTGGCAATGTAGCATGAGTTGTTTGACGCTTCGTTTAGAAGCGGCGTGGCTGTCTTCGAGTGGATCACCTCGTCAAATTGAAGCGGCGTGGCTCGAGCGCTATGGCAGTGGCAATGTAACTGGTGTCGGCCGTTTGGCGGCGTGGCATGTCTTTGAGTGGGTCACCTGCGTCAAATTGAGCGGCGTGGCTCGAGCGTATAATGTGGTGGCAATGTAGCTGAGTTGATCGACTCGTTTAGGCGGCGTGGCACGGAGCGGCGCGTGTCAGAAACTATCAGCCTTGGTGGCAATGTGGCACGAGTTGATTTGGCTTCGTTTAAGTGGCGTGACACATCTTCAGTGGATCACTGGTCATCGGCGTGGCTCGGCGTATGGCGCCCAGTGGCAATGTAACTTTGAGTTGTCGGCCGTTTAGCGGCGTGGCTGTCTTGAGTGGATCACCTCGTCCAGATTGGCGGCGTGGCTCCGGCGCTATGGCTGGCGGCAATGGCTGTGTTGATCGACTCGTTTAGAAGCGTGGCTTTGTGTTGAAGTGGATCACCTCGTCAAATTGGCTTGTGGCTCGGCGCTATGGCCTTGGTGGCAATGTAGCCTGAGTTGATCTGACTCGTTTAGGCAGCGTGGCCTGTGCTGAGTGGATCACCTCGTCAAATTGAGCAGCGTGGCTCCGGGCGCTATGGCCTTGGTGGCAATGTAGCCTGAGTTGATCGGCTCGTTTGAGGCGGCAGCTATCTTTAGTGGATCACCTCGTCGAAATTGACGACATGGCTCGAGACACTTTGTGGCGCGGTGGCGATGTAACTGGGTTGATCGGCTCGTTTAAGCGGCGTGGCTGTCTGGAGTGGATCACCTCGTCAAGTGGCGTGGCTCAGGGCCTTTGTGGCCGCGGTAGCAATGTGGCGGTGGTCGACTCTTGTGGCTGTGCGGAGTAGATGAGCTCGTCGATGGTGGCGTTCAGTGAGTGGCGATGTAGCGGGAGTGGCAGTGGCTGTTTGGTCGACTCTTAAGGCGGCGGTGGCTAGTGTAGAGTAGATGAGCTAGATCCCAGTGGTGGGCGTTCAGTAGAAGTGGCGATGTGGCCGGGTTCGAGTGCTTTGGCCTTCTTATGGATGGCGGTTCTGTTGCTCTGTAAGCCATATTTTGAAGATTCTGCTTTTGTTTCGGCTTCTCGAGAGCCCAGCGGGTTGTGTTGTCGCCGTGAGGGAATGTCATGGCCTTCTTGAGTGCCGGCGCCTCAGTGGTCATCGCATCACGTACGGTGAGTTGTTCTAACTCTTCTGTTAGACATTGATTGGTGGTAGTGCCTCCACCTGGAATCCGTTTAGCTGCATTGTTTCTTCGTAGGGAGTCGGCTATACATGTTGCACGGTTGATGACGCATCCTTGGAGGATTAGGCGTTACTCACCCTTTGTGTTCAGTCGATACCATCGATGGCGAGAGATCAGTTATATTTATAAAGGAACTATCGTTCCCACAGAGCGCCAGTGATGATGCTTTTTCCAGCCGGAGCCCGGGCTGGAGAGTGTAGGGATTATTTAAGGCTGGACCGGATCGTTTGAGGGCTAGGATCTGCGGAGCGTACGGATTGTGGGCTGGTAGGATCATTGCCTGTTGTTGGTCTGCGGGCTCCGGAAGTAACTTTCCTCTGCAAAAGCAAAGAAGAAGGGGGGTCGGCGAGGGCTGTGCCCGTGGCCGCTCCGATGCCTAAGTCAGTTTCTTTCTAAGAGAAAAAAGAGACTGCTTAGAGGGCGAGTGTATGCGTTAGAATTGGCGTACCTTTCACCACTGGGGTGGCCATGTATTTATAGTAGATGATCATGACAACTTTCCTAATTGGATTATGATACTGAATAGTATGTTTCCTAATTGGATGATGACACTAAATAGTATGTTTCCTAGTTGGAGGATGATATAATATTTCTCTCATTGGGTAGGAGATTTTCTTTCCTTGTGTAAACCCGATTAATAAAGGGATAATTGAGGGTGTGGTGGGGAATATCTTACTTTCCTTATTGATAAGATTTGGTTTGATTTACAAGATAAGTAGTTATTGAGAATTATCCTACTTTCCTTATTGGCGAGATTTAGTCTGATTTGCAAGATAAACAGTTATTGAGAATTATCCTACCTTCCTTATTGGCGAGATTTAGTCTGATTTGCAGGATGTGGGCCTTCCCAATTATCCATATCATCGGCCTTTGGGGCGAGTGGACTGGGCTTTCGTTTGGGCAGCCTTCTAGGCAGGTGTGCACGGGGCCCTGTCTCTCCTTTGGGCCTAGTGAGTGGGCCTGCGCGCCTATTTTTCAAACCCCATCACTTTAAAAAAAAAAAAGAATAAGAAAGAGAAACACTCATATTTAAGAAAAAAAAATCAATATAATCGAACCGTCAATGAATAGATTCATGCATCCTAATAACATGATACTTAAGCTTACGTGAAAATCTAAAACGACAGTCTTCTCACATACGAATTCCTAATATATATATATATATATATATATACACACACATACAAAATTCAATATTAGACTTGTGATCTCCGAGGTCATTGGCCAAGTAAAAAATTAGAATATGATTATTGCAACTAGAAAGACAAGGTGTATACAATAGCCCACATGCCAAATTAATTATAATAGGATATACAACAAATTGACAAATAATGTAAACAAAATAATCAATGCCTAGGCATGTGATGGTAGAATATACCAAGCTACCATGCTAAAAGTGTACAATAAGAGAATAATAATTCATTAACCTAAACATTTATTTATTAATCAATATGTAATTGAAAAGAAAAACAATTATTTCCTTCAAATTAAACTTTGCAAACTAGAGACATGAATTTTTCAATGAATCCTGATGATGCTTTTCAAGCAGGCCAGAATTTGGAGCGTGTAGGGGTCGTTAAGGCCGGACTCGGATTCTTTGGCCAATTTGGGATCACGGGCTTTTGGATTGTCTGGGCTGAAGTATGACTGCTCTTATCTGGAGATCACGCAAACCTTAATTCGTAGCACTTCTCTACAAAACAAAGGAAGAAGAGTCGGCGGGCTTTGCCGGTGTGGCCGCTCAGATGCTAGAATCGGTTTCTTTCTTGAGAGAAAAGAGAGATTGCTTAGAGGGCGAATGTGTTGCATATGAGTATGTGTCTAAGAATGTGGATGAATGTTGGCGTACCTTTCACCGATGGGGTGGCCTCGTATTTATAGTAGATGTTCAACTAATTGGATTGTGATTATGAGTCCTTCCCATTGGATGAGATATTTCTTATTTTGAGAATCCCATATGGTTTGGTACGGGATAAAAAGCGGTTACTTGGGATAGTCTCCTTTCCTTATTGGTGATAAGGGATCTGATTTGATGGGCTGTAATGTCGTGGATTATCTTGCTTTCCTAACTGATAATGTTTAATATGATTGGCTGGATAGTATATGATTGGGGATCATTCTATTTTCTGTACCTATGAGAGTCTTCCCATAATCTCTGCAGGCCGATCTTACTGGCTTAGTTCGTAGATCATGGGGCTGCTGGGTTATCAAAACTGATCTCTAAAGCGGGTGGGCCTTGACTGGGCCATCGATCAAGTAGTCACAGTACTTCGGAATGGGTATGTCCAGCGGATCGGGCCTTTACCTCGAGTTGATGTCTTTCTCTTGGGCCTAGTGAGTGGGCCTGCGCGCCCTGGCCACCAAACCCTATCGGTTGCCCCGGCCCTTGGAGTGCGGTTGTGCGTGGGCAAGGGTTGTATCGTTTCTTGCGTCGGATGCAATTTCCACATGTCTGTTTGGGGGGTGGGTTTGTTAAGGATTAGTCGCCGTCATATGTCTTGTGATAATGATGACTCTTGGGTTTTCGCGCTCGTTTCTCCTACCCCTTCTAATTTCTTTTAGTCTCTTTCGCAGACTTCCTCCGTCCTGTGCTTCTCTGGTCCTCTAACCTCTTCCGCGATTTCGTACTTTATTTACTCATAGTTCATTGTTTGAGCCTTTTGTGTAGAGTCTTTTTCTGGTATTTTTACTGAGGTTGCTCCTTTCATCTTATCCCTGGGACCAGTGCGTCTCTACCTCCTTGATTTCTCTTCGACGAGGCGCTAGGGTTGAATTGGTAGTTTCGTTTTATTATTGGAGTCGGGTTGTTCTTCCTCATCTTCACGTATTGGCGATGACTCTTCGGAGTTGTTGCCGGCTGCAGACGGGTTAGGGAGATGCTTAGGCGGATTCGGGCTGTAGTTGAACCCGGCGTTGGCTGGGGCGCCTCCTCTTCCTTGGATAAGGGTAAAGAAAATAAACCCCTAATTACATATCTGGGGGGTCGGATTACCTTAAATCCGTGGAGTCCCGACATCTTTGTGACTATGGGACCTAGTAAGGTCGGTCAGCCGTATGGGGTTACCTTCTTGGCGTTCTCGACCTCCTCTTGGCGTCGCAGGGTCTACAGACTCAGCGTCTTGACTTTATGTAGCTTAGTAGGCGGGATGGTATGTTTTTGAAGTCGCCTTTGACAATGGTCTTTGTTTTCCACTGCAACCCTTCATGAAAGGGTTCTGCTGACATTTCAGCGTTTGTCGCTGACTCGCTTGACGGTTTGAAGGGCGTTTTGGTGGGCCTATTAGCCTTTTTTAGGGATAGAGGGCTCGGCATTCCTAGCGTGGCTTTGCTCCTTCATCTTTTTAGCCCAAAGGAGACCACCGAGGGCTTCCTATATTTCTCCAGACGTTCCGGAGCTCCTCTGGTGATCTCCGATCTTCCTTCTTCGCATAGGTCATGGAAGGGACGCTATTTCTTTGTCAACGGTTTCAACTGGAAATACAATCCTTCTGACAGGGACGACACTCTGGGTGTTCCAACGGCTTGGAGCGCCCCTGATAATCTTCGTGAGTATTTGCACTATTTTCGGCATGACTTGTCTAAAGGTGATTGAATGAATGTTTCTGATTTTATATTGCCTTCATGTTTCCCAGGTGCTCGTCTTGACCTTAGCGCCGAAGATAATGTCATAGCTCTGGCGTTGGCGGAATGTCCTGCTCGTCCTTACGCAGAGTTGATAAAGTCGGACATTCCTGGCCCATCTAATCTGAGGTCCGCACGTTCCTCTGCTTCGAGGCCTTCGCCTCCTTCCACCCTAGGAGTCTCCTCCATTGGGCTTACTGCTGCCACTCCTACCAGGGGAGAGATTTTGGTTCATTTGGGGGCGATGTCTCGGAAGCCCCGGAGTGCGAAAAGGAAAAAATCAAGTTCAACGGGGCCAGAGCCGATTCCGGCCAAGGTTCGAAGTGGGGCGTCTCGGCTTCTCCTGCTTCGAGAGCCCAGGAGGCGGGCACCGTCGCTGCCCCCAGCCGAGGCTCCAGCGGTTCCCCCAGGCCTCCTTCTAAACTGTCGTGAAATGAAAGTCTCTTGAGTGTGACCGTCGAGCAATGGATTGGTGGATTAATGCTTATAGTAGTTTGGAATCGCCCGGAGAATGCCCAGTCACCTCCTGGAAGGCGGCGGAGAATTCTGAAGAAAGAGCCGAAACCAAAGTTGACGAAACATGGACTCTTTGCTCTCTAATGCCCGAACTCGCGGCGGTGCGGTCGTCCGTCCTCAGGATTCTGACCTTGGGAGGTCGAGCGTTACTGGCGACGAGGGCTTTGGCCCCATCCCTTCGAGGGGTTGCATCGGTAGAAGTTTCAATCGTGCTTACTCCCATGCGATTCCGTGTTGAGGCGTTAACTTCATGTTTGATATCTGCGGGTAGCCACTCATTTGAAGGGCGACTGAAAAGGCGAGCTAAATGAAAAGCACGTGAGGTACCGGTTGCATAAGGCGGGGCGGCGATCTCACGTGCGAACGAGAGCCCAGAACTCTGGGAGCGGCGCGGGATATGAATGAAGAAGTGGGCGACTTAAATCCGATCTAAAACGCAGCTACCCGCGTCCAGCTCGCTCGGGGCGAGAGAAAGTAAGAAGATGAGGTCGAGAGTAGCGACGGCGGCCGGCGAGCTTGGGAGGTTCGAAGTGCGCTCACAGAGCCGTCGCGAAATGATTTGATTGGGACCCAGAGGGGCTAAAGTCACCCCTTGATGTGAGCTTCAAATGGTTAGGGGGCTCATCACATCCGGGCGGCTGCGGGATCTTCAAGTGGAGCCTTCTGGCGTGGCCCAGTGGTGATCGATCGATGAGGAAACCTGACGCTTCAGAAGCGGCCCGTTGCGAAGCTTAAGTCAGATCTTTGCTAGAGGCTGCACCAAGTCGTGAGTCCTCGAAGCGCAAACTTGGCGGAAACGACTGAATGAGGTGTCGCGGATTCGCAGCGTAGATCTTCATCGGCGGGTTAGTTTGGTTGCTCGGGTGGGTTATTAGACGGCGGGGATGAGCCGGCGCTCGAGTGGAGCCTCTGGGTGGCTCGCTTTTCACGGAAAGTTGTTCACGTACTTCAGTCCCGGACTTCAGCCCGACCTCCCAAGCGACGAAGGCGGAGGAATCTTTTCTCACGAACTATTCTGGATCAGGTACTCCTCTTGAGGCCCGTTCCCCATCTTGGTAAGTCCGTTCCTCCTATTGGCGCGTCGGAACTCCTGCTCATCTCTGTTTGCACGATGTCGACTTATATATATATATATATAAATATATATATATATATATACTATATATATATATATATATATATATATATATATTTATCTACCCGTTTTCTTTTTGTCGGGCACGGGGGCTGAGACCTATCTTAGCCCTCCTTTTAATAAATACTCATTTTTTAAAGATTTGCGTTCTCACTGGGGTGTTTTTACTTTTCTCCTTGAACTGAATAGCTCGCATTGAGGGTCTGAGCAATCAGGCTCGTCAAACTGAGTCATTGAGGCCTCGTTTTCTATTTTGCTCGGGATGGCCCGGTTCCTAGGTTGTACGGTCGGTGTAGGTGGAGCTCGTCGGCCCGAGCCTCACAGCCTTCGTCGGGCATGCGGCATGAGTTGATCACGGTTCCTTAGAATTTGCACGATCACATGCGGTGAGGTCGATCAATGCGAGTTCTGCCGACTTCCATCGGCTAACTTGTGTGGAGTCGACACGATTTCCTGGATTCGCGTTTTGCTCTTAGGTGAGGTCGTCAATGCAAAAATGGAATTGGGTAAGGCAGGGCTCGTCAATGTGAGCGGCTGGCGGGGGCTCGATCCATGTGAGGCCCGGAGGAAGAGCTTGTCAAGGTGAACGGTTGAGTGAGGCTCGTCAAGAGTGTTCTTGATGGGAAGAGCTCGTCAATGTCGAAACGATTGAGTAAACTCGTCAGTGAGCGATGGGAAAACTCGTCAATGTGGTGTTGGCGGGAGCTCGTCCATGAGGCGAAAGGAAGAGCTCGTCGAGTGAGCGGTTGAGTAGAGCTGCGTCCAAGTAAACTGATGGGAGAGCTCGTTCAGTAATAATTCTTTGTCGGGATCTCGTCCAAAGTGAGGCGATGGGAAGAGCTCGTTAATGTGAATAGTTGGCAGAGGCTCGTCCATGTGAACTGATGGGAAGAGCTTGTCAAAGTGAATAGCTGGTAGGAGCTCGTCCATGTGAACTGATGGGAGGAGCTTGTCAATGTGAACAGTTGAGTAGAGCTCGTCCAAGTGAACTGATGGGAAGAGCTCGTTAATGTGAATTGCTGGCAGGAGCTCGTCCATGTGAGCCCGAAAGGAAGAGCTCGTCGGAGTGAGCGGTTGAGTGGGGCTCGTCAGTAGAGGCGATGGGGAGGAGGCTCGTCAATGTGAATTCTTTGTGGGATCTCGTCCAAGTGGGCGATGGGAAGGCTCGTTAATGTGAATGGTTGGCGGGGCTCGTCCATGTGGGCGATGGGAAGAGCTTCGTCAAAGTGAATAAATTTGGCCAGGAGCTCGTCGTGGTGATGGGGAAGAGCTGCGTCAATGTGACAGGTTGAATAGAGCTCGTCAGTAAAAGCGATGGGAAGAGCTCGTCGAGAATGGTCTTTGTCAAGAGCTGTCCATGTGAGCCCGAGGGGAAGAGCTGGAAGTCGGAGTGAACGATTGAGTAGAGCTCGTCGAAGTAGCGATGGGAAGAGCTCGTCGGGAGAGTAGTGCTGTCGGGGAGCCGTCGAAGTGAAGTTGATGGGGAAGAGCTCGTAATGTGAATAGTTGAGTAGAGCTCGTCAAGTAAGCTGATGGGAAGAGCTCGTCCAAGGTAATTCTTTGTCGGGGCTCGTCAGGTGAGGCGCGATGGGAAGAGCTCGTTAATGTGAATAGTTAGTGGGGCTCGTCGAGTAGGCGTGGGAAGAGCTCGTCGAAGTGGTGCATCGGGAGCTCGTCCAAGTGGGCGGGGAAGGAAGAGCTCGTCAAAGTGAACAGGTCGAGTAGAGGCTCGTCAAAATGCGCCCGATGGGAAGAGCTCGTCAAAGTGAATTCTTTGGCGGGAGCTTGTCCGTGTGAGCTGAGGGGGAAGAGCTCGTCGATGTGAGCCGGTTGAGTATGGCTCGTCGAAATGGCGATGGGAAGAGCTCGTCGAGTGAATTCTTCGGGGGCTCCTCCATGAGGCGAGGGAAAGGCTTGTCGGGAGTGAGCGATTGGTGAGCTCGTCCAAGTAAGCGATGGAAGAGCTCGTCGAATAATTCTTTGTCAGGCTCGTCGAGTGAGCGATGGGAGAAGAGCTCGTTAATGTGAATAGTTGAGTGAGGCTCGTCGAGTAAGCGATGGGAAGAGCTCGTCGAGTGGTGTCGGGCTGGAGTCAGGTGAGAGGCGGGAAGGCTCGTCAGTGCGAACAGTTGAGTAGAGCTCGTCCAAGTAAACTGATGGGAAGAGCTCGTCGGAGCGAGATAGTTGGTGGGAGCTTGTCCAAGTAAGGCGATGGGAGGCTGGAAGTCGATGTGAATGGTTAGGTGGAGCTGCGTCCAGTGGTGATGGGAGGCTCGTCAATGTGAATAGTTGAGTGGAGCTCGTTCAAGTGAACTGATGGGAAGAGCTCGTTAATGTGAATTGCTGAGTGGACCTCGTCCAAGTGAACTGATGGGAAGAGCTCGTCAATGTGAATTGCTGGCAGGAGCTCGTCCATGTGGCGAGAGGGAAGAACCGTCGAGTGAGCAGATTGAGTAGAGCTCGTCAAAATGAAGCTGATGGCGAAGGCTCGTCGAGTGAATTCTTTGTCAGGAGCTGCGTTCAAATTGAAGCGATGGGAAGAGCTCGTTAAATGTGAATAGTTGGCGGGGCTCGATCCATGTGAGCGTGGGAAGAGCTCGTCAAAGTGAATGGCGGCGGGGCTCGTCCATGTGAACCCGAGAGGAAGAGATCGTCAGTGTGAGCAGGTTAGTGGGGCTCGTCTAAGTAAATTGATGGGAGAGCTTCGTCAATGTGATCGCTGGGCTCTGTTTGTGGCCTTGGTGGCGTTGAGAGATAGCGATATAAGCTAAGTGGCCAGTGGCGCTTTGTTGGTTTGACTCTGAGGCGCGTGGCTGTGTAGGTAGATGAGGCTCGTCAATGGTGGCGTTCAGTAGAGTGTGATGGCAGTGGCAATGTAGCTGGTACGGTCGACTCTTGAGCGGCGTGGCTTTGTCAAGGTAGATGAGCTTGTCAATGGTGGCGTTCGGTAAGTGGCGATGTAGTGGCAATGTAACTGGTGGTTTTGACTCCTGAGGGCGTGGCTGTGCGGAGTAAGATGAGCTCGTCGATGGTGGGTGATTTCCGGCCAGTGGCGATGTGGCGGTGTGATGTAGCTGGCTGGTCTAACTCCTGACGGCGTGGCTGTGCGGCCAGATGAAGCTCGTCGATGGTGGCGTTCGGCCAGTGGCGATGGCCAGATTAATGTAACTTTGAGAAACTAATTTTTTATAGGTTGCCTCCCGTGTTTTGCTTTCAGTTTGAGTCCTTGGCCCCGGACTTGCTTTGTTTTGGTTCTTCTTCTCTAGATAACTTTGGTGAAGCTCTTCCATTCTTCCTCCTACTTGAATGGTGCTTGATCTTTATCTGTTGACTTTGAATTCTTCTCGATGTAGGTCCTTATTGTCTTGCTCCCGAATGCTGTTGCTTGACACCTGCTTGTGTATGGCCCGCTCCATTTGGATTTGACTTCACGGAAACAATTTCAGTCTAGAATTAAATAGTAGAACCTGTTCCCCTGCTCTGAACTCTTTCCTCAGGATCCTTTGATCATGTCATTTCTTTGTCTTATCCTTGAAGATTCTAGCATTATCATAGGCTTCATTTCTCAATTCTTCCAATTCAGACAGTTGGAACAATCTCTCTTCCCTTGCAGTTTTAAAATCGAAGTTCAACTTCTTGATGGCTCACATTGCCTTGTATTCGATTCAGAGGTAGGTGACATGGTTTGCAGCTCATTTTTGTATGGGGACATTCCAATGGGAGTTTTGTATGCAGTTCTGTAAGCCCAAAGTGCATCATCAAGTTTGGAAGACCAATCCTTCCTGCTTGAGCTCACAGTCTTTTCAAGTATTCTCTTAATCTCCCTGTTGGAAATTTCTGCTTGTCCATTAGTCTGGGGATGATAAGCTAGACTCATTACATGCTTGATCCCATACCTGCTCATGAGTTTTGCAAATATTTTGTTTTGAAATGACTTCCCCATCCTTGTGATAGTTACGTTGTTCCAAATACACTCAAGTATTTTTTACAAGAAGCTCACAGCGCCAGTAGCATCATTCCTTGGACAAGCTACTGCTTCCACCCATTTGGAAACATAATCAGCTAGCTAGCCGGTATGTACGAGTTCCTGATGGGTGGGGAGAATAGTCTGGCATCAAAATCTATTTATACATCAAAGATTTGCACCACCATTATACCTCTTAGGGGCATTTCATTTAATTTCTTGATATTTCCAATCTTGGCATCTATCACACAACTTAACCCACTCGGCACAATCTCTACGAGAAGATAGTAGACCCGATAAAATCAGTTGGGTATCTTATGAGTTTATTCTTTCTCTGAAAAAATGCCCCATATGGTGATGCATAACATCATTCAGAATGTTGCCTTGTTCATTTCGCACATCTTCTTATTATCATGTCAACACCTCTTTTTTTTAAATAATAGTGGATCATCCCAAATATAATACCCTGGCTGTCGGTTAAAGTTTCCTCATACATTGGTAGTGAATTCGAGGAAGGAACCTCCCTGAAGCTAAATAGTTCACAATATCGACATACCATGGAGTTGGAAGGAAACTTTAAGCGAGTTGCTCATGGGAAGTTCTACGTGTACTTTCTCTTCTTCGTGATTAGCTAACACTCTTGACAAGTGATCGGCTATCACATTGTCACCCCGCACCTCCTTGATCTCAGAGTCGAACTCTTGCGATGGCGGCACCCGCCTTATCAATCTTGGCTTAGCTTCCTTCTTTGACATCGGGTATTTGATTCTTTGCATGATCGAGTATGAATAATAACATAGGATCCCAAAATGTATTGCCTGAATTTTCCGCAATGAAATACTATGGCTAGCATCTCACTTTTGTTGTTGAATAATTTTCTTGTGCTTAATTGAAGGTTACTAGCATAGTATATGGTCCTGAATATTTTCTCCTTTCTTTGCGGGGGCCGGCTCAGTTGCAAAATCAGCATCACACATTATTTCAAATCCCTGACCCATTCTGGTGCAGCCATTATAGGTGCTTAGACAATTTGATCTTGATTTCTTAAGCGCTGACCTTGCGAGGAGTCATCAAAAATTAAACCTAGTATCCTTCTCGATGTCACGCATAATGGTGCGGCTATTTTGAGAAGTCTTTGATGAATCTCTATAAAATCCGGCATGCCCCGAGAAGCTTCTTACTCCTTTTACTGTGGTGGAATTGGTGCAGAGTTTGTGTGATTATACCTTAGATTGGTCTTCTTCGGAGTCGTTAGCATAAATTTTATGCCCAAAGAACAATACAACAATTTACCATAAAATGGCATTTTCCCAGTCGATTACTTGCTTGTTTGTCTTAGCATCTTTGAAACACTTGTTTCAGGTTCTTGAAACACTGATCAAAGGCTGGATCCATACACAGTGAAAGTCATCCATAAAAATTTCCATAACCTCTTCAATCAAGAATGCGAGAATATTGACATCATACACCTTTGGAATGTAGCGAGGGCATTACCTGACCAATGACATCGCCGAAGGCAAAGGTACCATAGGGAGGCATGTGAGAGATGGCGGTGCTGCGCCTTGGTCTCGAGGTGCCATGCTTAATCGATTGTATCGACTACCCGTCGAGAAACAAAAATGAGGTGTTCTGTATCATCCAACATCGATCAATGAAGGGCAAAGGAAATGATCTTTTAAGTAGGCGTATTCAAATCTTGTAATCAATCGCCACCCTCCATCTGTCAGGTTCTTGTTGGAATCAATTCATTTTTTCTCATTGCGGATCCGCAGTAAAAACCCACCGCTGCTTTGGAACCACATGGGTGGGCTCACCCAGAAGTATACGAAGTACATGAAGCAAAACCCGGCATTCGGCAATTTAGTACCTCCTTCACGACTACTTCCTTCCATCAGGATTGATCTCCTTTGATGTTCTACGGATGGCTTTGAAGTTTCTTCTAGCAGGGTGTGCATCACCCAATTGATGGACTGATACCCTTCAATTCTTGATGGACCAAGCTATAGACTCCTTATGCTTCCTTAGAATTTCGGCAACCTCTGTTCCTCGGCATCATTAGTCTAAGCGAGAGATAATCAGCGGTTTCTCCTTGGTAATTCTAAGTAAGCATACTTCAAGTGACTTGGCAATTCTTTCAACACTAGCCCCTCTTCACTAGTTTCTTGATGAATTTCCACTTACTCATTATTTTCCCACTTTGTCATTTACATTTGCGGGCTGCCGACCGGAGTTTCTAGAATGGCGTTGTATGGACAATCGGGTAGTCCATCTTCAATATCTTGGGAATTTATCTCTTTTTTCATTGATAAAAATTTGAGCATTACAATGCATTTGTGAACATCAGGGTTGTAGGTATAGACATCATCAACTACATTGCAATTTTCTCTGTCTATGTCTATATTGCGTGCTTTTTGATCAAGTTTGAGCGGCGGCTTCCTCGACCCTCGAGGTAGAGCACTCCTTTTTGCATGTCGTCGGAGGCGGCTCCGGTGGCTAGGAATGGTCTTCCCGATAGCGGAGGTACTGTGAATCTTCTTCCATGTCGGAATGATGAAGTCTTTGGAAAAACAAATTTCCCAACGGTGACTGACTACATCTTCGAGACTCCGCGGCGGGTTTTACCATCGATATGTCACGCCGTTTGAGTAATAGTGGTGGAGATAAACTCCCCCAAACTTAATTGCTTAGCGATAGAAGGGCATCAGTTTATCTTGGCTCACGAGTCATAGAGAGCTTTACGGAATTCACTCCTCGATGATGCAAGGAATTGTAAAACTCCTGGTCCTTCGTCTTTTACGGCAATTCTTTTTTTTTATCAAACACTTTATAGTAAGCGGTGAGATTCCACCAATCCCTTCTTCTACTATCTTTCTTTTCTTGCTCGATGTCCTTGGGAATTTTGCATAGAGTGGCATCGAGGTCACCATACGTAAATGGCATCGCGATCTCTAGCACGAGAAAGGTTTTTCCAAAAACCTTGCAAGCTATCCCCTCCATCTTTGATTACGGTCTGCATGAAATAGGGTATGGTCGACCTTGGATATCAATACCTCCTCTTCTTTTCTCCGGTAGCTTCTTCCTTCTCTGACTTTCTTCTTCTTCATTTCTTTATCTTCATTTTTCTTTCATCTTTTCTAACTCCTTCCATCCACAATTTGACCATCTGGAGTCTTTTGGATTCTTCTTTGTGCAGCAGGAGAGGCATCTTTCCTCTGGCTTTGGGGTTGAGACCAGTGCCACTGCTTGTGTCTCCAGGTTCTTTAGGGATGCATTGGTGGTGTTCACAGAAAATTTGGGGTGCGTAGCATTTGCCCACAGTCACCGCGAGCTTTTCGTGGAGGTTCAACAACATTATCCCACGAAGTACACCCAACATATGTTTCTTCGAGGATTGGGCCCTCCTCGTACAGTATTCATTTATGTGTTCATTTCCTTAGTGCTAACTCTTTGGAACCTTGGTGGTACATTGTTAACCACATTGATTAAGTCATGCCTTGGGCCTTGTGAAGCCTCAGCATGTAGAAGTCTCAGATTCCTCTGATCTTGGTGATAATGTGGTTGGCGAGTTAGTATTGGGTTTGAAATGGTAGTTTTCTTGGCTGCGGATAACAACCTGCATGAGCATATTGGGTTGTTCTTGTTAGCTCTCTCGCACTTCTGTGTCTTCTCTTCTTTATCTATCTAGACGGTGTATGTCCTTCTTGCTTGTCCATCACGTATAATGGCATCCAGCTTGGCCTCCGCCGTGTCATCTTGCTGGGCTCCGCGATCCCTCTGCATTAGCGACTCCATACCAGCTGAAGGTTCATATTGCATTGCTTGGTCTTGATGACTCTTTTGCCTCTTGACCCTTTTCGTTTAGATGCTCCTGACATGAAGCATCAAGTAGTCCCTTTGATACTCATCATTGAGGCGCGATGCTTCCCAATGTCATCTGAGTCTTGAGATCTCCTCCATGCGATTGGACATCTTCGTGACGTTTGAATCTTCGACCATGGGGCTTTCATCTTCCCCACTGCTTTGAAACACATTGGTTTCCTCTTCTCCTGCGAGGTGAGGATGGGGGAAAAGAATCTTTACCTAAATGGCTCACCCCTAAACTCCTCCCAAATATCAGAACCATATGGTAGAGATTCATACCATGTATTCTTTGTATCTCTTAGAATGGGCCGTCTGCGGTTGATATTTTACTGGTCTCACCCATTCAGTTTCTTGTAGCCATCCTGAGAAATCTTTGAGTGCATTTGAAGTCCTCGGTGGGATGACCGATGAAGTGATCTTGCTGGACCATTGTAATTAGTCTTTGGTTTAAGTTCAAAATTCATTGCATCAATAAGTAAAGCTGCCCGATTACGAGTACTCATCTTGAATAATGGCTTCCAGAAGTCCTCCATGAAGTATCGACAGTTGGGCGCCACATCCTTCTCTATGTACACTTTCATTAAGTCTGTCTTTCATACCTTACCAATTTGAGTTTTACGCCTTCTTTATAACCTCTGAAAGCTTAAAGGTGTTTTCACCTGCAATTGCATGTGTGGAATCGGAGTGATTAATTTATATGCATTAAAATTTTGTCTTGAAATCAAAACACACTTTCATTAATAGGATTAGTCTGGCCAACAAATATTTTCAATTTGGTTTATTTAAAGGTTAGTATTTAAAGTAACCTTGTGAAAAGCTATTTACATTTCTTTCTTTGCGTCTCCAAATTAAGCATTTCAACTACTTTACGTGCCCGAATATTGATTTACCTAAATTCTGGCTGATCCATTGTGGCGCCATAAAACTTGTTGATGACCAAAAAGACATATACAAATTTATGACACTGTGCAAAGGACTATTGTAATACAATCCTGGCAAGAGTGCCATAAAACTTGTTATTTATCTACTATATAAACTAAAAATATCTCCTAGAGTAAATCATTTTCAATTTTGGTTTGGCTTTAATATCTGCAGTGCAGTCGACCAGTAATAAAATGGATTTAAGTCAGGATATTGATCCCACAGAGATCACAAAGAATTCTAGATCAACTACCACTGACTATAGGATTCCAGTACTATTTGGACTATAACATGACATTGTGATTAAACAGAAGTTTGCCAAAATATAAATATAAAAGGAAAAGAATGAACAATCAAATAAAATGAATCTAAAGAATAAGAATAATGAATAGTTAAGAAAATAAATGGTTGCTGAATATTTATCTTTTAGAGGACACATCAAAATCTTTGCTATTGTGAAGTATCAATCCTGTGAATTAACTTGATTAAATTTCTTATGTATTTCGGGTTTAAAATATGTCAAGGCGTTTGCGATCTGTTTGGATCTCTCACCTCATGGAGTTCATTATCCCAAATTTTCTGATTCTTTCGAAGACGATTAAGATAACTGCTAATAGGGATTTCATAATCTGGGTATTTTCTTTTGCAATACTTCATACCCATTATATGGGTATGAACCTTAGCTCCCAAGTTATCGGTCTGACAGGATATACAACTTCTGTTTGCTCTTCCCTGCAGAATTAGAATAGATCACCCTCTCTCCTTGATTAGATTGTGTGCAGGATTGGCTTCACTATTCGAATTAGAGTGAACTTTCTACCGCATTTAAATTGATAACTCCTACAGCTCTTTCTTAATTTCAGAAGTGAGAAGAGGATTTATCTACAGTGGCTTTGCAAAGCTCATTCAGATCTCTAATAGCGAGTTAATATACCTTCAAAAATGTCATAACTCTCTAGAGTGCCTTCTGCATTGTCCACTTGTGAGGACCTCCTTGAAATCGGAGCAATGAAACAAATCTTAGCGGGTATAAGAAGCGTATTAGTCAAACATTAAACCCCAAACCCGGAAGTAATTCAATATTGAAATTCTGTTCTTTGAGGAAACAATACGAGGAAGATAAGTGCAGCGATAGCATTCATAATGGAAGCAGGTTTCTCGGTGCTGAACTACACTCTGACATTTCTCACGATCATAGAACAAGCGCAATTTGGCGGAAAAGTGGTCAGAAATTTAATACGAACTATGACATTTCAAGGTAGTTATTTGAAGAAAGATGGAATTACGCATTCGAAGCTCTGCTCAAAAGCGATAACATCAGATCTAGAAAATAAAATAAAAATAAGGAAGATGAAAAAAAAAAATCAATCTATTACAATGGAAAGCAGAAAATAAAAAGAAAATAAAAGAAAATAAAAAGAAAAGAAAAGAAAAAGAAAAATAAATCGAAGCCTTGACTACCGGATCTTTAGATTACCTTAGCCATTTTCGTTTCTTTCTCTGGGTATATTTGCTTATTTATAGGGTTCGGTTGGGCCCACTAAGTCATTCATTCTTTTGTGGATTTCAGTGGGTAGCCCATATTCTTTATTCGGTGCGACCTCAAATCCTTTAATAGCGACATTTAGTTAGTTTGGCACTTGTTGCTGACGGTACGTATCACTAGTCATGACATTCCCTTTGTTTTCTGAAGGCATCTTATGTCATGACAAGGGTGAAATGTCGCGACATCATCTTAAGTCTCTGCAGCTTTGAATTGTTCGTTTCTGATGTCGCGACATCATCTCTTGTCGCGACATCACTTTATGCATCTGCAGGTTTCAACTGATGGTTCCTGATGTCGCGACATCCATCTCTTGTCGCGGTATCAACCCAGGCGCGGCCTTCAAGCGAAGCCCGTCTTATGTCGCGACATCAATCTCTTATTAGCGACGTCGCTTATGTCTCTAGAGGCTTCAAGCGCGGTTGCTTTGGTGTCGCGACATCGATTACATCGCGACAACGGCAAGTCACAACGATTTAATCTTTTCAAACTGTCATAGCTTGAAACCTCTTGTCGCGTCCATCCCACATGCCAGCGACATGGCTGCTGGCATCGCGACATCCGCGATGTTATCATTGACATCTTTCCTTAAGTCTCTGGTTAGTCCTCATCTGCCTAATTTGTGATCCCTATCGCGACCTGCATCAAATTTCCTTCAATTTTCCTGATGTCACGACCTTCTCTCTTGAGCTGATCTTGTCGTGACTTCTTTTCCTTGCACGCTGATGTCGCGGCGCTGTCCGGTGTTGATGCCGCGGTGCATCGGATATCAGCGACATCATATCTTCTTGGCTCATCAATTCTGGTTGCTTGACTTTGAGTTCTTTGCGCTTTCGGCCCCGCATATGTACAATTAAGCCCCGTTTATTTGGAGTTTATTCTTTTGCAACCTAGATATACATTTTGATTCTTTGTAAAGACTTCCACGACATCAGCTTAACCATCCTTTGCGCCTTTTAACGCGACTTGGTCTGCCAATTATTTCGTTAACGCTCATCCACCTTATGCTCATTTTTCTGCAAAAATTCCTCTTTCTTTTGAATTCCTTCTGCGAGCAGTTTGGTTGATTATTCCACATATTACGCACGCCGTCGATCTTTTTAAATCAAAATAGGTCGAAAAATGGACTAAAAATGGATGACTTTTAAGCTCATCGGTGATGACTCCACGAAGCGTATGCTTTGTCACGAGAGTAGATGAGCTCGTCGATAAGTGGCCGTTCGGTAGAAAGTGGCAATGTAACGGCGGTCGACTCTGAGCGGCGTGGCAATGCGAGTAGATGAGCTTTCGTCAATGGTGGCGTTCCGGTAGAGTGGCGATGGCCGGTGGCAATGTAGCACAATTTGATCGACTCTGGGAGTAGCATGACTGTCGCGAGTAGATGGGCTGTCGTGGTAGGCGTTCGGTAAGAGGTGGCGATGTAGTAAGTGGCCGATGTAACTGGGTTAGTGCGACCTCTGGCGGCAGTAGCTGTCTCGAGTAGATGAGCTCGTCAGTAGGCTGCTTGGTTCCTTGTTTACCTGACACATTTGGGTTAGGCTATTTGATGCGGCCATTGACTTGATTTCCTTGGAAAGTCTGCAGCATAGTACTGTCTTTGATTGATGGAGAACTGACGTTCGGGTGACCTTTTGAGTGCTGGCCTTCTTATGATGGGTGGCATAGCTAATGAGTTTCGTTTGAATACTTTGGCTTTTTTGTAGTGCATGTTGCAGTCTGTGGGATGGAGTATCGAAGTCGGTCGTCTTCCTTGCGGGGATCCACATGGAGATTACAGGCCCGGTTACGTAAACTTTCTTCTTGTGGGAGTTGTGTTTTCCTTAGTCTCCCCTTTATAGGAGTCATGTTATTCCCTAGCTTCATGCTAGGGAATGCGTCCGAAAGGGGTGGTGCATCTCTTGCACTGCTCTCTCTGTTTTTATTCTTCTTCTTCCTCCTCTTTTCTTCTTCTCCTCTTTTCCACTTCTTTCCTTTCCTTCTTTTTCCCTTCATTCTGTCTTTCTCCTTTGTCTTTTCATTATCTCTTTCTCCTTTGCTCCTCTTTTTTTTTTTTTTTTGAGACGCATCTTGAATGCTTTCAAGATGTAATGTGATGGCCCTGCAGTGTCTTGAATGCAGTTCGATTGAAATAATGCTGAAACTTTTCCTTTTATGTCACATGAACTTCTCATTGTGCCTTTTTACGATTTTACGTATGTCTGATTTGTATGAGATGTCGACAGCGTAATCAACAAATACTCAACTTGCCATCTAATAATTAACAAGGCTATCGTACAAGCGAAGCACTTGTGGTAAAGCAGCTTAAGGTGTTCCGCATTCCATGTATGCTGCAAGATCTTTCCCTCTTCTGTTTGGAGTTCATAATTGCATGGTCTGACGACTCGGGATATGATGTAAGGACCTTCCCAGTTGGGGCCTAGTTTTCCATGCGCTGGATTCTTCCTCGCTGGCAAGAGTTTCTTTAAGACTAAGTGGCCCGGCATGTAGCTCCTGGGCTTGACTTTTTGATTATAGTACCTTGTTGTTTTCCTTTGATACTCCTACGTACGTCTTTGAGACACACTCGCTTTTCATCTAGGAGTTAAGTTTAGGCAGAAGGAACTCGTGTCTATGCTCCTTTGATGCTAACTCGATCACGGGAGACTTTGTTAGGCCTCCCGTAATTTCGCCTCAGTGCAGAATTAGAGCCAGCGGGGTTTCGAGTTCTTGAAACTTCTGCACGTTGTCTGTGAGCCTGATACCTCGGGGGAGGTATTCTGCCAATTCACCGAGTCTTCCAACTTGGTCTTCAAGGCGGCTTTAAGGGTTACGGTAAATCAAACCGATTACATCCCGTTTGATTGCGGGTGTCTTTGGGGGCGGAGTAATAATTTTAATTAGAGCTCGGCATAAAATCTACGAATTGCGCGTTATTGAAGCTGTTTCAGTTATAAAACCGGGAGGCTGGGATGCAAACCCGCATGTGATGGCTCGCCACACGAAGTGCGTATCTTTTGCTGCGCATGGTGTGGCTAAAGACTCGGCCTCTACCCGTGGTGAAGTAATCCCTGGCCGTAGTTATGAATTTGTGACCTTTGCAAGTAGGCGGGGTCCCAATATGTCAAACCCCATTGCTAGAAAGGCCGGGGACTTGTGATCGATGTTAAAGGGCTTTGGCAGGGCGTGAGATGCGCGTGCTCTGGCAGATCCTGCATTTTATAAATGAGTCAGTTTGCATCCTTGAGTATGGTTGTGTGTTGCATCCCTGCCTTAAGACTTTTCCTGCTATTCACCCCGAGCTCTGATACCAGTTCCGCATATACCCTCGTGGCGCCTCTCTCAGCACGTACTTGATGTCCTCTCCCGCGATGCATTTAAGAAAGGGTGTGAAAAATCCTACGCACTCAGAGGCTTCCGCTATGATTAGTGAACTGGTTTGACCTTTACTTATTTGTTTGCTTCTTTCGAATTAAATACGGTAGGCTTATCATTATATAGTGCAAATGGGGTCCATCCGACCCGACACACGGATTTCTCAGGCGACACCATTCCTCAGAATCAGATGGGGATGTGGTGACCCGATGAAATGTTCATGAGATCTCTTATGAGACGTGGCAACTGTGATGGCATAGGGAATTCTAGCTCTGGGACATATTGTTTGAATAACACAAATTCTTTGTCGTCAGGACACTTTGGAATATCAGATATCTTTCTTTTATTTGTGGTGTCTTTATTGTGACATGGTTGGAGTCTTTTATGATCTATAAGTGATGAGCCTCTGAATGAGCAGGAATTGGAGGCTTTGTGACCTGTCTGAAACATTGTTGAGTGTATGAATCAGTCAGATTACATACTCAGTGCTCTATTCTTGGGAGATTGGATCAGACACACTTCACTCCTTTGTTAGTGTGTGTCTGAAGTTTCAGAAGTGGAGATTGATTGGCGAAACTGGGCATCTATGGGATTAGTGGGTGTGACTCATGACAAATGATGAGACTTACCCTTTATTGGTTTTTTTTATCTCCAAATGTATTTCATCAAACTCTATGGCCCACTTCACTTCAATTACAGTCTGGTTTTATATCATCACCTTTAAATGGTACTCATTGGGACTTCTGTCTGACCGAAGCTCAGGAGCTTCTGCAGTATGAGCCAGTCATTATGATCTTGGGCAGAGTGATGCCATTCTTGGATACTCTCTCTGCCTTCCTCTTGAACTCATTTCTTGATGAATAAGCTGGATCTTGAACTCGCTCTTTATCTACGACGAGGCCGAAATGATTTGAAAAGTCCGGAAATCTGACTAAGTATAGGTGAGAGCTCTGACGGAACACTAGAATAGGAGGGAATAGTATGTCTTGATGCAAAGATGTGTCGCTTTGGGTCCCGACAAGGCTTTCTTGAACTTGGAAAGAGTGGCGTTTATCACGCCACGGATCGAGCGAAGCAAAGGCTGCGTCCGCTCACGCCGATCCATTTGGACGATATCTTTATTCGATGGTGATGGCATGTAGTGGCACGCTGTTTTAATAAGTTTGCTCCATTCACAGCGGTTGACTATAAACGAAATTTTCGATGACCATGAAGAGCCTGTTGTGAGTTCAATTTCATGTTGTAATTCCTTAGGATCTTGACCTGGAAGAGATGGCGATGGAATCGGTATCAGTAGATTTTACGACATGCTAGATCTCATTTCCCTCCATGAATTCGCTATACATGGAACATCAGGTTTACTAACCTCTGCGGTAGGTCGCTCCTCGTTCTTGAGGTCGAAAGCGGCATTACCGATAACAATAGGTTCCTGTCTTTGTAATGACGAGTCTTTTCTTGGTCGCCGAGATCCGTGTTGCGATGCGGTTGCCAGCGGAAAATGCATCCGCGGCGAAAGTTCGCGGCCCCACGGTGGCGTCCGCGATGAGGTCGATCCTTAGCGAAGAGGCATCGCCCGGGCATGCTTTGTTTATGTCGATGAAATCGTCTGAGCCGCCACTTGCCATTTGCTTTGTGAAGTACAACGATGGCAACCCTTTCGGGATATTCTACCTCTCTTATCGGCTCCACCTTGGAGAACACGATCCCTCGTTGATGGCTTTTTGCCTTTGGCGCGAAGCTCCTGGCTTTTGCTTGTAGGTTTGAAGGATGGGTTGGTGTTTAATCTGGTGATTCTTTGTGGTGATTCCTCCATGCACCTTCCCATGCAGCGTCTCTATTTGTCTTAAAAGCCCGAGTGAGGAGAGCTTTTGAGGTGCCATTGGTTAGAACTTGTATAGGTGAGATCATTAAAGGTGATCATGTGATGCAGGTTGGATTCTCAAGAACAAGTGGGTGAGCACCTCGTCGCTTGTATCAGCTCGTGCACATTCTGCGTTGTCATTTGCTCTTTTTTTGTTCATGGAGGTATGTGCTTGTTCCACATGCCATTGATCTCTCGGACCATCCATACTCATGTATGGGTTGAGAATTTGATTACATGATGGCGGGGATGGCATTGCGTGAGAAGTCGCGCCCAGCATGTTATAGGTGGCGGGCGTACGATAGGAACCTTCTTGTTGTCGTCGCACGCGGACGCCCGAAGTGAGCACCGGTTGCGTCAGGCTGATGGTAATACCTTTTCTCCGAAAACTCCCGCGGATGTGTTGGGGGTTCTAGTTTTCTATGTGTGTTGAGGGTTCTAGTTTTTCTCTCCGTGCCCATTTTGTCAAAGGGTGCGAAAATGATATGGCGAAACTCCAGATTATCAATTAAAACCCAGATGAAGCTGTGTGTGTGGCCACAATCGCGCGAGAACTACCAATGGGTTTGTCATGGGAGTGCGGCATCCCTCAGTGCGAGTCGAGAACGTGATGGTAGTGTCGAGTCGCGGCAGTTTAGATACTGCTTGTATTTCTCCCATTCCTGTTGATCTGATGCTACGCAGGTGGGCCTTCCGAGCCGAACTAGATTCTCCTCCTCCTGCGAATCCTCCGAGATCCGTAGATTTCTCGGGGGTTCTTTGTAGTCTTGGTCGTCGTTCTTAGGGCGGCTGTTGTTGAGTCGGCGCACAGTTGGTCTGGGCACGACTTTGGGCTGGTCTGGGCTTGATTAAGGCTTGGTTCCACAGGATATGAAAGCAATGGAGGTATCCGCGTTGTATTAAGTATTCTATTTCATATTCAGGTTAATATACAATTGTCGTCTGATGCCCGTAATCCTATGGAACTCATGATATTTAGTGTTGTCCCTTGTGGCGGGTCGATTTCATTTGGAGTTGGTCATCTCGAGGCGCTCACGTTTCGTACTTCATGCGGGACTTGCGACACGAAATTTTGTTGGGGAGTGAAGCGGGGCGAGTAATGTCGGTAGCCTTCCCCCGGTTGTGGTGGGCCCAGACAGTCTTTGAGATTCCCCCGCCTTTTAGGGGATCGTTCACGATCTTTAGCAGGGATTTTTCATTGTCTTGTCTTTAGGACCCGTCCTCATAGCATCTGTCGTACTTCTCTCTTCTGGGTGGAAGAGCTCTCCCTCTTGGACATGAGGGCTTCCTCGCCGTTTATATATTTCTCTACTTTGTGAGTACCTCGGCCATGCTTGAAGGGTTCTTGAGATGGAAAACATCGAGATCCTTATTTGCCTCTAACCACGCAATGAATACTTTGTGATGGCGGAATTTTTCATGCAGTACGTCTATCTTGAGGACTCGACGTTGAATCTTTGCACGTATGACTTAGGGCTTTCTGCGATACTGCTTGGTATCGATAGATGGTAACTGGCTTCACATGTGTCTGGCTCCGATGAAGTGGGAGGCGAGCGATGGATAGTTCTACGAATGAAGAGATTGATGAAGGGGATTCTATTAAACCGGGCTAAAGAAATTTGGGCCTTTTAGTGTAGTGGCGAAAGCCACCGCCGTCTGAATCTTGATACTTATGCAACTCCATTTGATTTTGTAAGTATTGAGATGGTCGACGGGATCTTTGGCTCATCGAAAGTTTCCACTTAATGGCATTAGATTTTCTTCAGGAAGAGGATAGCGTAACACCTCATTGTGAAGGTGATTCGTTGTTGTACCAAGGTATCCATAGATATCAAGGCGTCCCTTAACCACCTCTTCACGGCCGAGCTCTTGTTGAAGACTCCTGAACCTCTGCTCCCATGTTTGCTCTTAGTCGGGTGGGGATAATGTGAGGTTCTTCGTTCCCAGGCTTGTGCCCTCAGAGCATTTAGCCGTTTTCTTCTTCCTTGAGGGGAGGCTAATTATGGTCATGCCCTGCGGCTTGGCCCGGACTCGCTTCTACTTGACACCTTGGGGGAATGCCATGAGCGTAGTCGTCCTTAGTGGGGGGAAGGGGGGATGTTATGACCTTCACGGGTGCATGCGTGTCTCCGTGGATCTTTGCATTTGTCTGGTAAGCTGTTCTAACTCTTCTATCAGGCGTTGGTTGACGAGGCGGAGTGCTTCCACTTCGTTCGTATTGGCCTGCATTGCTTCTATTGTCGGGAGGCCTGGTCCATCGCACAGTGGATCCACCGTCCTTGGTGGATTGGCGTTGCTCTGCTTGTGTTAGAGTTGATACCATCGATGGCGAAATCGGTTATATTTGTCACGGGATTGTCGTTCCACAGGCAGTGCCAGATGCTTTCCAGCGGGCGGGGTACGGGCGTGTGGGGAATCGTTAGGCGGACCGGTTCTTGGCCCGGGGTGGGATGCGGCTTTTGGATTATACGAAATTTGAAATATGTTCTTCCTTATCTAGATCTATGAGCCTTGGTCGTAGCACTTCTACGCAAAAACAAGAGGCGGGGGGAGTCGCGGGGCTTTGTGTGGCGCTCGATGCCTAAGTCAGTTTCTTTCTTGAGAGAAAAGAGAGATTGCTTAGAGGGCGAATGTGTTGCATATGAGTATGTGTCTAAGAATGTGGATGAATGTTGGCGTACCTTTCACCGATGGGGTGACCTCGTATTTATAGTAGATGTTCAACCAGTTGGATGGTGATTATGAGTCCTTCCCATTGGATGAGATATTTCTTATTTTTAGTCCATGTCAGTTTGATACGGGATATAAAAAAGCGGTTACTTGCAGGATAGTCTCCTTTCCTTATTGGTGATATAAGGATCTGATTTGATGGCTGTAATGTCGTTGATTATCACTTTCTTAAGCGGTATTTGACCTGTTGAAACGGATGGTATATGATTGTGGATCATTCTATTTTCTGTACCTATGAGAGTCTTCCCATAATCGCTCTGGTATGATCTTGGCTTGGTTTGTAGATCATGGGGTACAACCCAGGTTATCAGCCCGATCTCTGGCGGGTGGGCCTTCAACTTTGGGCCATCGATCAAGTAGTCTGATCTTTCAGTGGGTATGTCAGGCGGATCGGGCACTTTCTGCTCGAGGTTGATGTCTTTCTCTTGGGCTGAGTGGGTGGGCTTACGGCCTATTTTTGGAAACCACTATCCGTCCACATATCCTTTTTTTACACGTTGATTCTCTCGTGACCTCGGCTTTGACCAGGCTTGTGTTCTGAAGATAAAATAAAAGAGTATATTTGCAACTTTTCATTTGACAAACGCCAAAACACCCAAATCCAAATAAACCAAGTAATAATTTGGCATGAATCAGAAACATCAAATATAATAGAGCAAAAGTGTAGCACCAAAAATAATAATTATTGACCAATAATAATGGAGTCAAGATACAAGTTCAATTGGGAAAAATTTTAGTAACATAAACATTTAAGGTTCAATGATTGAATAGTTACATATCTTAGTGGGAATAATATCAATGACTTGGGTTAAAATCATCACCTTAGTTATGGAGAATTTTTTTCTAAAAAAATTCATTCATTGGGGCATATGCCCACACTGTCCACGAGTGGCTCCGCCATGTCCAACAATATGATAGACATAACAACTCTACAAAAGAGAACATTCCAGAATCAACTTCACAACATAAAGATTCCACAGCTATAACAACCAAACTACCCTAAGCATATGATCTCTCAATGTCTATATAAACTCTATTGTAATCAGTTTAAAAAAAGAGAAATGAATGACAAGTTTTTGTATCTTTTGCAACCTGTTTGCTCTTTCTTTGTTTTCTCTTCTCCTGTTTGCTCTTTCATGGTATTAGAGCTCTGGCTCTAGAATCCCTATTTTTTTTCTCTTCTTTCACTTCCTATTTATTTAACCATTAGAGAACTCCTCACCTTCCAATCATGGAATATCTTCTACGTGCTTGAAATACAATTGATATTGCGGTTGTTGGTGAACCAGTTTCTGATTGGGATCACATCTTTTAAATCCTAGGCGGTCTTGGCCCTGAATACAACTCTATTGTTGCTTCTCTCACCACAAAAGAGGATGATCTCTCACTGCATTCTATGCACAACATTTTACTGACTTTTGAGCAACGATTGAATATTCAACAAACAACTCCAATAGATATCCCCTCTATCACTGCACATGTGGCTACTCATTCTGCTAGTTCTCATAGGCAACAAAATCTCAAACGACCCATTTCTAGGTCATTTTCTCATCAGTCTCCTACTCATCAATTTCAACCTCGATCAACAAGACCTCTATCTCCTAGAAGTTATGTTCCTTTCCCCAATCAGCCTCAACAAACTGTTCCTACACGACCTCAATGTCAGTTATGTGGAAAATTTGGGCATACACCAATTAAAATTTACCATTGATTTGATATAACCTTTCTTGGATCTACACCATGGCATTATGGCCACACTGTCCATCGTCCTAAAAAGAATACTGCTTCAGTAAGTATATGATAACTTCTAGCACATCCGCTATAAATCAAATGATTGGTTTATGGATATAGGTGCCACACATCATCTTACCAAGGACACTCAGGATCTATTGAATGTTCAACCATATAGAGGATCATATCAAATTACAATTGGTGATAGTCATCATCTTCCTATTTCGAACACTGGTGATAAACTCATTCACACCTCTTCTTCATCTTCCGTTTATTTATAGAATGTCCTTCATCTTCCTTGCTTGACTACCAATCTTATTAGTGTTTCAAAATTTTGTATTGATGATAAGGTCTTTTTTGAGTTCTATTCTTATCACTTCTTTGTAAAGATCAGAAACTAGAACCATTTGCCTCCTAGGAGTCCTTAAAGACAACCTCTATGTGTTCCCTCTTGGTCTAACCATCTTATGCCTTTGTTACTGCCAATTCAAGACTTCAGATTGATCAAGATCCTTTTTGTAACATGATCCAGCGGGTCATCCACCCATATTGTAATGTCTAAAGCTTTGTCTTCTTGTAATCCTTCTTTTCACATACAACAAAATAAAATGTTTGATTGTTGAGTATACTGTTCTTTAGCTAAATCACACCAATTGCCATTTTCATTATCTATCTCAAAGGCTTCCTCGCCTTTAGAATTGTTACATATGGATCTTTAGGGTCTCTGTCCTTACCCTTCTACATTAGGGGCTCAATATTGTTTGCTTATTGTTGATGACTTCTCCTGATATACCTGGGTTTATTTTCTACCTACTAAGGATCAAGTTCTAAATGTGTTCATAACATTTCAAAAACACATTGAAAAACAACTAAACATTTTTATTAAAAGTGTTCAATCAAATAATGGAGGCGAATTTGTTGGTTGTCGTTCATATGTTGAATCTCATGGTATTCTTCATCGTTTTTCTTGTCCTCATATGCCCCAACAAAATGGTAGGGCTGAGAGGAAGCTTCACCACCTTGTTGAGACAAGTTTAACACTCCTAGCCCGGGCTTCTTTTCTAGAAAATTATTGATGCATGCTTTCTAAACTATTGCATATCTAATCAATCTGGTGCCTGCAAAATTACTCTACTATCAATCACCTATTCAGGTTCTTTTTCAACAAACTCCCAACTATCATCACCTCAGAGTCTTTGGATGTTTATGTTTCCCATCACTGAGACCTTACATGTCTCATAAACTATCCTACAGGTCCACACCTTGTGTGTTTTTGGGATATGCTCATTTTAGTAAGATTTACATTGTTTTAGAACAAAAAGCTAGCAGATTCTATATATCCAGAAGTGTTTTGTTTTATGAACATAAATTCCCCTTTTGTGACTCTCCTTATTCTTCACCATCATCCATCAACAACTCTTCATCAAGTTTAACACCAACTCTTATTTCCTTGCCTATTCCTAATTAGTTTCCTGTTAATCCCTTATCTTCACCCTCTACTATGAACATCTCTAGCACCAATAATCGTTCTTGTCTATCTCCTAAACCAACTGTCTCCTCTTCTCCACCAGCCCAGAATGTCCATCCTATGGTCACTAGGGCCAAGTCTGGCATCATTAAAAAGAAAGTATTCCTCTCACAAAAAGTCACAGAACCTTCCACCTACACTCAAGCTGCTAAAAATGTTGATTGGGTTCAAGCTATGAACGTTGAATATCAAGCTCTCTTACGTAACAACACATGGACTCTTGTCCCCTCACCTGCTAAGGCTAATGTTGTTGGTTATCGTTAGATAAACAAAGTTAAATACAAATTAAATGTCTATGTGGATAGATTCAAAGCACGTTTGGTTGCTCAAGGATTTGCAAAGACTACTGGCTTAGATTATTTTGACACCTTCGGTCCAGTTGTAAAACCTTGCACCATTCGTCTCATCCTTGCTTTGGCTATCTCTTTCCAATGGAAAATCCGACAATTAGATGTTGAGAATGCATTCTTGAATGGTGATCTTCAACAAGAAGTATTCATGGCACAACCAAAAGGCTTTATTCATCCTCAATTTTTCCAGGTTATATGTAGTAAACTCAACCTTAAGGCTCTTTATGGCCTTAAACAGGCTCCGTGAGCCTGGTTTCTGAACTGGTGCCCTCACTACTTGGATTTCAATCTTCTCGAGCGAATCCGTCTTTATTAGTCTATCATGGTACTTACTTTATACTGCTTTTTAGTCTATGTTGATGACATCCTTGTGACTGAAGTAGCAATCAACACTTATATCGATCTCTTGAAACATCTTCACACTGCCTTTTAATTCCAGGACCTTGGAAATCAACTATTTCTTAGAATTCAAGCTAATAGAGTTGGTTCAGCTTTGCATCTTACACAATCGAAATATATCCAAGACTTATTAATCCATTCAAATATGGGAGGACGCTAAACCTGTTAGTACTCCAGGCTGCCATGGAAAGCATTTTCCAAAAACAGAAGGGACCCTCCTTCCTATCCCATTGAGTATAGGAGTCTAGTGGGCGCTCTTCAATATACAACCATCACTAGACCAGATATAGCTTTTGTAGTAAACAGGGCTTGTCAATTTATTTCTTAGCCCACGAATGCTCACTGGAAGGCAGTTAAGCGCATTCTCAAATATCTCAAAGGCACACTATCTCTTAGCCTACTGTTTCAACCATCTTCAACTCTTGATCTTTGAGGGTATAGTGATGCTGATTGGGCATCTTGCCCAGATGATAGACACAACACCAATGGTTTTTGCGTCTTCCTTGGTGGTAATCTAGTCTCTTAGATCTCTGTAAAATAATGAGTAGTATCTAAGAGCAATGTTGAATCTGAGTACATGACCTTAGTTGCACTCTTTATAGAGCTTATTTGGATTCAGTCTCTATTGAGAGAACTTTGCATTCCAGCTTCCACTCCAACTCTTTAGTGTGATAATATCAATGCTACTCACCTAGCTCAAAATCTGGTTTTTCACACTAGATATAAACTTATTTAATTAGACCTCCACTTTATTCGTTAAAAGGTTCTTCGTAATGAATTGTGCGTATGCTACATACCTTCTACTAATCAAATTGCCGACATTCTCACAAAGCATCTTTCAACTGGACCTTTTAGTGTGCTACGCAACAAACTCTATGCTTCCTTCACCTATGAGCTTGCAAGGGCATGAGAGACATAACAACTACATAAGAAGAACATTCAAACCAACTTCACGACATAAATATTCATAAATATTCGAAAGTTATAACAACCATACTACCCCAATCATATGATCTCTCAATGTCTATATAAACTCTGTTGTAATCAGTTTCAAAAAAGAGAAATGAATCACCAGTTTTTGTATCTTTTACAATCTGTTTGTTCTTCCCCTGTTTACCGTTCCAGAAGAGTGTCAAGTAGCAACATATCCATGAAAAAAAATACTTTTATATATATAAACAATTAATTCTCACTTCAATGTTAAATTAAGTTTGTAAACAAGTTAAATTTGATATAAATAAAGTCACAAAGTCCTAATCATACGTTACTTTTATCAATCTTGTTTTTGGTTAGTAAAATTTTATGAACATTTTAATTAACTTTTGAAAAATAACTAGATAAGTTTTTATTATTTTATGCATATGGTATTAATTTTTTTTTTTTTTAAATCTCCAAAGGATTATTTTTGATAAATGAATCAATACTAGCTTTTTGAAATTATTAAAATTATGGTCTTCTAAATGATTTTGGAAGTAAAACTTCTAGAAACTTATTCGTGAGGTAACTTCTCTCTCTAGTCATCCCTCCCTTTATTCTCTCTTTCAAGCTCTTTTTCATTGAAAATAAGGGGTGATTTTTTTTCAATTCTTGACCTAAAATCACTCATTTCATCGCTTTCTTCCATAGATTTGGGTTTTCTTTTTTAATAAAGTGGTTTCTTCCATACCGATTTGGGTTTGCCTTCGTGTTTCTTTGTTTTTTTTTATGTTTTTATCGCCAATATGTTACAATATGTTTTGTCACTGACTTGTTGCAGTGGGTAGTTGTATCGTCAACGGTTCAACGGTTATCTTCTTCGTGAGTTTTCGTGTTAGCAATCATCAAGATGCTACAAATATGAAATCTTAGGTATTATAGGCATTTTTTGATTACCAAATGTATAGGCCTTGAGCCGTTCTTTTTGCTATTAACTTGAATGTTGCTTCATCCTTTAAAGTTTTTAGCACTTTTTATTCTCTGTTTCTATCGATTGTATTGCTAACCTCAATAAATAAATTTATCTCTTTTAAAAAAATGATTTTAGGAAGTAGATAACAAGACAATGAATAATAATAATAATCCAATAATAATAAAATAAATAAATAAATAAAATGTTTTGTCAAAGACTAAAGTTCTTCAGTCTTTCGATTGATGTAGAAATTTCCTTTGTAATTTAAATTCTCTCTTGAAAAACCATTTAAAAATTAAAATCTATTTCATAACAAAAGAAATAAAATATGTTTTAATCTTTAAGTAGCATTGAAATTTCTCTCCCTCACATCTTGGAATCTGCTAATTGTTGGAGCCGACATTTTATTTGGATTGGCACATCTTTAATGATGAATAAGCAATCTGTGCTCAGGATAGTATAAATTATAATCGACAAGTTCAGGGCGGTGTAACACAGCCTTTGCCTCTCTCATCTGATGAGTGAGATGAACTAGCACTCCACCAAGTGATTTTAATGGATTACACTGTCGGCACCGCCGCAATGATGAGTATTGAGTTCAGATAATCAGATTCATCAAAATTCCATAATTGCAGCTGCAACCTCTCAGCCACAATTTCTCCATCATCAACATTTCAGATGTAAAAACAACCATCTATAAAGGCAAGAGAACCCCTTGTCAACCTCCACTTCCTTCTGCTTTATTGACTTTATTATCTCACACGTTCACCAACCCCGTTTATCTTCCTCTTCCTCCCTCTCTATAAATACCTGTCTCTAGCCAAAGAGAAGATCAACAAATATATCTTACTCAAAATAGAAACCTGCATCTTTAGTTCACTCCATGGTGTGTTTAGTCTTTAGCCTCCCATCGCACTGCTTTATTTTTGTTCTGTTGGTGGTTTCCACAGAGCCGGGAGGCGAGAAAGGACCCGGGGCCCGATCCGGTGGGACAGCTCTCTCTCGAACGGCGGTGCTAAGCTGAGCGGCCAGCTCAGGGCGGGAGGCCCAGCCCAGGCCCAGGCCTTCCAGGCCCAGGTCTGCCCAGGCTCGGCCACCTGGTCTAGTAGTTCTGGTCAAGCCCAGCTTCCTTCATCGGCTCTTCCACAGTCATACAGGCTCGCGCTGGATCATCCGCAGGTGTCCCAGGGCTGGTTCAGGTCCCAAGTGGTAATGGAGGAGGAGGTTCTGGCCATGGCCAGCCAGGGCGTGGTCAGGTTCAGGTTCACAGGCTCGGGCCTGTGAGGGATATGAGGCCTAATATAAGCGGCTCTGGTGAAGGATCAGGCCACGGTGAGGGCTGCGCGGCACAAGGAAGGCCTGGCCGTGACATTAAAATGAGACTAGAAACAAGGAGAGAACAATAAATCATAGAATTAGTGTTGAGAAGAAATAAGTGGATAATAGATCTATGTTTATGTGACATCTTAATTAAAAAAAGGGCGTGTTAATTTTAAGAAATAAGTAATAATTAATCTTAATATATATATATATATATGATATATATATATATATATGAACAATAAATTCATAATATGTTGAGAAGAAATAAGTGGATAATAGATCTATGTTTATGTGACATCTTAATTAAAAAAAGGGCGTGTTAATTTTAAGAAATAAGTATTAATTTGAATGTCTTTTAATATATATATAGATAGTATATATATATATATATATATATATATATATATATATATATATATCCTTCATGTTTTTTAATTTCCTGATCTTGCATTAACGTCATACATAATAAATTGGTGTTTCATCTTGGTTTGACTCATCCATCTTAATCCATAGACGAAATTTCCAGGTAGATTCGGTTAGCAAGGGCTTTAGTCATGAATAATTGCTCAAGTTTTAGCCTCATTTCAGCTGCAGTCTTTTCCCTAATCACCTTTCTTAGAATCTGGTCACACAAACTAAGAATTATTATGTTCTCTGTCTTCTTAAGATTCCCAAATTTTCTTTGGCTTTTCTAATTACAGACATCTTGTCTACCTTTCGTAGTCCTCATCTAGGCACAAGTTCCCCAAATATGCCGTCATTTTTTTGTAGGGTACGATTCTATCAACCTAGATTACCATGTTAGAACACAAAGCATAACATTGATGGAGAAAAACTGAAAATTCATGTACCTGATTTGGAATCCATTTGAATATCTTCTTGATGCGGAATTGATGAAGAGCTGCAAAGAGAACCGGATTCCCAAGATCTTCCTCCCAAACGACCCTTTGAACCGGCTTTACGAGATTGCCGATCACTCCGTAAAACCGTATGAGAGGAAAACCGTATATAGAAATGTTCCAAGGCCTGGGGAGGGACTTGAGCTCTTAAATAGAGTTTCCCCACCACGCCCTCTCATAACGGGTCAAGTCAATCCAAATTTCACACACTACAGCCAAATTCTATACAGATTTATTAAGAAACCCAATAACCTCACTTAATTAGACTAACTTAATTCGCTTTAATTCCAATTAATGAAGCCTACTAATGAAAACTCCTACATTCTCCCACTCGCGATATATATTAATTGAACAAAACTGCAAAGACCTTATACTGGTCTGTAGATTTATTCTTACTAGTCAATCGATCCCATAAAGTCTCGAATAATCGTAACTGCACAGAATTGTGATGTACTCACGCAAACTCCCTTCCCATGGTCACAGTGCTTTCTGCAACTTTACCGATATGATTCAATATGGTAGTGTTTAAATGGACAATACTTATAAATGAGTGATACTCATGTGTTATCCATTTTGTTAGTCCAAATTCTCTCTCCTTAAGGTCACAAACCTATGTGTCACTCAGAGAATATCCATTGGTGGTTCCAATCGAATCAGATATATGTTACCTTTGATAAGTAACTTTACTTAATGTGTAATAATATGCTATTTAGGGGTTAATGCCAAGAATGCCCCATAGCCTTATTCAAGGTTTAATAATGCCTTGATATATTTCTTAAATAACATGGTGTACTCACACCCACAAACCTACATTCACAACAAATACCTTATCAACGCAAAAAGAAGTTGATACAAATCTCAATTATTACAAAAATGTAATGAAATCAATTCAACCTTTATTAGAGCAACTTAAAACTTATTAGCTCCCAATTAATCGCCAAAGATCCCCAAGATATCCTCCTAAGCCCATGTTAATGACATGTCGCTCAAATACACAAGGGCGAAGGCCTTAAGTTAGCTGGGATTCGCAATCATATCATCCGTCGATAGCCCACCGTAACGCCACCGTTAACTTTTCCTTTATGGTCGCATTCACCTCCTGCGTGTTTAGACCCCTGAGACCTCCTCGTTGGCTGTTAATAAACAACACCGCAGAGTGTTACCGGCTACAATACAATTGTATGGGCCTATCCACAAAATCAAACACGGCTAACTCCTTTTTAATAAGGTTTCGAGCCAAATTGCTTGAGGCTGGCCGAAAAGCATGCTACAAACCCTCGCTCACATGGCAGAGATGCAATTAATTTCTGCTTTCACTTTCCATTATATCGCACCTCCTCACTGAATCTTAAAAAGATATAAACGCTGTTGACTTCTTTCTTCATCCCGATACCAAACAAAGTCTCCAATCAATGCATTCAACTAGCCTAGAGGGTCCCAACATGTTTGTAAATCAACATACAGTCTTTCTTCACTCTTTAAGTACCTCACATAACCTTCTCTTGGCAAAGAACCTTAATGATCATGTCCCGGGGTTTGACTGCTATATCCGCCTAGAAGTCCCGCTGGGTATCAGCCTAGTGCATATACTTGAGCACATAATACCCCCAAGGCACCAGCATAAGGTATATTCTTCATTCGGCTTCATATCCCCACGGTAGACATTGCCAGATAGACTCAACTTATCACCTTTACGCATGGTGGAGCAATTCCTCGGCTTACATAGCTGCATGTTGAATCTTCTAAAACACGATCAACATATGCCTCCGAGATAAACCTAGTCCGCAAGAACGATCCCTATGAATCTCAATGCCCAGGACAGTACGCCCACCAGCACCTTCATATCAAAGTATTTGACAACATCCGGCTTAGGTTCTACGCAAGAAAACCAAGGTCACCGCTGTGCAAGTGTGATATCATCCACAGAGGCAGAAAACAAATTTCTCCACGACCTTGTAGTATATACATTGATCTACTTTGTTCTCAACAAAACCATATGAAGCAATAACACTATGAAACTCTCTTTAAGTACCATTGTCTAGAAGTCATTGAGACCATAAATACTTTTCACTACATACAAGCTTACTTCCGAATCATTTTGCCACAAAACCTTCACATCATATAGACTTCCTTCATTAAGGTTCCATTGAGAAAGGCAACTTAACATCCATCCGTGTAACTCATCGAATGAGCAACCAATGCCATGATCACCCCCGAAGAATCTTTAGAAGAGACCGGAGAAAGGTTTCATAGTCTAATTCCCTTCTCTCTCGAGTGAAACCTTGGCTACCAAATTCGCTTTAAATTTCCTAATCTTCCTTGAGTCCCTTTAGTCTTATACACCTATCATGTACTACTGTCTATGACCTTCTCGTACCCAATAAGTCTCTAAACCCATTATGTTCTCATGAATTTCATCTCTCATCGCATCCAACTGATGCGCCTCTCCGACCGAGGACAAGAAACAAATTCTTCCCATAAGTTATTGATCGGCCCACGAACTCGATATTGTGGAAGTTCACTCCTCCTATATAGACTAAATAGTCCTGTGGTATAGCTGATCGTCTCTCCTAGTGGATCTCCCATCGAGGTAATAATTTATTATCCCGCACCTCAGAGCCTTGATGAACTCTATTGAGTCGTGGTCAATAATGTGATCCCTAGTCTCAATGTGTTCAAAATGGTGTGTGGGAGTTTCCACAATTATCCAGATGGGAGGAGATAGCAGATACCTACATTTCTATCGTACTATCTTCCCTCAATAGTCCTGTGAGCAAATTACTCCTCTCTCGCCTACACAACTCCAAAACTTAAATGGCCTGCGGATTTCCACAATTTTGTGCTTCCATTGGGATTATTATAGAACCGATATCCCTCTCGAATGTTCCGGTAAGATACAAAATAACACCTAGTGGTTCCTGAGTCCAACTTACTTAATGCTGGATTATATAACTTTACTCAAGCAGATACTCCTCAAACCTTAAGATGGTTTAAGCCAGGCTACTCGCACCATAACCCGTGCGAGTCAATGGAACAAATTTTCTGTAGGTACACGATTCAAAAATGTGTCGCTTTCAAAGCTTCACCCCATAGAAAACCGGGGTAAATTTGTCCTAATTAACTGCTAATACTTTACCATTTCCATAAGAGTACGATTGCGCCTTTCTTGGCTATACCATTTTGCTCAAAATTCTGTGCATAGTAACCGTGCCACTATCCCAGTCCTCTAAGTATTTGGGCTAAGCTTCATCCAGCATCGCCATGCTTGCCAAAGAGACTCTCCCACCGGTCGGATCTTAACAAACCTCTTGATGACTTTCCTAATTGTTTCACTTCAAATTCAAAATCTCGACTTTTCAAGACCTTATTTTCTTTTAATTACACAAATAACTATCGAGAATACCATCAATAAATGATGAAATAAAAATTCTAAGCACAAGGCTGCCACATAAGGTCCACTTATATACCTAAGGTGAATGACTTCCAAATGTCGTAAATACGGATCGCTTTCTTTCTTATCTCGTCATTTTACCCTACAACACCTACGACATCTCTAAGTCATTTTTAAGAGCAGCAGTGATATTAGTCTTTATTAGCCTTTCTACTCTATCCTAGAGAGATGGCTGTAAGTCGCTTTTATGCCATAATGCATAAGACTCTTCCCTTAGGTAGTGGTCTCTAGAAATAAATTTTTCAAATTATAAGCTTACGTGATATGTTGAAGTGGGAGATAAACTTAATCTGCAGATAATCCGTTGACATATGATACATTCAACCTTATTTGAATTAAGAACATTGAAATAATATTGCTCTTAATTTCAAAAGAATAATCATATGAATCCAAACATGATACTGAAACTAAATTCCTTCTAAAAGAAGGTACATAAAATGTGTCTTTCAACATCAATTTAAACTGTAATCTAAAACTAAGATTACATCTCCTACTAACATGACTTCCCAAATTTTCCTGTTATTTCACAAAGGAGCTTTGATTCATCCTTCTGTTTGGCTTCCTCTGCCTATGAATCTCCCCCGTATGGTAAATGCCTAACACATTAGTTGCTCCACTAATGCTTTTCATCAAGAACTGGATGGTGCTTTAGATAGGTTGGATTCACAAACAAGTATTAAAAGAATCATTATTCTTCCACGCTTGGACACATCCAAGCTTTGAATTTTGCACACTCCTTTCTTCTATGACCTTCTTCTTACAAAAGAAGCAAATGATCACCATCCTTTTCAAGAATGTCTTCTTCTGGACTCATATTGTCGATTGTCCTGTAAGAGTTTCATGAGCACCTTTGTGGCGGAGTCTCGACTTTGAACTTTATTCCTTCCTCTTATATGGGACTTTGCAGTGATATAAGGCCATGAAAGGCTCTTCTCCTTCTAAGCTTCTTCCCTCCCCGCTACCACCCTTTGGGCATTCAAGTCATTTATCGATCAAGTCTCATCTCTTGGGAATCGTAGTTTGTCTTTATAATCCCAAAATCAGCGTGTTCAGTTTGATGCACAATGCAAGCATCGAATGGTAATAATAAGAGCTTGAGTTTCGCCTTTAGGTCCACCATCCGTGACATACACCTCCTAACCCTCACCAGACTCATCATACTCATGTCAAGAGCTTTCAAGAAGTGTTCCAACCTCAAAGATTGGATGAAACTCTGATTTGAATTCTATTGTCGCCATCATTTCCTCTTTAGCAAGATACTAATCGGTAAAACCACTTTTCAAGTGTTCTTGTATGGATTTCTTCATTGTCAACAAGTAAATCCTATCGCTTCCTCCTGTGCAAAGATAGGTCCGTTCTTTCTCAAATTCAAGATTAGAGGTTGTGTGATATTCACGGCTTATCCATTGTAAGCGTTAATGAACATCCGCTAGCGCTCCATTCCAATTGAAAATCCTTTCCATTTCTTGAAATTCAATCCAAGAAGGATCTCAATTGAAATGGAATTATCGCTCATTTAAAAAATTGATCAAAATAAAACAAACAATACAATCATGACTGGCGTAATTCTCATAGAGAATTACATACACTATCACATAATCACCTTGGGTAAAATATGACATGCAAATTGTACATTCCACATGATGCCACTATGCAACATATCTTCCAATCCTTCGCTAAATCACCACCTGTATGGAACCACTAAGATCATCATTTCTCAAGCATGCCACACATGTATCCTCTCCATGAACTAACATGGGACTACAATCTCCTTTGGGAGTATGATCATGTAATAGAACAGGAGACATCCCACTATTAAGAGACTTGATATTTCTCAAACCCAATCAAGGTGCACTCTGCTGGCCACAACCCAATTGAATTTTTTAAAAATCACTCATACCAAGGATATAAACTTTATGTATCACATTCAATATATATATACATGTTATGCCACCGTTGTTCAATCATTCATTATTAGTCAACAGAACTTAGTCTCTATACAGTCCTTATGCAAATAGATATACATGTTATTACCTTATGTATTTCCAAAACTATAGAGAAATACCTCATGAATACGTGAAAATACCCCATTATCTAGTGTACTTAGGTCTCTATACGCATTTCATATCCTGTAAAGCTTCAAAACATGCAAGTCTATATACCACATTGTAGAGACCTCCCCGAGCACGACCGCAGGTACCCAAAATTACCTGAATACTCACATCGCCACCCTCACGCGCCACCATATGGCCTCGGCAGGTGGGATGCGGGCAATACAAAAGGCGCCGGGTTATGTCAGTCGGGCCACAATAATCGGTCGTGGGCCGGTTGTTGACCGCTGACTGGTTCATTATCCGGGCTCGGTCGGACGGGTCGGGGTTCGGGTCAAGATTTGCCGATGACGCTATCATGACGCCATGATCCGCCACGCCACCCACGCTTGCCACTACCACGCCATCACGCACGCCGCTACCGGCCCACTTACCGGATCGCCGTCAACAAACGGATTCGGGCAGATCCGGCTGACCGTCGCGCCGTCGACGGCGCCGACGCGCGACGCCAACAGCCGCGACCGACGAAGCGCGCGCTACACCGCACGACGGTACCGCCGCTCAACGCTGCGGTGGCGCTGCGGAGGCGCGCGAGAGGGCGCCCGCCACCTTCTCGCCGACGCCACCCACCGAATTAGCGATCGCCTCGCCGGTAGATTCCAACATACAAAAATCTTTTAATTTTTGATTTATCGAAAAATCAAAACTCCGGAGCTGGTAAAGTACATTTTCATAAAACCTAAAAAAAAAAAATTTCTCCAATTCCTATGTTTTGAATTCTAGTTCATGGTTGGCCTGATACTTAAATCAGAGGGGTACGATTCTATCAACCTAGATTACTACAGTGTTAGAACACAAAGCATAACATTGATGGAGAAAAATCAAAATTCATGTGTACCCGATTTGAATCCATTTGAATATCTTCTTGATGAATTGATGAAGAGTCAGAAGAGAACTCATCTCAAGATCTTCTCCCAAACGACCCTTTGAACCGGCTTTATGAGATCGCTTATCACTCTCTCAAAACCGTATGAGAGAAAACCGTATGTGATAGAAATGTATCCTTAGGGTTTGGGAGGGACTTGAGCTTTCCTTAAATAGAGTTCCGACCACGGGCCCTCTCATAACGGGCCGGGCCGAACTCAGCCCACACACTAGCCAGCCCATATGATTTATTAAGAAACCCAATAACCTCACTTAATTAGACCAAACTTAATTCAATGAGAATTCCACCTCAATGAAGCCCACTTAATGAAACTCACATTTTTCTCTCCCCACAAGTTGGAATGTTTTGCCATCAAACTTCTCCACCTCAAACTAGGAAGTTGACATTCCTCGAATTTTGAGTTTTGGCCAATAACCCACCTCAATTACAACTCCCACTCGTGCCAGTTTCTAAGAAACCCTTGATTCTTGATCGTGTTCGCCCTGAACATCGGGACCAAGCCTCGATATCAGCCAGAGGAATTTCCTTTAACACTTTTGTCAGTTGCAATAAATATTACATAGCATCATCTAGCTACCACATGAAAAAAACTAAAAACGGAGGAATTTTCCTGTTATCTAAAACCAGTGTGGAGGAATTTCCCCTGTTATCTAAAATCAATTCAAAGCCCAGAGCCTGTGGAGAAAGAGAGAAAAAGAGAGAGAGAAGGAGAAGACATGGTAAGGAAATATACACAAAAAAGTTCCATGCTATTATATTCAATGCTTTCTATGTCAGGAAACAAGAAACGGACTCAAGAAAAGAAAACCCAGAATAGAGCACTCATCTATATTCTATAAGAACGAATCTCAGAAAACCTCTCTCTGTATATGGACAACCTCTGATGGTAGAGGATTTATATAGAACTCAGTCAGGCAAACTAACAAACACCTGATCTACATGAAACTTCAACCAGAAATGTAACTAACATACCAAAGAATGGCTATAACAAAACAGTTACAAACTTAGGATAACTTCTTTTACATAAAGGTAATGGGTGAAACTGTTTTATTCTGGCAAAAACTGCATCATATATCGTGTGGTTGTTGGAGGTGGATCAATGAGAGATCACTCTATACCTCCGACACTAAAGAGTAGCCCTAAGGCTGGGTGTTTGTTTCTGGAAATGGAACATAAGGTTTGTTTTGTTCTAGGAAGATTTGAAGAAAAATGCAAGGAAAAGAAAATAGAGAAAAAGTATGAGCAAAGATAAAGTAAAGTAAAATAAAATAAAAATAGTACTAAAATTCATTGTACCTTCAAACTCATTATATTTATTTTAACTTATAAATATGAAAGATAAAAAATTTTAAAATGTATGTATTTCTTGTTAGATAAATGCTATAAAGATATATATATATATATATATATATATATATATATATATATATATATATATATATATATATATATATATATATATATATATATATGATGTAAATAAATATTATTATTTTTAATAAATAAATATTTTTTATTTTAATGTGTAAGTATTTTAAATGGTTTACAAAAAATTCCATAATTATCACTTAGTCTTAAATAAGCATAAGGTAAATGTTATATACAAAAGATATTATTTAAAGATAATAATTGAAATAGTCCAGAAAATTAGTCAAATTATTATTTTGACTTAACAATTAAAGTGATGATCACACACTACTTTCTCACTAGTTCATGTTATTATCATTAAGAGAATGAAATTCGTCTGTTTTTATCCTAATAAAGGGATGTAGAGAAACATCTAATGAATGCATTTTACATGCATGATGTGATTATGTAGAATTGGGATATGACATGATTTGAATAATTGATGATTTCTATTAAGAATAGTACTAATTTAAATCATATTACTGATGTTCATACATGTAATGATCTTAATCTTGAGTGGTTACCAAACTCCTATTTATGAGGTTAGCCCTTATGATTTACTTAGTATAGATTATTACGATACGATCTCAATCTTTGTACTTTGGAGATATAATAAATTAAATAATAGAGAATGCTAACAAGAAAGACATCATCTGTTACTTCTTATTTAATTAAGAAGCAAATAAGTAATTACCTTAAGTGATTACTCAAATCTTGAATGGTACAAGCACTCATATTCATAATTAAATTTATAAATCTTATCATTCGTTTGAGAGTCATTGCTACTTTGGGATAAAAAGATAATTAGAGAGATTAGCTTATTTTACATAGCTCTAATTATGAATTAATCAAGCAACCCTCATGGTTAAGCAAGAGTGGTTGGAAAAAAGACAAGACTTAGGCAAGATTTGCAGCTCCAAAGACTCAATTAGCTAAACACTTCCATGGGAGCATTGATGTCTCACCCTTCATTTGCATCATTTGAAGGGCTTTAGATGTTCCTCCAGAGCCTACATGATGCCACATGGAGCAAAGTTGCCCTCATCCACATTTCCCTCTCTTTGACTTAACCGCTTTAAGATGATGATCAAGCTTGATCATGCCTACTGAGTGTCCTTATTTCCCTCATTTTCCCGGTTTCATTTCATTGAGGACAAATGTCATGTTCGAGTTTGGGATAATCGTGAAGAATTAGCTTGGACTCACAGGTCTGCTTAGCTTTCTTCTAGTTATTTAGTTGTTTTGCATAAGTTTGCTTGTGTTCTTTTATGTTTAGTTTAGTTTAGGTATCTTGTTTGTTTGTTTAGTTTTTGTTGCATGTGCTTTTCTTTCTTTCTTTTGTTTGTTTTGAGTCTCATATGAGAAGGGTTGGTGCCTAATTAATTATTTTGAGGATAACATTGTATTTTGCTTCATTATTTTTAGTCAAAATTGGGATACCTTTTGCATTTATTTGATTTAGGCCTGAGGTATCTAATAGTTGTGAGACATGACTTGATAAACCCCTTGTTTTCAAGGAAATTACTTAATAGAATTCACATACACACACATACACACATTGACACACACACACACACACACACACACACTAGATTCATTTTATACACTTTGGTTTCGGCCTCTTTTTCTCAAATTGAACTTGCTTTGAGAGGACTTAATTTTTATAGTGATGACACTCAAAAGATGCACTAATTCTCAAATGAACTTGTCTTGAGAAGGACTTGCAGAACTTTTATAGCATGGTCACTCCAAAAGAGGGCCAATGAGGTCCACCTAAGTGAAAACAAAAGAAAAGCAAAAGGAGAAAAAAGAAAAGAATAAAGGGAATTAACTAAATCAGAATCCTTAGCACATTCCAAGGGACTTTTCAAAGCCTGATGCCCTAATCCAACTGGCTGGGATTCATCGACTTCTCTGCTTGGTACATGGACAACAAGCAATGCACAAGTGCCGCTTTCCAATGAGTTGTTCTGTTTCTTTGAGGAACTTAATGTCTGGTGTCTTTAACCAACTAGTGGGGAGTCACCAATGGATCCCTACTACATGGACACTTTTCTAGAACTCCTTATCATTGCATCCTACTGCCTAGTTTTAGTTGTTGAATAAAAAAGGTTCGGGTTTCCAACTCATTTTTATTATATTTCAAAAGAATGTATTGAGAGTTTTGAAGGCTTAAAGAATGATGTTTGAGACCTTAAACATCATTTACACCGAAAGGTTTTTTAGGAAATATCTATTTAGGGCTTGGGGGTAAGGTTGCCTTATCACCATACTGTTTGTTGCCTCATCCTTTAAAGATTATAAATGTTTTGGAATCCCAATTAGACAAATGTGGTTTCTTAGAACTTTTCGTGGCTTGCTCTTTAATCCAATTACTAGCACTATTCTTGCTCATATGTATCATTGTGTTGTTCTTTATATTTCTTCCGTTCTCGAGGGCAAGCAAAGTGTTAAGTTTGGGGGTGTGTTCAGTGTCTTAAACACTCATTTTATCATCTTGTTCTTAATGTATTTTATTTGTTTTGATGTTATTTATAAGTGTTTCAAGGCTCTAGACTCTAATTTTTGTGTCTAAGTCTTCCTTAGATCTGATTAGAAGAAACGAGAGCAAACCGGAGTAATTGGAAGTTTGCTGCCATGCAAAGGCATGGAGTCCATCCAATATACAAAAAGCTTCCCAGATTACTCACTACGCAAATGCATGGAACCCCATAGTTACATGGAAATCGGGGCTCCTGCTCATTTTATTGGATTTTTGGCCCATTTGAGCCCATTTTCGGGAGGCATATAAAGAATATATTTAGGTTTTAAGCAGAGCCCTTAGAGGAAAACCATTGGAAAACCTAATTCGCAAACAAGAAAAACAAGAGAACATTGAAGAAGATTCTACCTACCTAGTTTCATTTTATTTCTCTCTCTATCTATGTCTATCTTTGTTATTATGATTATACCTCTTCTTAATATGGGCTAAACTCCTTTTCTAGGGCTACAATGTAGCCTAAACCATGAACAATAGCTTAGGGTTGGTTTGTAATCCTTTTATGCTTAAACTCTATTTTATTGAATGTTTCATTTAGTTCTTAATGCTTGCAAGTACTTGATCAACATTTTATGTGGATTTGTGACTCGTATATGAGACTAAAATGATTATTGAGTTAAACTATTAGACGAAATGTCATGTGTAAATGTCATAGGATAGATATATCTATGGTTTACATGTCGCTTGTGTGGATTTCTAGGCTTAATGCATTCTCTAATCTAGGGTTTGAGGTAGAGATGCAATATGGCCTATTTATTAGAAAAGGTTGTTAATGCTTGAGAAAGATTAGCATTTACCTTAGATAATCCATCCTCAATTAATGATTTTAGTGTCTTTGGATGTAACCAAGCCCATCTTTTGGGATTGGTTAAGGTGAAGTTGTAGTCCTTGGTCATTCTCTTATTTGATTTATGACTTGTTGTTTGGTTTGGTTGTTGAGTTATCATAATTAGAGTTTGTTTTTGTTATTTGATTTCTTTTAACTATCAATCCATGTTATTCAAATATATAGTAAGAATTTAAGTACTATGATCTGTCTATGGGACGTTCACTCATATCACATATATTACCCAAAGCGACCCATGTACTTCTGCACATAATTAGACATTCATTTTCATACCATACATGTTTCTGAATAAAAGAGTTTCAACGAGGAACAAGATGATTAAGAGGATTTCTTATCTTTATTAACTGACACATGGATTGCAAATCTAATCCGACTGTGAAGAGGCCACATGCAACTTGTATTAGTCATAAAGGAAAATCCATCTATTTGGCCTAGCACAAAACTGTGAAGTTTGAATGAACTTTTCTATCTCTGATTTTCCTTTACTTTAGTTTCATATCCATGTTTTCAAACATTACTTCACTTATTATTAGATTCATCCCAGCATAGTTAATTTTACCACCTTTATTACTAATAAAACTCCAACCTACTCCTCCAATCCCAATGGATGACCCTAATTGTCACTATATGCATGATCTACATTACAAACGCTCTTTTTGATCGGGTTTATATCACTAGATAGGATACTATGTTTATAAATTTTATTTTATGAGTTGTTCTACCCTAAGCCTTCATCATACCGAACAACCCACTCCGAGACTTGCACAAAGTACAACGCGGATCACTGGTCAAGTGGATGACCACCCAAGATATATGCCCCTAGGAAGTGTAACACCTCAAATTATACCCTATTAGTTTTATGATATGTTTGTATACTAAAGTCAACTTTATTTTGAAATTTATACAAGGTGAAAAAGGGTGGTGCGGTAATTAGCCAATTAAAGACCCAAATGACATAAGATAAAAAGGTTATATGTTAAATTAGAATATTAATAAGAGATTTAAAATGAAATAAAATATGAAGGACTAAATGCAAAAGGAAAATCAATAATCACAAGACAACAAGTTGTCTTCTATGAAGGGAATTTCCATTGTTTAGCTTGAGCTAAAGGTATTACGGTTTGTGGGAGAAGAAGCCATTTTGGTTGCTTACCATTTGATTTGGAGTCACTGTTCAAGTAAGGAAGAGAAGAAAAGGAAGCTAGGTTGAAGTTTGCAAGATAACTGTCAAGGTTAGAAAGTAAACCCTAACTCTTTATATCAGTTTTTAGTTTGCCTTAGTTCAAACATCAAGGTTTGGAAATTCTCCAACCTCCTTCCTTGTTTATGTGTGTGTTAGGAAACTATCCTAACTCATTCTTTGTCTATGTTTGTGTTAGGAAAAACCCTACATTTTCCTATGTTTAGGATCTTTTGTTGACTTGAGGTTAGATTTGAGTTGGTTTTGTTTTGGATTGGAAATTTTTCCTGTGAAAAAGGGCAAAATGCCTTATTTTTGTTCCAAAGATAACCTCCATTATAGGCAAAAAGGAGGCACATGCTTTTGCGTGAAGGTTATTTGCCTAAGCTAAACTCTAGACCATCTCGACCATTCACCAGTGGAACCATAATTTCACTCTGGGCAAACCCGTCTCCTCTGTGGCAGCTTTGATCTTTCCTCTCTATGCCCCTGGCTTTCTACTTTATAAAGTCTAAATGAATATAAATACTTAGTATAAAAAAAACTCTAAAACTCCATAATTGTAGGTCCGCTTAAGACCGAATAGAATAACAGCACGTCTCATAGTAGTTTCAGATTCTCGCCCAAGGCGACCACTCCCGTCCCAGTGCGACGACACTCGCCCAGTGCGACTAAGGCACTTTGCTCTGCGCGACTACACTTCTATTTCAGGCGACTGGACACGCTTGGAGCGCTATAACACTCGCACAGTGTTACGACACTCATTATTCATGTCACAGCACGCCTGCTTAGTTACTCAACACTTTGTTCACACTCGATCAGACCTCTCAAAAATTCCATTATGTCGCATTCCTCTCATTCATTGTTATTAGTCTGCGAAGGCAAACATTTATATGAACCATATCTCGATTACTGAAAATATAAAAACAAAGCATTCAAATCGAGGCACACTAAGTGTATATCTTAGTTATAATATGGTACCTTACACTGGGCGTTAAGAGATTTCTTATATGTAATTCTACTAGAGATATGAATACTCTAATATGTGAATTATTTTGAATGTATATTGTAATCGAGACCACTAGAAGTGGTATTTAACGTGACTATTTTTCCTAATGGGCCATAAGCCATGAGTACTTCATCCTGGTAGGTAATAAAAGAGGTCGTTAGAAAGATTCCTCAGATTCACAGCTAACATATATTAGTATCCTTCTTATAATGGTCCCCTAATTAGTTTTTGTTGTAATGAAATGTAAATGCACATTTTGAGGTAGGAACTTGTAAATATAAGTAAAGGTGATCTGGCATGTATAAATAGATGTTAAACACCAATAAGGTGGTACTTCGACAAGGTTATGTGATTGTAGGTAGTGAATTTTCTATAATTCGCTTTTTAACAAGATATTAATGATAACCCATGATTAGTAAGGGTCAATATAATGTCATTTTAAAAATTAAAAACAAAGGTCTCGCTTGATGTGACGCCCCCACTTGCATGCCAGAGGATGGGGCGTTATAATTCATGGGTATAAGAAACCTAGGTTTAGTACTTTTGGAAAGATATTAGGGTTGGGAAAATGTATCTACTTAGGGACAGGCCTTCGGCTTCTTGGCGCGACATGTCCTTGTTTGGTATCATGGATTAGAAACGGACCAACTGGTGGAAGTCGTGGGGAAACAGCTGAAAGGGTCAATCCTATGGACCTTGATCCATTTGTCTCTGATCCATTTGAGCCGGCTAAAGGTGAACATGACGCTCTTGTCATGTCAATTGAAGCGTTGCTCAAAATTTCTCAAGATACGGTATGGTCTTAGACGACCACAAATTCTAGAGCTCGATTGATTCGGGTAAGAAAGCACAGAAGAATTTCATAGTACAAGTTTAAGAGTTTGATAGTGTTGAGTTTGGCTTGAGAAATTGCAAGGGTTCTAGACTTTATGAAATGTCCCCCGAATAAATGGGCTAAATGTACCCCACTCTACAAGGTGTAGCTCTATCTCGTAGAAGTTAGTTCTAAGAATCCATTGCTCTGCATCAATTACATGAACTTTGTCTGAAGCCTTTGGACTCAAGATATCAAGGATGATTACAAAATACAAAGTGGAAGCAATTTGAATTTGTGCTAGGTGTATATGAGAGGCAGAGTATGAGAGAGTTTAGCACTTCATAAGTATGCACTGTGAGCTAGTTCTTGACGAAAAATTCATGTAGATGCTTTGAGGATGGCTTAAAGGAGTCTATAAAAAGGTACCTCATGACTGTTACATCATTGCAAGCAGGAATTTCATCACTTGGTGCAAGCTTATACATAGGAGTTCATCTTCAAGCAAAAGGACTAGAGAGTCTCCAAGATAGAACCCAGAGATGGCTCACTGTGCCAGATGGACAAGAATTCATGACATTGGGTTCTCGTATATACACTTCATCGTAACAAGGCAAAAGAGATCGGTCGTCGATTGCCATGCCAACATCATCTGACATATAAGATGGTTGATTAGGGATTGTTTCCCATCAGCACTTCACCATCTTTTTGCAACCCGTCCTAGAGATTTGGAACTTCAAATCTCGGCGAATAGAGATGAGGACAAATTTAATTTCCATTGACTGTGATAGCTGCGTGGTAACGGCAAGATAAGGTAGGAATGGTCGATTACAAACAGAAAAACGCCTAATATTTTATATCCCAACTTGAGCCTATGTTATGAAGGCTCGTGAAGATCAGGATGTACCAGAGGTTATAACTGGTATGTTCTCTCTCAATGGCATTGACATGCATGCTTTGATAGATCCTGGTTCTACACACTCTTATGTCTACACTCTAGCACTTATCGGGATACAAAACCAATTCAAGATAATTTGCATATGATATGCATAAGATTTGAACTCGGGCATAGTGTTGTAGCCAACGAGTGTATAAGAACTCGCCTTCTAGTGTTCCATGATAAAGAGTTTTCATTACCCGGAATTGCATTTCGTTTCTTTTCTGATATGAGCTCTGGCTTGATTTGGGATGACTGTGTTGATTCAAACATCGTTTATACTCGATTGTGATAAGGAAACATAAGTGCTTAAATGTTTCGCTTAGCCGCCGAGGTAATCGTGACATGCATCCGATCCGCTCAAAGGTATAATGTAATTTTGTATCTTATGCAAGCTCCGGTGTTTTCTTAAGAAAGGCTGTAGCTCATTTTGGTGCTAGAACTAAGAGGACAAGTAAACTTAGAATGATATTCCTATGATAAAGGAATTCCTAATGCAAGCCTCCTCGAGGAATTCACAAAGCTTAACACCCCAAAGAGAAGTAGATCCTGGCATTAGTTGTAATGAACTGGTCTTATTTCTAGGTACCTTACCGAGTGGCTCCAATGGAATTGGGAAAAAGGAGTTGGAAAACTCACATTCACATGAGCTATTGACAAGGGATCTTCGTCCGACCTAGTAAAGGTTTTTCCCCTCAGTGAGCACCCGCTTTGTTTGTAAAAAGAAAGATGGCACTCCCAGAGTGGGCATTGATTATAGGTGCAACAAGGCAACTGAAAAATAAACATTCATTGTGTCAGAATAGAAGATTCTTTGATCAATGAAATGAGCAAGTGTCTTTCAAAGATAAACCTACGACGGATATTATCAACTTTCTGTAAAGGATGCCAACAACCTGGAAATGTTTTAGTCCTATTAAGGCCACATTATGAGCCTTTAGTAATGACATTTGTTAACTAATGCACCAAATTCGCATTCATGGATTCTGATGATTAGGCTCCACCCTTATTTGAACCACTTAGGTAGTGGTGGTATTCATAGACAGATATTCCAGTGTATTCTAAAGGATGCACAAAAAACATGAACAAATACTGGTTGATAGTGTTGCAAAGACTCGAGAGAAAACAAATTTGTTTGCAAAGTTATGGTAAATGTGGCTTTCGCTTCAGGAAGTACATTCTCAGCCAGATTACATCGCAGGGTATTGAGAGTTGTCCCGCGAGATTGTAGCTGCAGCTGGAACCGCCTAAATGTGTGTGTGTAATAGAGGTGATGCCTCGGGTTTAGCTTAGGCACACGATGCCCGTAGCGGGATTCCTGCCATGGGAAATTTCTACACTTACTAAGTTACTCTTGAAAGGGGTGAAGTTTGAATGGGATGACAAATGTCGATCAAGTTTTGAACAGTTAAAGAAAATACTGTTTAGCACAAAGGCACTGTTCACTCGTGAGAATATATGTATAGTGATGCTTCAAGGATTGGTCTGGGATGTGTATTGATGCAAGATGGAAAAGTGGTGGCATATGCCTCAAGACAGTTGAAACTGCATGAGCAGAATTATCCCACACATGATCTAGAGTTGGCAGCGATAGTGTTCACTTTGAAAATATGGTGACACTACTTATATGATGAAAATGGTAAGGAATATTTGGCGCATCATGGGCAGAGTCTGGGCACTGTTAAGTCATGAACTGAACCTGAGGCAAATACTCATGAAGTCAGGAGCTGTCTCCAATATTATGATTACTGTATAGCTGATTACCACCTAGAAAAGCTAATGCAGTAGCGGACGCCTAAGTAGAAAACGACTCCACTTGCATTCCAAACACGTGCATAGATTTGCATCCCACATGGAGCCTTGTTAGCTCAATCTAAGATTTATGCTTTAGTCGAGGTAGACAGATGATTGATGCCTAAAAAATGATGTCCGCCACAAATAAAGCAAAAAGGTACTAACTGGGAATGGAGGCAAGATTTGACTTATTGTATAAAGAGATAAGGTCTATTATAACAACATATTATAAACAATGTCCAGGTATTGAAAAAAGAATTTGATGTATGAAACACACATTTTATCAACACACCGAGGTAATGTAGATACCAAGATCTGCTGGTAGAAATACAAAAGATTTAGCGTTGGTATGAGGATGAAAAGGGATATAGAAGAGTATGTGTCCAAATGTTTAACTTGTCATCAAGTAAAAGTCATATCAAGTGTACTACCCAAATCGTTAAACTCATCCTGACCTTAATTTATGTAGCTTTTTTAGACATTATGATTTTTGGTCCATTTTCCTCACCAAAGGAAACATGATTCAGTTTGGGTAATCGCTATGATAGACTCACTGTGTTTTGTCACTTTACCACCTGGCTCTAACTATTCACACTGGTTAACGGAGCTGTATGTGAGCGAGATTGTATGCTGACTCCTTAATCACACAGTGTCCGATCGTGATCCATGGTTTTTACATCAAGGTTTTGAAAGCATTACACTACCTCCTTAAGTACCTTCGACTGAATTTTAGTACACCTTCCATCCACAAAATGATGGATAATCAAAGAGTAATTCATGTTGTAATATTATCTTTCGTGGTTAAAGGATTTCCAAGAAGTTGGGATATAGGTATATTCCTTATGGAATTTGCTTATAATAAAAGACTAATCATATTGTATGGCCCCTTATACTTTATATAGCCGAAAATGTAGAACCATGTAGTGATAATGGATGTAGATTGAATGAGCATTAAGTAATTGGTCCCAATATAGTGAAAGACAAAAGAAAAGTTCGGGTCATTCATAAAGGTTTAAAGTCATAAGATAGACAAAAGTTAAATATAGATTCAAAAGAAAAGACATAGAGCATGTGTGTCAACAGCTGAGGTATCACCATGGAGGAAGATACTTCGGTTTGGAAAGAAAGGAAAACTGAGTCCAAGGTTTATCGGACCTTATGAAATTTTAGAAAGAATTGGAGTTGTCACTTATAGTTTGGCTCTCCCTCTACATAATGTGTTCCACGTCTCAATGCTTTGGAGATACTGTTTTGAGGAATCGCACATCTTGCCAGTACAAGTTGTACAAGTGCAATCTGATTTCACCTATGATGAAGAGCCAAAGCCATTATATCTCAGTGAAGTGAAACAATTAGGAAACAAACAAGTCCTTATGCAAGTATTTATTAACACTCATGGTATGGAAGAAGTTAAGCAACTTGAGAACTGTGACCTAATAATGAGGGCATAGTACTGCAATCTTTAATTCAAGCATTAATTTTATGATCAATTCTTAAGGGGCAATTTTAATACCCAAAATTATACCTCAATAGTTTTATATATTATGTTTAGGTATATAATAAAAGTCAAATCTGTATTTTTCGGAAATTTAAGTGCTATGTGTGAAATAGGGGAAACTGGTAATTAGCCAATTAAAGACCTAAATGACATAAAATAAAAAGATTATATGTTAAAATAGAATATTAATAAGTGATTTGCAAATGAAATATAATAGAGATCAAAATGCAAAGGAAAATTGGGCTAGTCCTATAAGACAACAAGTTGTCTTCTGTAGAAGGGAAATTTCCACTTGCTCATTTTCTTGGAGCTAGGCATACGGTTTGTGGAGAAGAAGCCATTTGGTTGCTTTCTCCTTATTTGTTTTTGGAGTTCTACTTGCTCAAGTATGAAGAGAAGAAAAGGAAGCTTAGCTAGTCAAGATAATCACAGGTTAGGAAAAGTAAAACCCTAACTCGTTTTGTATATCGGGTTTTTGTTTAATTTGAATTGGCTCAAGTCTATACTAAGGCTCTGTACTCTCCAACCTTCCTTCCTTTTGTTTATGCAAGTAGAGACTATCCTAACTCATTCTTTGTCTATGTTTGTGTTAGGAAAAACCCTACCTTTTCCCATGTTTGCCTCATTTATGTTCCAATTTCGATGCCCTCTACTGAAGGAGTGCACGCTGCAGTATAATGGCTCATAGCAATCAAGACCATCATCTTCTAACCCCTGTCTGCTCCGCCTAGGCGAAGGGATGCTTAGCCTAGGCGAACCACTTCACCTAGGCGAACTTGTCTTCGGCAGCTTTCTGCTCTCGCCTTCTATGCGCTCGTTTTCTTTCTATTTTATAAAGCCTAAACTAATATTGTTATAAATACTTAGTAAAGTTTCAGAATGCATATAATTGTAGGTCCGCTTTAAGATCGACAGAGTGAAATGAATAAGCACGTCTATCTAGTTCTTGGCACCTTTATCTTAGTGCAAAACACTTTATGTTTCTCATGCGTGACAGCATATTTGATAAAGCAGCCACATGAAGATTCAGATAGTGCTACTACACTGATTCATGTTGCAAGGCATGTCCTGTCTGCTGTTTAGCAAATTTACTTAGAGATCAGATCATTTCGGTACCTATTGTGTCAAGGCCTTCTGCCCATTGTTATTGGTCTATGGGTATAAAACATTTATATGAACTCGCATTCGAATAATAATGAACAATATAAACAAAGTGATTCGGGCCTAAGGCCGTTAAGGCATATCTCACTAGATTGTAGCAGTAACGACGGTACCTCCTCTCTCTATTAAGAGATTATGTTATGTACTCCTACGGGAGATATGAATACTCTGATATGTGAATTATTTTGAATGTATATTGTAATTGAGGACCACTAGAAGTAGTCATATCTCATATTTGACTTCCTACTAAGCTTATATGTTTAATGAAAGTGTTTCATCCATGTAGGTACTCAAGAGGATAAGAGGCATCCCGTGATTCGCAAGTGAGCCAACACAGATTGGGGAGTCCCCGATGTAGTCCCGAATCTAGTTTGTTGTGGACGGAAAATAAATGTGGCATTTTGAGATAGTGGAACGGTGTAAATATAAGTAGCTGGTGACTCAAGCATGCGCCGTATAAACAGGATGCTAACACCGCTAAGGTGGCAATGGCACGGTTAAGTGATTTTAAAAGAATTTTCATAATTCGGCTTTTGTAACCAATATGTCACTTCTATGAACTCATGATTGAAATGGGCCCACATACGTCAGAAAATTTAATTGAAAAGGTCCACTCGTGACGTCCTCCCTCACCCAGCCAAGGCTATGGATGCGTTACAGAAGGCACAGTGATATTCACAAATGGAAATTGAAGCATAATGCCACACACCAAACACCTAAGTAAAGCACCCATATTGTGTAGAGTCTTGTCCAACCTGAACAGTTGACTCCAACCCTATATCCTCAAGAGGGGTTCTTCCCACTCAGATAAACCATTGGTTCCCACTCAAGAATATACTGAAATTGTTGGATTTGATGATGGGTTTCTAAGGCTCTATTTGGAACCTAGAAAGTACTAAGGAAAGAAATTAGATTGGAAAATAGAGACGAAAATTTGAAAGGAAAGAAAATTTGAAGGAAAATAAAAAATAGGTTTAATCTTAATAAATTATTCCTATACGTTTATTCAAACTTATTTTATTTATTTCTCTCTACTATATAAGGACTAAGAAATTTTTTTTTTTTAAAAAGGTAAAATTTTACGAAATTTTGATCATATTTGATTTTCTTTTATATTTTTTTATGGTGAAACCAAACATGATAAAATTATTTTCCTTAGTAATTATTTTTCTTTTCTTAATACTTTCTAGATTCCAAACGAAGCTTAAGGAAACTAAGAATTGAATATGAAATAGTAAATTCTGCAGAGCAAGACACGTGCCTTGTCTTGTCAACCCTCTTCCTATGCTTAAAATGAACATAATTTGAAGTTAGAGAGCTTGAGGAAACGAAATATATGAAGAAAAACAAAGAATAATGTTGTGGATGTGGTTTAATAAATTATTTTTGTGGAGAAACTTTAGGGATTTGAAATGCAATGAAGGTTGAGACTGCAATTTAAAGAGGAAATGGGTGTGAGATTATTATGATTAATTATTTTTGGGCTTTTTGGGTTGTGTGTCACGGACTTAATCTTTTCACTAAGCTCTCATGCAGGCACTTAGACAACTTTCTTATTCAAGATGCTAAGTCAGCCTTCCTTGTTGCCTAGCTAGCCTTGCTAAGCTTACCCACAACTTGGATGCTGAAAGAATACAAGAGAACACGTAGAAGAAAAGATCTCTTATTGATGGAAGAAGCTCTTACAATGCTTGGAATGCTCTCAACTCTTGGTTGGTTGGGTGGTGGTGTTAGGCACGAATGCGTGTATGTAAGACAATACTGGCATGTGGCGCAAGGCGCATGCGTGCATCAAGCAATACATCGAAAGTAAGAGTATCGTTCCTACGTGATTGGGCTACTGGCACTGAAATTGTCCTAGGTCTTAACTTATTTTGATGATGGATTTGATGGTAGAAATAAGAAAACAAATCAAAACTTAATCTATCATGCAAATATATGAAATAAAATGGGAAAAGCCTAGGTTGAGATTTCATTTGATTAATCCTTATGACATGGACTAATCTATTCCCAATTCATATTCTAATCACTCATTAATGGTAAGCCCTCACTTATTATAAGATTATTACATGTGAACTTCTCGATGACTTCATATTCTACCTAGGACTTATAGGTATTTTTGCATCTTACTCAACCCTGCAAAGCCCCCAAGAGCGTAATAAACCCGAGAAACTAATCACCACACAAGACCCATGAATATCTCTAAACTATGGTGGAAATGTGATGTTCTACCCATGTCTAATCCAACTCTTACTTCTCAGATCTCGAATTGAACCACAGCACATTTCAATGGTATCTAATCATCAATACGTATTAAGAATAGAATAGAACAATTAATAGAAAAATGCCTTAAATACCAATTTGAATAAACCCATGTTCAAATACATAAATCAGAATCAAACTACATCTAAAACCCTCGAAAATAAAATCAAAACATGAGGTGAAGAAATACAACCAAAGAAGAACAAGAAAACACGAAATAATCTTCTCCTTCTTCAATCTTCTTCCTCAAAGAGCTTTTCCCTAGGGTTAGAAAAACCCTAGAGGCTTATTCCTCTCTCCTCCTTGTTTTTTCTCCTTAATAATGTCTCAAAGTTATCCTTTTATACACATTGGGAAATGGACTAAAATCAATCCAAAAGTGGAAAATCATTGGGGCGCCAACGTCACGTGGTCATGGCCATGATTGCTATATGGTTGCAACCACACTACAGATGCTAAAAACAAGATTCCAAAGATATCTCATATAGTCATGACCATGGTCGCGTCAATATAGGTGCTAAGTAGTCGTGACTCAAGGTCGCAACTATATCGAGCTTGATCGCTTGCGCCTTCAATCATATTTTCTTGGGTCATAGTCGCAACTATGGATTGTTGTGACTGCGACTTCATGACTGCAAGTACTTTATGAATCTTTCATTTCTTTGTCCATATTGTTTGATTGCCTTGTTTTCTTCATTTCACACACAAGGTAGAGGGCTAAAATGATGAAGAGGAATGAAAAGGTAAGTTAGCATCAAAGAAAAATATGCACGTTTTACAATGATAAATGCACATGAAGCTTAATCTAACAAATTCCCCCAACCTAGCATTTTTCGGGTCTTCATACGAATAAAGATAATTTCTTATTCAAAACTAACAACCATACGAAAGCATCGCGATAAGAAAATAATGATAATTCTGGTCTCAATAAATGATATATAATTTACCTTCATGCAACATAAAGAAAACTTCGAGATAACATCTTTCAAAATAATAAATTGACCATAAGTCAAGCATACCTAAACCAATGTTCTTGAGTGTGTGTGTGTGAAGTCTTTCCCATCTGGCCAGTTGCAATTTAGATGAAATTAGATGAACTAGAATGGAATGGAGATATCTTATTCACACATGAGGAGTGTACAATATTCCATAGGCCTGTTAGCATATCACTTCACTAATGTAGGCACCACAACCCTTAGGATCAAATAGGTCTCTTAATAGCTTCTTAAATGTGTGTGTATGGCTTAGGTAAAGGGTAGTTGAATAAGTCATTTAGGCTTAAGTTTACCCAAAACATACACGTTTCATCTTTACTTGTTCCTGTGCATCCTTAAACATAGAGTTTTTTCACATCATTGAGTCTCAAAGGCTCCCCCAAACTTATATCTTTGCATCAATTATCTCAATTCCACTTCTAAACTCATTGGCTTTGATTTCTACAATCTTCACAAGACAAACTTAAGAAGCTTTATTCTTTTGTTTCCAGAACCACAAGGTCACACAGAAAAGTAAATGTCTAACCCTCTGCTTCTTCTACTCACCCTTAATCGAGCTTTAGTTAGCAACCTAGACTCAGCTTGGCCTTAGGGTACTAGAAGAAGAATACCCCTAAGATTAGATTAGCTCTGTGAGGCTACTTGCCAATTCATCCACTCTCATTTATAATAATTGATTCCTCTTATGAGGTGTGTCTACCTCTCCATGAATTGAGCTTTAGATCTTCAATAGGCCATGGTTTGCCTCTAGGTTTGCTGTTTGTCTCTGTAAAGGCGCTCTTATATCATCTTGGACATGAAACCTAGGCCACTACAAAAACACAAACGATTTAGTTAAATTGATTTAGCTGATTTTATCTCAGTTACACTAATTTACTGATTAGCTTCATTTACACCAATTTATAGAATGACAGCTGGGATGGATAATATTCCGCCATTGCCGCCAAAATAAGGCGGGAAGATGGAGCCGCTAGATATTTAATCTGACACACCATCGTTGTATTAGCGACGGATTATCACCTGTCATCAAGTAATTTAGCAAACTTATCATTAGTGCCGCCGCCAATTTCGCGACGGATTCTTAAAGGCGCCGGTCAGCTAATCACAACAGATTACGCCCGTCACCATGAACTTTCATTTTAGTTAAAATTATGCTGGGAATAATAGACGATTCTTAGTGCGCCGCCGCCAATTTTGGGGCCGACGCATTTTAGTGCGTGTCGCGTTAATTTAGCCGACGATATCAACATTCGGCCATATGGAACAAATTAGTTAAGAATAGCTACTGGATTCTTCTTAGTGCGCCGGTGAGCTTTAGCGACGGATTACAGTTCCGTCGCTAATTTAGCGACGGATTCTTATTGCCGTCGCTAATTTAGCGACGGATTCTTCGTGCCGTCGCTAATTTAGCGACGGACATGGGCTCACGGAACTTCAGATTTAGCTAAAAAATTATGTTTTCTTAGTGCTAGTCGACCAATTTAACTCTGATTCTTGATAAGTCGCTAATTTAGCTACGGATTATCGATTCGTCGCTAAATTAACATATAGAACCCCATAATCTTGTCCCACATCGGATAAGAGATAAAAAATTGAGGTCTTTATATACCCACTTGCTATTCTTATGTGGATACAATGAGCTCTTGAAGTACAATGAGGTTGAGTGGGATTGGTTAGTCAAAGTGTTGTGGATTGTTCGGTTAGTATCCACCTGGCTCACACTCAGAACCTTCGATTTGGCGGTCCAACGGTCTAACCGATCGGTCCGATCCGATTTTTAAAACATTGTCGAAAAGTGTTCAAGAAATTAAATTAGCGACGGAATGCAACAATCCGTCGCTAAACTTAGCGACGGAAATTTACAACCCGTCGCTAAGTTTAGCGACGGATTGTAAATTTCCGTCGCTAAGTTAGCGATAAAAATCAGTCCATGCTAAATTTATGACAGTTGTAAATTTCGTCGCTAAGTTTAGCGATAAATCGGAAATCATTCGGCCAAATTTAGACGGATTGTAATTCCGTCGCTAAGTTTAAGCGAAGGGCGTTTACCTGCGAATTTTTCCGTGGCAAATCCGTCGCTAAATGATTTAGAGACGGATTTTTTTGATTTAGCGACGGAAAAATCCGTCGCTAAATCTCCAGAATCTTGTAGTGGGCAAACCAACTTGAGAATAGTCCATATCAACCATTGATCTTGAAAATTCATCTTGAGCCATGGCTAATTCAACTTGACTTCTTTTCATTTCAGCCATGTTTTGCTCTAGTCTTGAATTGGCCATTTGAATTCTAGAATCTTCCATTTCATCCCTTAGCATAGCCATTTCAACCATGGTTTCTTCCAAGCTTGATCTTTGGACTTGTGAAGTTTGAAGTGTGTTATGACTTGTGTTCCATGAGGTGTTTAGGTGATGGTTCCATCAAAAGTATTGATTGTTCAATTATGGGGTACCTCCATATTGAACATAATCCATCGACTCATATAGTTGCCACACTTGACTCCTCACTTGATTTGTCACTCTTTAATGATGGTCATTGGCCATTTGCCTCATTCTTAGTTGGTGATTAAGGAGGGATATTTTAGTTGTCAATTCCTTGAAAGGATCCATTTTGAAATAACCATCTGAAAACAAAGAAAGATCAAAGTAAGAATGAATAAAAGTGGAAATAAGTATATACAACTAAAATAAAAGAAAACAAGCAAAAGAAGTATCCAAAGTAAAGAAGGCCTACTTAGTATCAATATTAGTAAAAATGCCTAATCCCTGACAATGACACCAAAAACTTGTTAGGCGCGAATGTGTGTATGTAAAATAATATGCCTGTGTGTAAGTGCACTCGTCGCATCAAGTAATATAATGAAAGTAAGAGCATCGTTCCAATGAGGATTAGGTTACTAAGTACTGAAATTGTCCTAGTCTGAACTTTATTTGGGTGATGGATTTGATGGTAGAAATAAGGAAACAACTAAAATCCTAATCTATCATGCAAATACATGAAATAAAATAGGAAAAGCCTAGGGTTTAGATTTCATGTAGGTTTTTAAAGTTCAAAACAAAGTTTGCAGCGGAAGATATTGGTCCAGTAAATTTTAAAAATTAATAAAAACTCTTTCTGATCTGCAGGTACATGCATACTAATCAACAAACAATAAAGAAGAATTACACTCAAATCAAATTGAGGAGATTTTCTGGCAGTAGGGTTGACAACTCAAGATCCCTTTTTCTTTTTCCATGTTTTCCTGATCTTCCAAGCCCTTCCTCTTCCTACGAGTGCGTGTGGGCGTGCAGTTAACAAGGTTTTGTTTTTAGAACTCTTGATATTCTCAACACATGAGATCAAGAGGGTTACATGGAGGCAAATAAAATGAAACTCTTTCTCTATTTTTTTTCTCTAATTTTTTATCACCCCTTGGCGTCTAGGGTTTTGCCTCTATTTATAATATGCTTTGAATTGATCTCAACCATTGGATTAAGTGGCATATTTAAATTTGAATTAAAATTAATTCAAATTAAGTGACAATAAATGATTAATTTCTCAAATTAGCAGTTTCACCCATATAGTAATTACTATTAATTAATTAATTAACATTTAATTATCCAATAATTATTACATGATTGATATGAAACAATTTCTTTTACCTGCCCTCAGGGATTTCTTTGTTAATTTAATCACCATCTGAGTGTTTCTGAGGCGACCTAGGGGACTATGGACACAGTAATTCCAAGCTCCAACAAATTTGATAATTAATTAAACTCTTTAATCAATTAATCTAATTTATTAGTTCCAGTATTATTCCACTAAAAATCTGAAATTGAACTCTTGTAATTGCAGAATAATTTACGTAGTGATACTGGCTTGATCCATTGATATGATCGTACATGCAATTCAATCCTCGAAAATTGGTCCATCATTAGAGGCTAGGTGAAATTATCGTTTTTACCCTCTGATATTATCTTTATCCTTAAGTTCCATTAATTCACTAGTGAGCAGTTAATTTATAAACACATTATAATTAGACTCAAACTATTCGAGTTCGAATTAACACTTAAGAAACCAATTCGGCTTCCCTGAGAAGGGTTTGGATTCCATATATGTAGGACATGTTCCCAGCCACCTATCTCAATGGGCCTCTAAGACATAAATATTGGGTCTGTCTTAGGACAAACCGTAACCTATGAATCAAAAGGCCCTATTGAAATAGACAGGAGTCCATGGCTACTCAGGATTAAGATCAATCTGCATGTGATCATCTAGTGACACGGTTTAAACTCTCAATTGTAATGGTATATTATTTAAGAGTTTAATCCATGTCTAGTTCTGTCCTATGTAATTAGATTACATAAAGCACCTCCATTTTAATGTCACCATCGGTAATCCCGAGATCCAATATTCTTGCATTCTTAATGTTCGATTGGATAAATTACTAGTAGTATTATAGATCAAAGATCCCTACTTTGATTTACTATGAACGGTTGGTTATTATCTATAATCTTGATAAGTCTCATATATAAGCTGTTATATACCCCAAGATTATAGTTACATTAATAAACTTGGGATTTTGTGATATTTACAAAATTATACAACACATGTATAAAGAATCAAATATAGAAAATTGTTTTCATGAAGCAATACAAATTACATGCTTTTAGGGCACATTGCCCAACATTTCATTTGATTAATCCTTATGCATTATGGACCAATTTATTTCAATTAATGTTCACAATCACCTATTATTGGTAGCCTCACTATTGCACATGCAGATCTCTCTCGATCACTCACATTCTACTCCTAGGACTTGGGTATTTTACATCTCTACTAAACCCCAGCATACTAGAGCGCAATAAACTTGAAAACTAATCCACCACACAAGACCCGCAGATATCTCTAAACTATGGTGAAATGTGACATTCTACCATGTCTAATCCAACTCTCGCTCGGATCTCGGGTGTTGATACATATCAATGGTAGCTAATCATCAATACGCATTAAGAACAGAATAGAACAATTAATAGAAAAATGCCTTAAATATCAATTAGAATTTAAACCCATGTTCAAATACATAAATCAAAATCAAACTACATCTAAAACCTTAGAAAATAAAATCAAAACATGAGGTGAAGAAATACAACCAAAGAATAACAAGAAAACACGAAATAATCTTCTCCTTCTTCAATCTTCTTCCTCCAAGTGCTTTGCCCTAAGGTTAGAAATCCTAGAGGCTTATTCCTCTCCTTTCCCAGTTTTTTCTCCCTAATAGTGTCTCAAAGTTATCCTTTTATACACATTGGGAAATGGGCCAAAATCAGCCCAAAAGTGGACAATCATTGGGCTGCCAATGTCGCGTGATCATGACCATGATTGTTATGTAGTTGCGACCACATTGTATTCAGAAGATATCTCCCATAGTCGCGACCATGGTTGCGACTACAATGCAAGGTTTATAACACAAAGTGCCATAGTCACGACCAAGGTCGTGACTATACCAAGCCTGACTACCATATTCTTCAATCATATTTTTGGGTCATAGTCACGACCATGATTGCAACTTGCATAAATTCTTCATTCCTTGTCCAAATTGCTTGATTTTTGTCTTGTTTTATTCATTTCTACAAAATACACATAGAGATAGGGTTAAACATGAAAAGAAATGAAAAGGGTACTAAGTTAGCATCAAAAGCATAAAATATGTAATGTTTTGCAATGATAAATGCTAACATGAAGCACACCTAACAGGTGGCTTGGTCAAATGAGGGTCTCCTCTATTTATAGGCACCTTAGGAATTCTCAGAACATAGGATGGTTCCTTACACTTTAAGAATATTCTAGAACATCCTAGTATGTACAAGTATATACAAGACTACTATGGAAGACTCTAGTTCACTCTCCCATATTCCATAGTCTTCCACATCCTTTCACACATGTGTAGACATCTCTAGCATCTTTTACACTTGTGTGGACTTCTTCGGCATCTTCTAGAACCTTCTACACTATTATGGTCAAAGGAGTCTCCACAAGTCTCTAGAAGCTTCCTTTCTCCTTTATATAAGGCATAGAGGGGCTCTATTCTACCCATGGTGGAATCCTTCCCCTATGATGGTGGGCCTTAGAGAATGAGCCCGAGGACCCATGCCATCGACGACCCCTTCAATACCTCGGTCTAGGGGTTCCAATTCACAAACTTGCCCAACGCATCCTCACACTCCCAACTAGCCTCTCGCCTTGGTAGACCCTTCCACTGAACCAAGTACTCTCACATAAGAAGGACCTCGTGCCTTTTAGTGACACGTTCAACTAGGATAGTCTCTACCTCCTTCTCTCACGAGCTTCCAGCCTGCTGCTGGTACCCATATTTTCGAGGCCTAGAGTGTCATCCCCTCTAGCCCACTAACTTCTCTTTGTCCTTAAGGATTTTTTCCTTGCGTGGGCTGGCTACCTCAATCTGCTCCCTTAGCCTTGGACATGAATTGGAGGGTGCTGGCATACACTCAGACCTAAGCATGCATCTCCTCCATGCTGGCTTTTCTTGATTAGGGCATTGGCGCTTCCCTCTTAGGGAGTCCCTTGCAAATGTGGACCATCCCATAGGCATCTCGACCTTGGCGGACTCCTATTTGCTTACCCTTGCCCTTATCCTCCCTAGTGTAGGAGCCTTGTACTTTATTACCTAGAGTATTAGGAGGAAAAACCTCTTATCACGTACGCATGTTATGGCTATCCTCTGAGCCCTCATGAGTTGCCATAACTCAAGCTGATACCATGATCTTACAAATCTTCAACTCACCTCATTTGCTCATCCCAGACTTTACATGCACTTGTCAAGGCGTCCACCATCTAGCTACAACCTCAGACACTTACAGAGACATTTTCTTCAAAAGCCATGAACTCCTTATATGACACCGTGTGAATAGACGAGCCTTGCATCCCCTCTTGAAGGTTGTTGATCTGCCCTCGCAAATCCCCCATGGCCTTCTCAATGCGTTCCTCCAAAAGGTCCACATCCCTCTTGGTGTTCGCCACACCCAACTCTAGCTTGGTAATCCATCCCTCAAAGTTAGAAATGGCATCACGAGACTTGTCCTTCCTACCCTGTGTAAGACAACCAAGGTCCCTACCCGGTCTTGCTCATTAACGTCTTCCACATGAGAGCCCGCCATTGCTTTCTTCAAGGATACCCACACGTTGCAACCAAGCTTTGATACCAACTCCTCCCATGAGATGGTACCAACTAAAGCTCTAATACCAACTATCACAGACTTAGTCTTTTCACTAAGCTCTCATACGACACTTAGACAATTTCCTACTCAAGTTGCTAAGCTAGCCATCCCATTGCCTAGCTAGCCTTGCTAAGCTTACCCACAACTTGGATGCTGAAAGAATACAAGAGTACACTTGGAAAAAAAGATCTCTTATTGATGGAAGAAGCTCTTTCAATTCTTAGAATGCTCTCAACTTTTGGTTGGTTGGGTGGTGGCTTGGTCAAATGAGGGCCTCCTTTATTTATAAAGCACCTTAGGAATTCTCTAGAACCTAGGATGGTTCCTTACACTTCAAGAATATTCTAGAACATCCTTGTATGTATAATTATATAAAAACTACTATGGAAGACTCTAGATCACTCCCCCACATTCCATAGTCTTCCACATCTTCCTGAGGTGTGGACATCTCGGCATCTACACATGTGCTTGGACTTCATCAACATCTGCAGGACCTTCCTACTCTATTCTAGTCAAAGGAGTCTCCACAAGTCTCTAGAAATATCCTCTCCCCTATATAAGGCATGGAAGGGCTTCATTTTGCCCATGGTGGAATCCTTCTCCTATGATGGTGGGGCTTGTAGAATGAACTTGTGACATGTGGCTAGATTGGTGGTTGCCCACCACAAATGGTATCGATTTTTTATTTTTTTTTTGAGTAAATAAATAATTTTATATATTATATTCTAGTTATATAAGACAAATAAACATAATAATTATATTTTTCAAAAAGATAATGACAAATTATTTTATCATAATTTTATTATTTTAATTTTTATAAATATGTTAAGATGTTAAACAAATATTATATAAAATATTTTTATTTTATCATAATCATGAAGTTAAATTATCATTACATAAACAAGTATTAAGTTATAAACTCTTTCTAACACATGAATATAGTATGATACTGATTTTAACATGTAAAAAAAATAACATTTAATACTACTAAGCACAATTGAGTATTAAGTTAATAAAAGTTCTATTAGAATTAAGTAGAAAACCAAGCCACCTTAGCTTGCTAACATGGTAGTAGTCTTGAGAATGGAAAATGGAGAATAAAAATTGACTTTGCAAATCTTAACATACCCACAACTTCCCGATGTAGAACTAAACCAATTTATGAACTCAAATCCTCATATTCTTAGTAGACGAGGAATAAACCCCTTGTTAACAAAAGAAAATTTCTTAAGACATTTTTTAATTAGGCATGGCATTAAGGTCGAACTTGACCAGACCAATGACATCTTAAATATGAAACACTAATTCGTCCCTAATCGATTAGGTTTAGATGTCACAAAAATTTATATTTGACCTAAATCTAACCTATGCATAACCAGGCTACTTGTAGGTATAATGGTTTTAGGATTGTCCATTGGGATGAGTTTTCTACTTAGTTTTGATGAAGTTTGATTATCTTGCTTGTGAAAAAAGGTTTGCTTTTTAATATAAAGGCTACAATTTTAGATATTGATTGGTTGTTTTTGTTGTAAATTAGATTTGGAGAGAATCTCGAGGCTTTGTTTCACTAAGAACACACACACGTGATGATATTTGAGGGGTGATTAAGGGTTAGTCTCTTGATTATATTATGAAGATATTCTAGGAAAATGATAGTTGTGTTACCAGGTTTGATTGTCGGGTAGGCTCTCATTTTGGCTTTTTCACTAGAGGAAGGATCTTCTCAACAACAATCCAATATATCGGTTGGATTTGACAAGTATTAAGAAGGGTAGTTGACAAAATGAGAAACTCCTTCAACGAATATGTCCAAGGGTCTCTAACAAGTTGAGTATTACCCTCAACCTCTAGAGATTACCCAAGATGTAACCTTCGCTTCCTAAACGACGCTTGCACTAGTCCCGCAACTTTCCTTAGAGTTTAACACAAATCCCCCTCTTGGATCATCATGGTGGAGGGTTGGCTCCCTTAAAACTTAAGACTAAGATGACTACTTACTCATGGCTGGTGAGATGGTAGCCCTGAATGAGTAAAAATAACCTAAAATCGTGTAAAAAATAAAGAGAAGAGAAGAAGAATTGCATAAACCAGTAAATTGGAAGAAAAACTAAGTTTATTCAAATTCAAGGTATTATTCTCGTTCTTTATCCACCACTTTATATATAAGGGATGATTTATATGTTCAGGGTCCAATAATGTAACCTTTCGATTCGACTGGTGTGATTCGAACCGGTTTCGGGATGCTCTTTAATTCTTTGTTTATTTTTATTTGTTTATTTGTTTATTTTTTTTTATTTTTATTTTTGTAAAAGTGTTGCGGCCAGTCCTGGCCCGGCCAGAAGGCGAATCGAACAGGCCTGTTTACTCACGTCGTTTTCATTTATCTTATCAAAACATTTTATTTATGTCATTTCGTTTTAGGGTTTTCAATTACGCGGAAGCATTTTCAAATGGTAGGCCCATAAACATTTACTCTTATACAATTCGTTTACAAAATGACGTATCTTGTCTTTACAAAATGATACACAAAACAATAGTTCAGAGTTTAATTCTTTTGTTCGCAAAATATCACACGTTCAAAAGAAATAATATGCATATGACGGGGTATATACTCATACACCGCAACTTTCTCTATGACTCTGCGCTTCTTGATCTTGTCTTCTTTCTTTGTTTGCACCAAAACTTGCGCGCCAGATAAAAACACACGCTAAGCATTTTCATGCTTAGTGGTTCTATCTGGATTATTGGTACCAGTTTAACATGACATGCATTTATCATAAAACACGCCTTTTATATCAAACTATATTCATGCTTATTCATTTTCACATGCTTTCACTTTACAAATCAGATCATATCAAAATATGCATTTTCACATGCTTTCAATTTACTTAACTCAAATCATGAGATTCAAAAATATACTCCGAATGTATTTAGTTTACAATCCATTTACACTCATCAAGTTTGTTATTTCACTTTGTCTTATACGAGTTCACATTCATGGCGATTCCGTTGGTGAATCCGTCCTTTATCATTCGGTAATGTGCTTGCACATTTAAATTTGGTCTCCCATCATGCGAGATGCCCGATTAGTGCACCCGACATGTGGTCATTTAAAATGCCATACGCCCATCGCTGACGGATCTTGGGTGTGCATCCCGCGAGTGGGACATTGGACAATTTCGAGTTGCCTTCATGACGGATTCGATTTGGTGAATCTGCGCCATGGTAATTAGATTGATTATATCGATTCAATTCAGATGTCAGAATTGACCAATTAGATTTTGCAACTCAATTAATCACTCATGCAATTAATTGTCGAGACATTTCAAATATCACATTTTTAAATCCATATGTACTTTGTAATATCATTTGAGATATATACTCATTCCATATAATCATTTCAAATTTATTTGAGTATACTACCAAAACGGAAATAGATAGAGGTCGTGAACCAAACCCGGAAAATTTATCGACTCTCGTTTCCCTTCCCTTCGATTTCGGTCCTAGGTTAGATGATCCTCACCCGTCCCTAGTCAATAAAAATTACGCCACTCTTAGTGGATAAACAATTATTATACATTTTTATTGAATGTCGATTAATTTTCATTAACGGTCTTGGGTTAAGACACTAAATTTGCTCGTTTGCTTCACCTTGACGACGAGGTACGGTATGTTTTTCATTTAGTTTTATCCTTATTTGAACCATCATTAATCATTTATTAGGGTCTTTAAACTATTGGTGTACGAATACAAGGTGTTCGGAAACAAAAATCCGAAATTTGTTCACTGTGAACAATGTTGCTACGCTGCGGCATAGGCGTTGCAAGCGTGGCGTGCTCGAGGGTGCAGTTGAGGCGCCTCGGCCTCGCCCTTGATGAGGCAACCCATCTTTACTTGGCGTGAGTGCATGCCGTGGCGTGGGTTCCCTACGCTGCGGCGTAGGAGCCTGTTTTGCCCATATTTTTTTGGTTTTCCCTTTTAGCGATTTTTCTCCAAAAATCACCCCAAAATCAAAATGAAACTCTAGAAATCACTCCCAAAGGCATTCTAATATCATCCTAAACCAACCATAGGCAAACCCTTAGATGGATTAGGGTTTCCTAACAGACATCATTTAAAGAAATCTGGGTTTTGGTTCTTACCTTAAACCCCCTTTGATCTTCTTCACAAGATGCTTGATCATAGAAGCAAGAGATATTGGATGATCTCTCCACAAAAATCACTTCTTCTTGCAAAACCCCTAGCTTTCTCCTCCTCTCTTCTCAAAGCGTTTTTTTTGGCACAAGGTCATTTAAGACCAAATATGCCTTAAGTTATGTTTCACCCTGAGCCATGTTTGGCTTGTTTATTACAATCATTTTCATTTCCTCACTTAAAGCTTACAAGTCTCCTTATTTGCACATTTACTTATCATTTATTTCACATTAGCATTTAAACATCATTTTGACCCTTAGGTCCTTATTTAAATTTCAATTTGCCCTTTTTCTCTTAGGTTTTATTTCACAGTTCAATGTTCTCATTTTATCTGCTGTTTAATCATATGCTCACATATTCATTTCACTTTTCACAATTTAACAATTTATTAGTTTTCCCAGAAAAATCCAAGTTTGGCTCAATTTATTCCCGGAATATATAATAAAATTATTATAGAAATTCTAGGGTATTTTTGGGGCGTTACAAATAAGGCAAGTTAAAATGATCTCCAATCCGAAAGATACTAAATAGAGACGTGTAGGATCAAAACCAGATTGAAAAATTGCCTAAAATAGTTTTCTAAACACATTCGCTCCCACTAAGAGAGGGAACGAAAATTTCGCTCCCTTTTTGTGTGGGATAGAAATTCAACTGAGAGTTCTACCTTCAAGAAAGCATGTCCGCTCCCTTTAGTAGGAGAGTGAAAATTTCACTCCCACCCTATATGACAGCGAAAATCGATAGTGAGTATGTTTGCCTCCGTTTCTTCGTCCAATCATGCTTCCAAGGCTTCAACTTGTCCAAATCTCAACCCGGAGCTTCAAAGCTTGAACTCAAGACCCTAACAAGTCCTCATTACTTATCCTCATGCCATCAAGAGTCGTAAAATTCCCTAAAAGTCCTAAAAAACATTCTGGTACTCAAGAAAAACATTAATTAAAGGTTTATGACCAAACAACTCGCAAAGTTGGGTAAATATGATAAGTTAGCATCAAAAGGGTTGCAAGAAAAAGGTTTTAACAAGTAAAAATGTACTCTTTTGAGTCTTACACAACCCCCAACTAGCTTATTGCTAGTCCCTTAGTAATGGATTAAGCGCTAATAGAGATATGATCCAAACGATTTGCAAATAAAGCGAAGCAAATAATAAACACACAAAATAGTAAAATAAGAAAGATATGAGTTGGAGAATGGTGTTAGCAATTATCAAGAGAAAGCATTGAGAAAGTTCTAGTTTAACAAATTAGTCTAGTTGGGATCCTAAAGCATTTCTAATCTCTAAAAGGACGAGGTATCTTGTGGTGTGATCATCAAGGCAAGCTCACCTCCAAGCCCTCAATTAATCTTTCTTAAAGGACCTTGGTGGAAGTGATGTTTTAAGATCTCAAACATAGACAAAAGTTCCAATGCACCCCCTAACCAAACTCAACTCACTCTTTTGATAAATAAGAACTGTTGAGAACGCACATTTTTTTTATTATTTTTTAATGTAGGTGTGTAACATCGAAGATGTTCAAGTGACAATCCATTTAGTGGAGATTTGTCGATGACTCTCCACCAGTTGGTTAAGGACATCAATAATTAAATTCACCTCGGACTTCGCCCGAGCTAATACAAGCAGCAAGGTGCCCATTGTAGGGAATTGATCCATCTTTTGTCTCATGTAGTGAGCAGTGAAGTCAGTGACACCTAACCAGTTGGGTTAGGGCATTAGGCATTCAATTCCCATTAGACTGTACTCAGGATTCTGATTGAATCAACTCACTTTTTTTTTGTTCTTCTAATTTTTTTTTTTTTTCTGATTCTTTGCATAAGTGCGGCTCATTAGTTTCTCTTTTAAAGGTGTCCAATCACTACAGGAGCGAAATTCAACAGAGAGCTCCAACTTCAAGAAAACATGTTCGCTGCCTCTAGTAGTGGGAGCGAAATTCAACAGAGAGCTCCAACTTCAAGAAAACATGTTCGCTGCCTCTAGTAGTGGGAGTGAAAATCGACAATGAGCTATGTTTGCCTCCATATCTTCATCCAATCATGCTTCCAAGGCTTCAAATCGATCAAATCTCAACCCGGAGCTTCAAAGCTTAAACTCAAGACCCCAAAATGTCATCATTGCTTGTCCTCATGTGATCTAAAAGTCGTAAAAGTCCTTAAAAAGGTCTTAAAAACATACCAGTACTCAAAAAAACATTAGCTTGAGGTTTGGGACCAAATAACTCATTAAGTCGGGTAAAATATGATAGTTGAATAAAAGGTTTCAAGAAAAGGTTTTTAACAAGTAAGAATGTCATCTATTGGTCGTTATTAATGATACCACCAACTGAGAGGTATAATACCTAGTAGGAAGAATAATGACCCTATCAACTTAGAATATAATACTATATAGAGGTAAGCTATTGCCCCTATCACCAAAAGAAGCCCACTACATACTTAGTGAAATACACCAAGGACCTTACAAAAATCATGACAAGAAAAGGACATTTAATCATAATTTGAAAATGCCACTAGCTCCTCAAGCATTAGGTCACAGAAATTAATTGTCGAACATGGAATGGGATGCAACTAAAAATGTAAAGAAATGTCAACAAATACCAAAGACATGCTCCTAAATCTCATTTACCTTATGTTAGTCACCAAGCTGACACGTTTGTTTGTATTTTGTTCAATGGGATTTAAACCTGGTGGGGTCCTTTTTTCGCCAACCACTAGATAAAAAATATTCTTTTCTATAGCCATATGTCACTTTACCAAATGGGTAAAGGCCAAAGACAATAATAATTCAAGGGATTAAACATGCAAAACTCTCTGTTATTACCTGATATGATGAATAATTCTAAATCACCCTATTAAGATATCTTCTCTGTCAATTGAGAGAGGTTCTTATACTATGGTAAAAATGGGGTCTACAAGAGACTATTAGCTAACCCATCTTGATGGTGATCAAACACCTAAGTAATATAACCAAGTTTATTTCAATAGGCATTAGATTTAAGTTCTTGACAAAATAAAAAGCATATAATGTAGCTCTTTTTATACTAAATTCTATCAATATTACCTGCAGAACAAGATTAGGAAATTCAAAGTTATGAACTCCTTGAATGAGATTAAAAATGAGCAACAAACTTGATGGTAAGGCCCAATGCTAAAGGAATTATTTTCTTTGTTTCTCTTTATTATATATGATTAGAAATTTAAAATGTAAAACTTTGAGAAATATCAATTGTTTTCCATTTTATTTTATTTTTTAATATTATTTATTTATTTGTATAACTATAATTAGTGTTTTAAAATCCAGACAGAAATTTAAAATATATACAACTTTGAAATTTTGATTAAATTTGATTTTCTTATATATATATATATATATATATATATATATATATATAATTTATTTTTGTATAATTATAATTTATTTTTTAAAAATGGGACAATCATTGAACCGCAATATAAGAATGCTTCAATTATATTTGATTTTCTTATATATATATAATTTATTTTTTTGTATAATTATAATTAATTTTTTAAAAATCGAACAATAATTGAACCGCAATATAAGAATGCAAATAGTACCTATTGTCCTAGTGTGATGAAGTTTGCTCTTGAAGCTTCAAATTTCCATTTTTCTTGGCTTTACAGTTGCAATTTCTCTAATTATTATTATTATTATTATTATTATTGTATTTGCATATATCAAAAATAAGAAAATAAAAATGAAATGAAATCAATTATTAAAATTATTGTTAAGTATCCGCAAATTCCCAAGAACCTTCAAATGGAATCCTACAGGATGGTCAAAATCATTGACACATGGTTCAAGAAATTATGGTTCTATCTACGATAGATGGCAACTTGCTTTAGCCTAAGAAGAAAAAAATCCAATACTTGAAACAATTAGATTCGTAAGGACCACAAAGCTCATCCATAGGGAAGGAAATATAAAGAGAAAAGTCCATAAAAGATGATTTATATATATATATATATATATATATATATATATATACTCTTCTATATATATTGAATACTTAACCACTAGCTAACAAGAATTTAGAATAACTTTGACCATAATATTAACCCTAACCAAATATAAAGGCATTTATATGAATAAGCTGGAAAATAACCAAAGCGTCTTAAGAAAGACAAAACTAAGACATAAACAGAAGAGAAAAGGAGCTCCTCTAGGTGGAAGCTTGGAAACACCATTATTAATGTCGAACAAAAGATCATCCACCAGGCATCCATAGGTCGAACCCTCAACTTTAGGTAGGCATGCATCTACTTGAAAGCTCATCCTTACAATTTCATAAAAGACCTTTGGACCTTCTAACTTCTAAGAGATTGCTCAAGTCTTCTCTTTTTGCATTCCGCTACTTTCAAATGAGTCCCCTGCTCCATCCAATTGATTTTAGCCAACTCCACTTCAGGTTATTTGAAATTTTCCTTTTTTTTTTTTTTTAATTCAAATTAAGAATTTTCTAGAAATAGTTCATTACCCAATCTAATCACCTAAGAAGATAAGCATTTTACGTGACCCCGCTTTACACCAACCTAATCAACATTGTTATGTACCACATACAAGTCCAAGTTAAATTACAATGACTGAAAAAGCACAAATACTTACCAAGGTAGCAACATTTTGTAAGAAGAAAAACCATTATAGTAGGTAGCATACATCGTACGCAAGCCCCATTGAACTTTCATTACCATCATATTTGAAAGAGAGGTAATAAACTTAGAAATAGTAGGAATTTGTTATAGGAATAGCTTGATCCAAATCATCCTAACAATTATGGGCTCGACTAAGAATCTAAATTCAGAAGAAGCAAATACTTCGAAGAACTCTTGGTTTTTAGTACTCGTGTCACCTCTTCATTAATTGAGTGGCTATTTGGTTCAGTTAATAGCTGATAGCTCATATTGGTAGCGGATTATAAATTACTATTTGGTAAAGTAGTTGAATGATTTTTAATTTACCTATATAGACATGATAGAGAGATAAAAACAATACAAAGTATATATAGAAAAAAAAGGCCAAAAATTAAAAAAATAAAAATAAATTTATAACCATAAACTGAGAAAAATAATTCATTCCAAAATGTATCTTTAAACAATCATTGAATTCCTAAACAACCTTTTACATAAATAGGGACACCGCATTTTGGCTGTGATGTGTTTCCCACTCAAAATGCGATACTCGTTTTGTATTATTGTAAAACCATTTTTGAAAGCGGTTTGGAGTTGGCACTTTTTTTTTTTTTAAAGGAAAACAAAACAAGAAAGAACACTCTAAATATGACTCATAAGATGGAAAAACAGGTATGAGGAAAATCGAGTCTAGATCCGGGGGTAAGGTTTCTTATCCAGAAGCTACGGTGACAAGCTATAGCACTCTTCTAAGCCCCTAAAGTTTGGGTCTCTAATAATCAAGTTAAAGCAATTAGGGCAATTGACTAATAAAAAAATGGATACCACGAATAAACAATTTTAATAATACAAGAGCACATCAAACATGAATGAATAATAAATAAATAATAAGGAAAGAGTGTGTACCTTTATGGATTTGAAAGCACTACCAATAGAGAACCATGTTAGTGCAGTATTAAATACAAAATATTTAAAATCAAAATTTTGAAACTATGTTATAAACGAAGTGTTAAATTATTTGTTGAAAATGTATATGGGATGTTGTATGTTGGGCCCCCACCAAGGCCCGCTTACTTAGTATAGAGTCAACTCCACAAAGTTCAATTTTATTAGAATTACAGAATTGATTATGCATTTGGACTTTTGAAAATTAGGTAAAAAAATTGAAAAAATGAAAATTTAATTAAGGAATTTGAAAAAATAAAAATAAAAATGTCACTTTGGAAAAGAATAATTGATTTGTAAAATTTAAAGAAAGTGAATTTTGAATTTTAAAGAAATTTTTTTTTAAAACTTATCTTGATCATAAATTTTATATTTTAAATGAAATAAAGTGATTTTGAAAATTTGATTATAGAAAATGAATTTTTTGAATTTTTTGAAATTAAGAATATTTTTTAAATTTAGTAATTAAGGAAATTTTTTTTTTTTTAAAGAATATGAAATTAAAGAAAATGATTGTTTTTTTTTTATTTAGATAACAAAAGTACTAAGGTGAAAGTTGAAATAATAATAATAATATTAGTTTGAAAGTTAGTATTAAAGAAAATTAAAATTAATGTAAATTGAGGACATTAGAAATATTTTTTAAACCGGCAAAAGTTTGAAACAAAAAGAGATGTAGAACAATGTTTTAAGGTGTTTATTTATAACATAAAGGACATGAGTTGAGTTCATTATGTTGTATTTAAGATTTTATTTTTAGAGGTGTGTGTCCTAAGTGATATGGTAGTATGTCCTAAACATGGGCTAGGCCTAATGAGTTGGACTAGACCTAAATAGATGGGTTTGAGTTACTAATGGACTTGAACTTAAGGTAGATGAGTTGAATCTAATGGAATGGACCTAAGGTAAATGGGTTAAAAGTTAAAAAGGTGCCGAATAGATGAAGAATTTCTAATAAATATGAAATAGAATATTGAAAACAGAATACTCACAAAGAATACATGTAAAATGGAAAAGGAAAGATAAAGTGGGTTGAATCTCAAAAACAAAAGGCAATCTCATAAACAAAAGGCTACACAGGATGTTAAATGTTAGCTAGTGGACGTTAGGGTTGTAAAATCATACAAGTGGTTGAATCTCATACAAAGTCATACAACCAGTTGAATCTCAAACAACTGGTTGAATCTCATAAACAAAAGGCCTAAAGTCAAGGACATAATAAACACACTCCAATCATTCCAAAGCCAAATCCAAGCCAGCATGAATTCTAATCACAGGTTCGTATAACGTGCATGAAATTAAACTTAAAACATGTACTGAAAATTGGAAAACTAAGTACCTGGGTTGTGTGGTACGCTTTGAAATCCAAAAGGACTTCTGATACAAAAGATAGTGGTGATTGCAGTCTCTATCTTCTTCCCGTCATACCGCCCCTTGTCGGTCTCTCTTCTCTCTCAAAGTCGGCTGCCTCCCTCCCCCTAATAAAAACCTTCTTCCCTTCTTCTGGTCGTTCCCCACGAAAACTCCTTCTCTGGTCCACCCCTAGATGTCTCGCCGGTTTCTAATATATAAGATCTCCCAAAGAAACTAACCCTAAACCTCCCCTAAAGGAAAGGATGACCTACGTTCCCCAAAAGAAAAAGAATAAAATAAAATAAAAAAGGAAAATCCAATCAAATAAAATCAAAATATAATAAAATCAGAATAAAGTAAAATAAAAAAAATAATATGAGCCCAAATTTTGGGTCTACAAATATGACCATCTTCGATAAAGTTCACGAGTGTAACAAGCAAGAACAATAAAACAAAGCGAATGTGAAAAGTGAGTGAAATGAGATGAACTCTATCGAAGAAGAAAGAAGACCCCAAAAGTCACAAAGGACATGACCTAGCTCGAACCAAGGCAACCTAAGAGGCTCCAAAAACTTTAAGCAAGCAACAAAAGAAAAAATCTAAAATGTCACTAAAGTCACAAAGCAAATCCAAACCTCTTGTAAATGGCCTTCCACAATGGTAAAAGAATTGGTGTCAAAGTCAAGTGATAGTTGGACCACCAAGGATGAAGAGAATGTGCACACATGGAGAAACCTATAAGAGCGATAGAGGAAGGTGTTAGGGATAAGACAAGAAGGCCACATTAAACTCAAGATGAGCTCAAACCAAAAAGAAAACTAAGCTATGTCAAGGGAGTGTGCCAAGTGCTCGACCACCATGGAGGGAAAATGATGAAAAAAAAAAAAATCTTAGGACGTGACGAACTGTATAAATTCCGTCTACGTTGAAAACATAACAAGAAACATGACTGCTTGGATAGGAGCCGTCTACGCCAAAACAAAACAAGAGACATGATGGATTGTATAGGTGTCGTATATGTTGGGAGACAAAATGAAAGAACGCACAGATCGTATGGGTGCTGTTTACACAAAAAAAAAAACACGAGACATGACGGATCGTATAAGTGTTGTCTATGCTCAAAGACAAAACGAAAGAAAGCGACGGATCATATAGGTGTCATTTACATTAAAACAAATTGAGAGACATGACAAATTGTATAGGTGTTGTCTATGCTCGAAGACAAAATGAAATAACGTGACGGATCATATAGGTGTCATCTACATTAAAACAAAACGAGAGACATGACGAATTGTATAGGTGTTGTCTATGCTCAAAGACAAAATGAAAGAACGTGATGGATCATATAGGTGTTGTTTACGCTGGAAGAGAAAATGAAAGAACGCGACGGATCGTATAGGTGTCATTTACTCTAGAACAAAATAAGAGATATGATAGATTGTACAGGTGTTGTCTATGTTGGATGATAAAACGAAAGGACACGACGGATCATATAGGTGTTGTCTACGCTGGAAGAGAAAATGAAAGAACACGACAGATCGTATAGGTGCGGTCTATGCTAATACAAAACAAGAAATATGACGAATCGTATAGGTTTCGTTTATGCTGGAAGGCAAATATGAAAGGATGTGACGGATCATATAGTTGTTGTCTATGCTAGAAGAGAAAACGAAAGAATGTGACATATCGTATAGGTGCTTGATGAGTATCTTAAATACTCATTTTATCCCTGTGTTTTACTTAGATTTTTAGTATTTTTATGTTAAGTAAGTGTCATAATGCTCTAAATGTTCATCTTTATGATTAGGTTAACCATTCGATGAAATTGTATGAAAATGAGCGAAAAATGAAGAAAAATCAGTAATTTCCCATACAACATAGCGGCTCTACCTGGTTTCACCGCCAGTAGGCATCATCTCGTCATGAAGCTCCCTTTAATAAGTAGCGAACCTAAGGTGAGCAGATGTTGGCTATGGGTTCATCGCGACGAAATATGATAGAGTGATTCTCGAGTTTGTTGCGACGAAGGTTAGGGCCCAACAGCGGAAATAACCCATTTTTTACCTATTTTGATAGGGCTTATAAAAGAGAGTAGGGAACGACGCGAGGGGGGTTTGGAACGTAGAGATTGAGATGGAGACACATGAAGGGGAACTACCCCTTTGGGAAACACCTTTGGGTTTTGTTCTTGGAAGAAAAGAAGAGAGCAATCAATGCCAAATCTGTTTTACCTCTTCCCTTTTATGTTTTTCTTTCTTTTGATAGCTGTAATTCGTTTTCTACCTATGTTTTAGTTTTTTTCTTAGGGTTTAGATGTATCCAAAGACAAAAATGTATAAATTCTCTTAAATCCTAATTATTAATGTTTTATTTCATTTCAATGTGGAGTATTTCATTATGTACTTAAAGCTTATGGTATTTGGTCAATATTTGCATGATTTGTGGTTTGATTCAAAATCCGAGAAATGAGAATTAAAATTAGACCATGCGTGATTCACCATCTAATTATCATGAGATAGAGATATAAGTGTGATTAGGTGTGGTATTAGGGTTTCTTGGGTTTAATGCGCCCTTAAACATCTAGGGTTGAGAAAATATGTAAAATACCTTATCCTAAAGGTAGTGTGCGGATTCTCGAGAGAGATTCACATATACATTAGTGAAATCACCATCTTCATGATGAAATAAGCATTCACTACAAGAAAAAATGCAATTCTTGACATATATTATCTTGACTTATGACAATATATGTCAATATTGTGTATTTAAATTAGCAATTATGACATATATAACTTACTTCAAAGCAATGACATACATAAAACATTATGATTTGGGATGATGGAACCTTGACTTATGACAATATATGTCAATATTGTGTATTTAATTAGTACACTATCTCCCTTTTTAGAGCAAGATTCCCTCTCCCTCCCTATTTTTTCCCAAAGACCATAATTTCCTCCTCTTTTCAGCCAGGCATATCAAGAGGCTCAATAAACCTCTCGTCACCATCAGGCGCTCTATTACGGCTCGTGCGACCCGCCGCCTGGCTCTACCGCCCATGTGGCCGACGGCGTCTTACGTGCGCCGCGGGAGGCGATGTCTCGATCTGAGGCGGTGCCTCCGGTGATAGGACCCGAGTGGCGGAATCTGCGCGACAAAGAGCGACAAGATTCACTTGTGAAAAGAGCGTAGAGCCCAGGCGACAAACCACCTCCATGAAAGTGCAATGACGGGGAATCTTACGGTGTTCGGAGACAACAGGTGATGGGCCTCTGGAGGGAAGGTGCAGTTCAGGGTTGAGAGCGGTGGGGAAATGTCAAATGGTGATTCTTTTCTTTTTTTGGTTCAAATTTGGTTTAATGAATTGGATTTTATGGTTTTGTGAATAACAGTATTTCAGACAATGGAAGGTGGGGGGAGACTCTGTTTCGAAACTGGGTAAGTGGAGCGAGAGATTTAATAACATATTTGACTGGATACAACAATCTTGATGTGGTCTTGCTAATGTATAGTGTAGTTGGGAATACTCCTGTAGGTTTGTGATTTACTCTATTTTTGAGACATTCGGTGGTAGAGAATGAGTCTATTTGATGAAATAAGATTCATACTTTGAATGTCCTTTATTTGTTATTTGTTTGTATATGGTGCTTAACATTCATGTATGTCACGACAATTATTAATTGAATGAATCGTCATACTTATGATGAAATTACTCAATGAGATATCTTTGTATATATTATGACTATTTGAGGCTGTTATTTTTATTAGAAGAATGAATGATCGAAACTGCATGTGATTATGCTTAATAGTTAATACCATGGCATTGGTATATGAACAAATGGCGAACAATTGAATGTAACATATTGATCGATCTCAAAGTTAAGCAATGTTTAAAAATTATTTGTTTGATGCTTTATACATGTTGCCTCTTTGGTATTTCATGTTTTGATGCCTCCAAGGCTTGTTTGGACATTGGTTTCCATATTATTCAAAGGAGAGGGATCTTTAGTTTGATTTATTACTATTACGAGGATTTCTTTTTGAAATGCGGAAGGTGAGAAATGAGCTGGGTTTTATATCTTCTTGAAATGGTAGGCTAGGTTTGAGAAAACTTGAGTTTCTCCTTCGGATCTCTGAGTGGGTAGTTTAGGATTTTTGAGTTCTTGTTTACTTATTTTCAAAACAGTCTGTTTGGGTTTCTTTCAAATGGTTTCTCCTTCCCTATACATTTTCCGACTTGCTCCTTGAGTTTATCAAATGGGTTCTTCTTCCCTAGTCTTGTTGTACTTGAAGACGAACAGAGAATGAGGTGAGAAAAATGATATGGCTGACAAAGGAGGGGCAAGAAAGAAGGAAGACAACAACCTCACCAGGTTTCCCAAGTTGTTAAATATACCCAGAGGCCTGAAGCGGTATGCTTGCAACTGCTACATACGCCAATGATTTCTTTATTTTGGTTTTGAGGTTAATAAACATGCCACTGTTTGCTTTGGTTTCCTATTTGGTTTTGGTTTGATTTGATTAGTTTCCTTCTTTTGGAAGGTACTGCTTTAGTATCACTTATCCATGTACTCTGTTATGCTCTAGACTCTTTGTATTCTCTTATTAGACTGTTATGAAATAACTAGATGGGTCTCGAAACAAAAACAAAACGAGAAGAAAAATGGTTTGAAACAGGGTTAGGTTCACCACTTTCCAAATTTCAGCAAGGTTGTGAACCCACTTGTCTCACAGACATAAATCTAGATTCTTGACTCAATGGGCTTTCCATAGAGTCCAAGAACACCTCAAGCGAGGTTCGGACGAAAAGTTATGCTTTCGTCCAGAAGTTAGAACACAAAACTGGAAATTTTTGCACCTGGTGCGAAAATTTCGCACCCACATGAACAGTAGTGCAAAATTCGCACCCATGGTAGTGCGAAATTTCGCACCCATAGACAATAGAATTTTCTTTTCCATGTGCGAAATTTCCAATTTGTCTTTCCCAACCCGAGCGACCGTAACTTGCGTAGAAACTCCGTTTGGGCGGACTCTATGGAAAGCCCATTGAGTCAGAATCTAGATTTATGCCTGTGGAGGACAAGTGGGATTCACAACCTTGCTAGTGACGGACCTGTTGAGCCGGTTTTCTTATTTGTTTCCCGCCTTGAGCTCTGAACCCTCTATTATTTCATAACAGTCTAATAAGAAAATACAAGAAGTCTAAACATAACTGTCATATGGATAAAGTGATATGATATATGAAATACTGAAAATGCTATGCGAAGAAAAGGAATGAATAGCGAAATACATAAATGATATGAATATGAATACCTGAATGAATAGATAAAAAAGTATATACGATATGACGGTACAAATATGGAGGCATTACATGAAGCATATATGAAAACACTAATGGTATTCAGGTGACACCTCGCTTGAAATCCTTATAGGAAGCAATGATGTTGGGGTTGGGGTGTTACGAGTCATTGCCTGAGAGAATACGGTAGCATCAGGCTCATAATCCCTAAATAGTATGAGGAACCTCCAGAAACTTGTCTTTCCTACGTTTGATGCCTTGAATTTGAGGACGGCAGACCCTTGTTCATTACATGGGGTTTCATCTTATACCAATAATTAGTTAATATCATTTTTTTATTTCCTTATTTTATTTGGTATAGGTATCAGTTAATGAAATACTCAAGATGCATGGTATTTTTTACAGAGATTTCAAGATGTATATACGAATGTGTTCGTACTAATATTTTTGAGTTTATGCAGTTGTTATTTTGATAAGATTAAAGTTTGTGTGGTTACTAAGATTTTATTACATGGATTTCATCTTCAACTAATAATTAGTAGTGTCATTGTTTATTTATTTTTTGGCTACGGTCAAGGTTAATGAAAGACTCAAGGTGGTTTGCATAGAGACATTTAAAGATGTATATACACCCACATGGGTTGTGTTTGGTTGTATAATTTATCATTGGTTCTATGATTTTTATTTTGATGTATGTATTATAAATAGAACTTGATTTACATTATCTTTTGGTATCTTGTTTCTAAGTAAAGTTGACTTTAAACTTTCTCTTTTGAATATATTATTTGTTTGTATATTATTGAAAGGGACAACTTAATTTAAATTAACACAATATATGTACATGTGTTTTTAATAGCTACATGCATATTTATATATGATTGCATTGCCAGTTTAACAAGATAAAGTCTTTAGTTATGAAAACAAGGTATATTTTGTATTAAGTGTTTAAATTAAGCAACAATTTCAAATATGCCAACAAGTTATTTTGCATCATACTTCTTCATTGCAACATTAAAATCTTACTTTTAAATTTTCAAAGGCTATCATGGCATATGCTTCTAATTCCAATTTATAATCTATGGTGGAAGATCCTTACCTTGACATATTTTTAAAGAAACCATGATTTATTTGAACACAAACCTTGACATAATATGAGTGGTAGAGAAAAGTTATATTGATTAATAGAAAAACACATTCATTAACATTTTATATATGTCAAGGTTGCTGATACACCTACCTTGACACTGCAATAGATGACATATAAGACTAGGAAGTTATGATGACATATAACACATACGATGACAGTCAGTAACCGTTAAGATAGGTTTTTTTTCTTATAGTGATTGATTAATTGGGTTAGGCAGTTCATACATAATTGTTTAGGTGAAATCTAGGCTCTAAGGCTTTTTAGTCTTAATCAAGTCGTTGTAGTCTAGGGTTTGCATACTAGTTTAGTGTAAATTGAGTTTTTCTATAGATTCTCTATCATCTAAATAGAGCCTAGGCTAGATTAGAGTCGGTACTTTGTAACCTAATTTTCCTTGGGACAATACTCTTACTTGCATTTTATTACTTGAGAAGACGTGTGCTCTTGTGCACATAGGCATACTATTTTATATAATACACTCACGACGAATCGTATAGGTGTCGTCTACGCTGGAAGAGAAAATGAAAGAACATGAGAAATCATATAGGTGTCGTCTATGCTAATACAAAACAACAGACATGACGGATCGTATAGGTGTCGTCTACACTAGAAGAGAAAATGGAAGAACGAGACGGATCATATAGGTGTCGTCTACACTAAAACAAAACAAGAGACATGACGGATCGTATAGGTGCCATCTATGTTGGAAGATAAAACGAAAGGATGTGACGGATTGTATATGTGTCATATATGCTAACACAAAACAAGAGTCATGATGGGTAGTATAGGTGTCGTCTATGTTGGAAGGCAAAAATGAAAGGACGTGACAAATTGTATGGGTACCGTCTATGCTAGAAGACAAAATGAAAGAACGTGACGGATTGTATAGGTGTCGTCTGTGCTAAAACAAAACACGAGACATGACGGATCGTTTACGTGTCGTCTATGTTGCAAGACAAAACGAAAGAACGCGACAGATCGTATGAGTGTTGTCTATGCTAAAAACAAAACACGAGACATGACGGATCGTATGGGTGTCGTCTATGCTGGAAGATAAAACAAAAGGATGTGATGGATCTTATGGGTGTCGTCTATGCTGGAAGAGAAGACGAAAGACCGCGACGGATCGTATAGGTGCCCATCTACACTAAAACAAAACACGAGACATGACGAATCATATGTGTGCCGTCTATGCCAAAACAAAAACAAGAAACATGACATGGGAAGAAAGTAGTTCATGGGCCGACAATGCTCGGTCCTAAGAAATGTAAGGAAACAAGAAAGTGAGCTCCAAACTTGGAAAGGAAATAAAACAGCTCATGGCTAAGAGCTCAAGGCTCGATAAGGCTTAGGGCCTAAAAAGAAAAAAACAAGAAAAGCGAGCTCTAGGCTCAAAAAGGAAATAAAACAGCTCAAGGCTGAGAGCTCAAGGCTAAACAAGGCTCATAACCTATAAAAGGAAAAATCAAGCTCCGAGATCAAAAAGGAAATAAAACAGCTCAAGGCTGAAAGCTTAAGGCTTGAAAAGGCTAAGGGCCTAAAAAGAAAAAAGCGAGAAAATCGAGCTTTAGGCTCAAAAAGGAAATAAAACATCTCAAGGCTGAGAGCTTAGAGCTCAACAAGGCTCAAGGCCTAAAAAAAGAAAAAGCAAGCTCCGGGCTTGAAAAGGAAATAAAACAGCTCAGGGCTCAACAAGGCTCGGGGCCTAAAAAAGGAAAAAAAAAAAGATCTTTGGGCTCATAAAGAAAATAAAACAACTTAAGGCTCGACAAAGACTCAGGGCCTCAAAAGGACAAATAGAGAAAAGCGAAAAGTGACTTAGATGAGATATGCCCCTATATGCAACTCAAAAAGGTCAATAGCTCAATGCAATGACACTGAAATCCACTAATGATATGACAACATTAGTGGAAGGGGTATCTTTGGTATGCGATGACAGGTGTGAAGAGCAAAATGTCCCAAAACTACTAATACTCGGGTAATATAATTTGATCACCTTAGTGGTAAAAAAAATTCAACCTCAAGGATGCCACACATGGACCATGCATCAGGGATGCTAATCAAAATGACGTCAACCAATCAAATCATAGTAACCAACACTTTCGACATACTAAGCACTTAAAATAGAGGCATAAACCACAAAATGGTCCAATAATCTAATAGCCTTGTCATCTATGGAAGGTGTTACAGGGCCTAAAAGACTAAAAGGTGAAGGCTCGTTGTAAAACTCAAAAGACTAAGCCACATCCTTCCATGATCAAAGGTAAATCATAAATCATGGGTAGAAATAGGTAGGTCAGAAGATGAAGGATGTATAAATATGTATAAATATGAGGATATCCAAAAGGAAATGTCAGGGTATGGGATGAAAGATAGGTAGGTATCCAAGATCGACCAGGTATGTCGAAAAGAATAAATCTCATGTGACATCAGATCTACAATGCATCAAAATCCTCCATCAAATGATTTCTCACTACATCGATGAATCAAACCGATGAAATTAAACATACTTGATGGCACAAATAAAACAAGCGCATCTAATAGTGCACTCTCGTGACTACGTCCAATATAGGAGTGTCTCAGGATCCATCATCCAGTAGAAAGGGTCCTATGCCCAGTATATAGATCATCTTGAGGATTCGCTAACAATAGGATAGGTATGCCCTAGTATCGAGTATGTACATGTATGATAAAGATGACTTCCAAAGTAGCAATGTCCCAATGTAAGAATGTCTCATAATCCATCAATCAAAAATAGGGACAACCCCTAAGTATATGATCATCATTGAAGCTCCTCATCCATCATGCTCTGAATTATCTCCAACTAACCTCGAATATCGCCCATGTGTAACCTATCAAACATAATGTGTGGCATTATGGCCTCAGGGTGGTCTTATGACTTGGGCTGTAATATAGGCTTGGGTAATAGGGTAAAAGAAATGAAGGGAAACTAGGCTCAAAATCTCAATGAGAAAAATATCACCCAACCCCTCGTGCATGTAATGTAATGTATAGAAACCTCATGAGTCAGGCACCTGAGCGTGTCATGTGAGAACGCTAAATAGTGGGTAGTGAAGTATCACATGTCAATAGGATGAGTCGAAACGATATGTGAATGATAAAGATATGCTCGAGTGGGAATTGAGGTAGGAAGGGGAAAGAACTCTAATATGGTCAAATCGATAAAGGTAATGAAATAGAAGTCAATAAGAAAAAGCATAGAGGTTGTAGTGGGTGATAGTCACCTCACATCATGGCATGGAGGAAAGTCACATCTGAAATGGATGGTGTGATGGATAGACAATGATCGGATATCTAAAAGAGTCTGGGTCTCTCTCAAACGTCTCCCAATCCTAACAGAGAGGCTCACATATGAACTCTCACCATCATATATACTCAATGTAACAAGATGTCACATACATACACGTGCCCTAAGAAGAATGATACAATGAAATATATAAACAATTTTTTCTTTTTTACTTTGATAATCTCTTAAAACTAAGATATTTGGATCATTACCCGTGGGATGAAATGAAAAAAAGATGTGTCTGTCCTCCACACAAAGACCATGTAGAAGACCATCACTCAATGGAAAGCAAAGGCAATGTTGTAAGTGCAATGATGTCGAATAAAGGAGTTAGTATTGGTAAATAGAAAAGATCGTGTAGAGTGAAATGGACCATAATAAATTTAATAAGTCCATCTCTAATCAAGCATCTAACATCAGGCCCCCAACCTGATATAAAGATAAATGAGGTGATGAAAGAAAAGACTATAACATCTATGTAAGGCTCAATGGGCTAGCAACAGATAACTCTATATGTGTATGTGATAAGGTAAAAGGATCATGAAAGCATTGGCGGTAAATTCTAAAATCATATTTTAAACCCATTTTTTATGTATATATATGAAGCCCAAAGTTCATTTTATTTTGAAATTATAGAGTCTTCACCCATATTTGTGTTTTGTAAGAATTTGAAGAAAATAAGCAAAAATTAGTAGAAAAGCAGAAAAATGAGAGCAAAAGTCCAATGTCGCGACATCGAACAAGCGATGTTGTGACATGGTGACAGGAGAATACCAAGTTCGAGTCGCGACATCGGATGGAGTAATGTCACTACAGCAGAGATAAGAATTTACTGCATTAGATGAAATAAGTGGAATACCATTTCAATGTTGCAAGTTGAAGAATGTAAGCGACATTAGTGAAATGTCGCGACATCAATTCTTGATATCACAACTTGCTCGGGTGGCGGAAGCCACGACATTGTGTGGAATGTTGTAATATCAAATCAATGTGAACAGCCGGGATCTAATCTCACAACATTAGCTGAGGTGAGCAAAATAGAAAAGATCAATGTCGTGACATCAAAAACCAATGTCGAGACATCAAGTTCAAGAGTCGCGATATCATAATTTAGCTGCAACATTAAAGACCCAATTTCATGTCGCGACATTAGCGGCGACATAAAAGCAACGTCACAACATCACAAAGGCAATGTCGACGTCGCCGACCTTAGTGGTGACATTGCAATGATGAGAAAAATTTAATGACAACACGAAAGCAATGTCCGCAGCGTGCAGCTGACAATGTTCACGACGTCAACCACGACATCGGAAGGCGACTAGGCGAGACTTTTGAAGCGAATCTGTGTTTTTTACTCATTAAGGGCCCTATAAATAGAAGCTCCTAGGGTGGAGTGCACAACCTTTCAACAGCTTTCAACAAGTTTTGAACTCAAAGGAAATTTGAAGTCTCTTTGTATCATTTCTTTTATTTTTCTTTTTCTTTTCTTGATTTCTTTTTCTTTCTTTTTAGAATTAGAGTGAAAATTGATCTTAGTTGAATCGTGGAGAGTGAGATCATTGTATATCAAGTTCATTTCCTATTTAGACTTAACTAGAATCTGGAAGTTTTACGGAATCAGTTTATTTAGTTTGATTACTATTTGATGAATTTGTTTGATCAACTAGTCATTGTCATTGTAGTTAGTTATGGAAGGATGAGCTCCCTTTTGGGAAGGGTTGGTGTTTTGATTATTGTTTGTAGTATTTAATGGCGTTGTGAGTGCTTGGATTGATCAAATTGGTCGCGCTCTTGTAATGAAGTACATTACGTATATCGATGTTTTATACCAAAAAAGAGTTGTGTTGTGCTTTGATTTCAAGGATCCTTAGTGGCACAAGGATGGACGACATTTGATAGCAAAGAAGCGTGAAGTACATTACGCGATATCCATCAAACTAATGCACTCTAAGGATCACTCTAGTACATCACAGAAGAAGTTTTAACCTCTTACTTCAAGGTTCCCTTCTAAGTGACAGCAAAAGTGTGTTCCCGAGGAACAAGGATCATTTGATGATACAACAGTTTAATCCTTAGAGGTTTCATCTCAATTTGGTAGAATAATCTCGATCCCGTTTTAACTGAGATTCTAATCAAGGAGAGAGAGTATTTTATTAGAATTGAAGGCTGAGGTACTAATTACATTGGAAAAGGCTTGTGTTATCCTGTCTATGGGGACAAGCATTTTTTTTGTCCTAAGAGATAGTTGTGAAGTACTGGTTTAGGAGAAATAGCTAAATCTTAAAGCGGATCAAATCCTAAAAGTAGCTATTTAGACCCATTGACCTGGTTTAGGAATATGGTAAGCTAAATAGTGAAATTTGTAGTGTCAATATGTATTCCAAAGCTACTGTTGACCAAATTTGTGCATAGACCAAATTTCAGCCACTATTACCAAAAGACTATAAACTAATCCCCGGCAATGACACCAAAAACTTGTTGACCAAATTTTGTGTGTAAACCAAATTTTTGCAACTATTACCAAAAAACTATAAACTAATCCCCGACAACGGCGCCAAAAACTTGTTAAAACCAAATATAACTTGTATGCTTGTAAGAAGAATAATTTTTTCACTAAACTCAATTAAAGATTTAATTTGGTCTTAAAAACTGCAAGTGCACAAGTCATACAAGTAATAAAGTAGACCTATAAGTCCGGATATCGTTTCCACAGAGAATGAAAAGAATTTAAACTTCAACTACTGACTTCTCTGAGTTCTACACTATTTGAGCGTCTAGTTTAGAGAAATTTATTAACCTACTAAGAATTTTCATAAGCTGGAATCCACCATTTTAAAATAAAGGAAAAATGTAAATCCACAAATATAAACTAGGCCGGAGCAGTTATTCTTTAGAGTAAACACAGAGTTCAACTTTGCTGTGAATTATCGATTCTGCATCATAATCTAGTCTATTTTCTCACGAGGTTGAAATCTGAATTTGTCAAGAGGCAAGGTAGTATAGTTTGGATTCCTCATCTAACCATACTTTTCACTTAGTAGAGATTCATGTTCGTTTATGAAACATGATTCTAATTAATTACCTGTAAATAGAATTTCTTTGTAAGATCTGGGTATTTTTTTTTTTCCAATACTTCACACCCATTTCTTATGACTGCAGATATCTTACTTCCTGAGACAGGGCAATTGCTAGATTTCTACAAAATGAATGATGTTTCATCCTTAAGATGTGAAAGAGTTTTCTCTTTCCTTGATTAGATCTCATGCTAACATAGGATCAAGATCATTCTTCCAGACCAAGGAAAGATCTCCAATTGATTAAATTGATTATCACTCAACCCATTCTAAAACCATGAGTAAATTTAGGATTTATCTAAGTAACCTTTCAGAGCTCATTAGTTCTTCAATATTAGTCTAGCATACCCCCAAGTAACTGGTTTAAGCTCTCAAGAATCTCCATCTTTGTGTCACTCAGAAGGCCTCCCGGAAATCAGAGCCAGACAATAGTCCTTTCATGGGTATAAGCTACTAAGATTGGGAATAATTAATTTCATAACATCACCATCCAAATAAATTCAAAACCATCAACTCAGGAAATTTTCTTCTCAATATGTAGAAAATACCATAACTAACATCAGATCTTTCGTGAGAAGTTATGTTCTCTTGGATTCACAGGTATATACCTTTGAAATGCCATTCGGGAAAATTCAATGTAGCGCAATCAATTGAAGAAATGAGTTTCAGCTTTTGTTTGGAGTTCATTGAATTCAAATAGTAATCGTAAATGAATTTCAAAATTTAAATTCAACTTCAAAACTTCTGAACAATTTATTGTTTCAGATCCAGTAAAACTAATAAAAAATCCTACGATAAGTCTAATCTATGAAGAAAGAAATAAGAAAATAAAGAAAAAAATATAATACAAAAGAGTCCTTAGCTCAATTGCTGGTTGATACAATCTTGTGGCTTGCCTCGCTTTTATGATCATTTCTATTTATAAAGCCCCAAATTTTGGATTCTAAAATTGAGGCTATGTGTGTGGTCTTACCTGATTTATGGCTAGATTTGCCTTCTTTGTGCGTGACCTAGGGGTGCATCACGAGTTTTGTGTCTTTGTTGCGAGGTCTTTGTTGCGGGTATGCTCGTGCATGCGACGAAGATCTATGCTCATTCTTGCTTCAGTTGTGACAGCGTATTTTTCGGCGGTCTTCTTTCTTTCGGTATGATAACTGCAGCCATGACGAGTTTTTAACTGTCGCGAAAATATTTTGTGCATTCCTCGAAGCGGTTATGTACAACGCCGATGATCGTAATAAGCAACATAGTTTGGTCGCGATACGCGAGTTGGTGTCGCGACACGAGTTTTCATGTGTGATAGCATCTGTTGGTTATGTTGCAGCAACGTCTTGTATTATACGCATTTACATTGCGACCAAAGTGTCGCGACAAAGGCTTGTTGCCATTGAGCTTGACTTCTTGTTGCAACTTAGTTATGATATTACGACATGAATTCTTGGTGTTGTCAATATTTGTTGTCTCGACAAGACTCTTATGTGTTCATCTTACTCCTTATGTCGCGACCCAGTTTGTTATGTCGCGACATAAATTCTTTGCATTGCGTTGAAACCTTTGTTGCGACATATAAAAGTCTGTTGCGTCATTGTTTCTCTCTGTTCAGCTCATTTCTTTGTTGTGACATTAAGATCCATGTCGCGACATAGATTTATCTCCTCGGCTTGAAGTATGTTGTGACGATGAGTTCCTTTGTTGCGACCAGGTCAGGTCAACAAGTAAGCGTCATTTGTCGCGATATGAATTTTCTTATCGTGACTGAACTTCTTCTTTTAGTGCTCTCTTTTGTCTCAACTAGCTCCTCCATGTTGCAAGAGTCAATGTCGTGACAAAGTATATTTTGTCGCGACATAGATTCTGCCTTATGATCTTTCATTATGTCGCAACATATTGATCTTTGTTTCAGCTGGCTTCTTCCTATTTCTTGTCGCGACATGCTGTCTTTTGTTGCGACCTAGCTCATCTGCCAAATTCTAGATCTTATGTTGCGATACCAAAAATATTGTTGCGACACAGTTTTCTAGCCATTTGCTTAGACGTTTGTCACGACCCAGGGAACTCTGTTGCTATAAAGACTACTGCAATTGTTGTTTTTCTCTTCTTTCTTGCTGAAAATCTCTCTTTTTTGCATTAACTCTTGCAAAACACAAAGTTTGTAATTATTCCATAATTTGGCATTAAAACGGCTTTGAAAATACTAAAAACAAGCCAGAAAAATGGATAAAAAATAGATGAATTTAAGACTCATCAAATTCCCCAAAACTTAAAGTTTTGCTAGTCCCTAAGCAAAGAAAAGAAGACTTTGTTTGTCCTCAAACAATTTAGCTTTATTTTCAAGGACACTTTTCTGTTTTGCACTAAATTTGCAACTTGAATTGAAACTAGTCAATTGCAGCTTAATTTCAAATATAGTTTTTAGTTCACACTTTAAGAAAAATTTTGAATTATTGTCACAAACAAACTAATGAATTCTGAAATGTAAACAATTCAATCAATTAACCTACACGATGCATTATTAATATATGATGGTATTCTTTCCCTTCCTCCTTGGCAGGATTACCTAATCTTCTAGGACTCTACACAGTGACAACAATTTCTTGTAGCTCTTCAAAATCCCATATGCTTGTTTTTCATATTAGTTTCCACTAATGTAGGCAAGTACCACCTTCAAGATCAATTAGGTCCTTTAGGCTTGTAGAGTTTGGCTTGGGTAATTGGGTAGATAAGTGGAGAATTTAGGCTAAAAATTTACCCAGATTCCACTCTTCAAGTGTGTATCTTTGCCTCTATCCTTCATCCTTTTCTTTTCTACTAATTTTAGAAAAATATATTCCCCAAAACTTGTCTTTGATGTAGCATATTGTATATTCTCAACTTGGCATCTTTTAGAGATAAGTCCTTGTTTTTTTTTTCTTTTCTTTTACTTGTCAAATATTTTTAGGATTAGTGCAATGTCTTGTCTTCTTAGGCTTTCTACCACTCTTAGGAACTTTGGGTTAGTTTCCCATACCAGTTGGCATTAGGAACTAGGTGTTGGCTTTAGAGCTTAATTATTCAGAGAGGAAGGCCTGAGCAAAACTTAATCCCATTGGATAATTCTGATTTGACTTCTTCTGCATTCTTTTCCATTTCTTCATTTATTTCTTTTCATTTCCATCCTTCATTCTTGTTCCTTTCAAATCAAAATAACATTCTCCCGAAACTTGTCCTTTTACGTTATTTTGAAGTTCCTTTCACGAAACTGGGCAAATAAGGGTTCTTCTTGTAGGATTAAGAATAAAGGAAGGTTTGAGGCTTCTAATTGTTGTTTAAGCGAGAGAAACTAGACAATTTGGCTCAAATCTAGAACTGGGGTGCATGCATATGCATATATTGAGGGTAGGCTTGAAAGGCTCAAACTTCCAAGGATGACCTATATCACTTCCTGTTGGTGGTATTGCCTAGGATTTCGTCTTGACTAATAATCTAACAAGTTCTAGGACCTTGGAATGTTTGATTGTGACTTAACCCAGAAGATGTCCCTAATCCTTCACAAATTATTAAGGAACATTTTTTAGCATTTTACATTATTTTTTCAGGACTCAGGCCTTATTGTTTACGATAGTTTCAAAAAGTCTTATTTGTGTTGTCTATTTAATACATTTTCTTGAATCTGAACCTTAAACTTCATTCTAGCTTACACATGCAACTTCCTTTTCCAATTCATTTAGGCATACCATAATTTCAATTACACTTATTGTTGGATCTGAGGTTTGTTGTTGTGTTATTCTAATCAAGTAAAAGAGTTCATTTGATCATGCATTCGGCTCAAAACAATACAACACACCAACAATTGTAATCAAGTCATTTCACCCCAACCTACTACAACAAATAAACTATTTGATCCAGGTAGTTGATTTCTTTTTTATTCAACTATGCAGATGAAAAACATGAAGCATAAGAAACTAATAAAAAAAAAACACACCAATCAAACACACAACCTGATTGAACACAAATTTTCTTGATAAAATTTTATTTTATTCAGAGGAATTTCTTTGAGTACAAAGAGGATGAGGAGTTGGAGGAGGTAGTGCATTGTTCATTTTTTATTCCTTACAACCCTCTCCTTGGCTGCTTCCATCCTTAGATATTCTTCTACCTCCTCTACTAGGGTAAGTTCCTTTTTTCTTGATGTTCTAGGATTTTTATCTTTTTGTGTTTTAAATACGAAGGGTGTAGAGTGCCTGCCCCCGATTGACTAGGTTGGTATAGGTTATAGGTGGGTTTGTGACACCACAGGGATATAGTGTAGGGTCTCACAGTGCGAGATTTGGATTTGTAGCGGGTATCTTCTTCTGCGGACCTTGTCTTCATAGCCCAATCTAGGATCTTGGCATTTCTCTCTGTAAGTTCTCGCTGCCTCATAGCTAGACATTCCAGGAGTGTCCTATTATTTTTAATCTCGTAGCTCATCATGCGAAAACTCTATTGGCAGTGTCATTGACTGTTCATGTAGTTGTTATCTCTTGAATCCATGCTTGCTTTCAAGGCATTGTCTTTATCTCTCAAGATTGTTCTCCACTCTTTGTCCTTTTTTTTCCATTTATGCTTTCCATTCTTCATCCCTTTTCCTCAATGCATCCTCTACAGTCACGGTCCCTTTTACGAGCTCTTGCATCAGTACTCATCCACAAATTTGGATTTGTGTCTTTAATTGGTTATCTCTCTCCTTCATCTCTTGTCGCATAGACATAAGCAATTTTATCAATTTTGATTGATTGCAATTTTGCCCAAACTTTCAGCTTGTTCTTGATGAGTTTGTCTTAGCTTTGGGGATGCACTTAAGAATGGGTTTTGACTTCTCGAGTTTTAGTTTGCATTTGATTTGGCGCCCATTATTCTAAGCAGTGAAACCTTCCTTCTTTTTTCCTTATTCTGTCTCTTTTTCCTTGCCCTTCCCTCTGTTCTTTGGTCCTTTTGTTATACCTGTTAACGTCAGAGGGGAGGCTCTGGGGTAAGTTTCCTCAATCCCCCATTCTTTCTTAACTCCCCCTTGGATGCAGAGGCTGGTTATTGTTGCTGGGTGTGGAATCATCCCCCTGCATTTGCTTTCAAAGTAGCCCAAGATAGAATTTTCAATAATCTTTCCCATGTTTATCTTGTAACCCTTTATGTCGTGGGGAGGATTGCCTCCTCATGCGCTGTAGATGCTTAGATGGCCTTAGGACATAACTGATAAAGTAGAACCATACCTTGGTTTCTTTAGTTAGGTCTCCTTTGGCAATGGATCTAAAAGGATTTATCTTTGTCCCTCTCCATTTGCCTTTTCCTACCATGAGTAGGTCTACTATTTTCTAGTGTTCTAGTTCCTTCAACTGTTTCTTGAACTTTGAACCATCCTTTTGCACATTCAAATTGAACAATCTGTTTATCTTTTCTCTGTTGAACTCTACCCATTGGCCTCTGACATATAATATTTTCTTTCCTTTTCCACCATGTTTGCATAGAATTCTTTTACCAAGGACGCACAACCAGATTCCTTGTGTTCAGCCAGCAACTGCCATTCTCTCATTTCCAGCACTTCAGCAAAAGGAGAGATAATGTTTTTGAACCCTCTTTTAGCAATGAACCCTCTGTTCTTCAAACTTCCTTCCATGAAACTCTTTAAAAATTAAGTTACTTGCTCGACTTCATCCACCCTTTTTCTTTTTCTTGAAACTCCATCCACCGTCAGTGATTCTCGTCGTTTGTCATCATCCCTTTCCTCAACTTGCTTAGTTCTTTTGCTACAAAACCTTGCCATTTGATTCTCCGGCTCGGTGTACTCTTCCATGACTTTGTGGAGGTTTGGAATCAAGGTGGTAGGGTCAGACATGGTAATGTTAGGGTTTCTAAACTCTATGGTTTTAAGGAGTGAGATGAGAGAGACTTGAGTAAAGAAGCTGAGACGGGTGAGAGTTTATGAAAGGTGGCTATTCTGTTTCAAAGGAAATTTCCATTTATAAACTGGCTTGATTCATTATGTGGCCTTGAATTTCGGGGGTCATTTTTATTTATTTATTTTATACAAAGGTTTAATGTACAACTCTTTACATACTAAATATATAAAACTATACTGTTCTAATATATTTTACAAAGTAATGCTTCTCAAGGCCACAACCCGGCCTCCTTCATACTCACGGCCTCGATAGAGCGCCGTCTTCTTGTGTACCTGAAAAAGGGTCCCACGACGGGGTGAGCAAAGCCCAGTAGTGATAAAATCCTACAAGGGTCCATTTCCAGTCGGCTTAGACACCCACTTCCCTCCAAAGGGGTCTGGATGGAAAGTTGACTCAATGGGCTTTCCATAGAGTCCAAGAACACCCGAATCGGAATTCGGACGAGAAAGTTATGACCTTACGAAGTTGGAGGTCCCTTTACACTTGATCTTATTTGTCTCACCGGGCAGCCTACCTTGCCGGACTGCCATTTCCGGACAGCTCAGAAACCCTGCCCTCAAAGGAATCAGCTGGAGATTTGACTCAATGGGCTTTTCATAGAGTCCAAGAACACCGAATCGGAGTTCGGACGAGAAAGTTATGACCTTCCGAAGTTGGAGGTCACACATGACTAAGCTATCTCACCCGAGCAGCCTACCTTACTGGCCCGGACGGCCATTTCCGGCCGGCTCAGAAACCTATTGCCCTCCAAAGGCATTCGGATGGAAAGTTGACTCAATGGGCTTTCCATAGAGTCTAAGAACACCCGAATCGGAATTTGGACGAGAAAGTTATGACCTTCTGAAGTTGGAGGTCACACATGACTAAGCAGTCTTACCCGGGCAGCCTACCTTACCTTTAGAAACGCCCCAGGCCAGCTCCAGAACCCACTGCTCTCTAAAGATGTCCGGCTGGAAATTTGACTCAATGGGCTTTCCATAGAGCCCAATAACACCCGAATCGGAGTTCGGACGTGAAAAGGTATGACCTTAGAGTTGGAGGTGTCTGGGGATCTCCCGGACGGAACCCATCGGGGAACCCATCGAGGAGTGAACCAATAGAATGGACAAGCCGGGAGTGAACTCGGTCGGCGAACCGATGGCCACAGCGACCCTTCCACTAGGTATTTCAGACTAAACTGACCATAACTTGGGTTACAGAGGTCCGATTTGAGAAATTCAAAAGCCTAACATCAAGTTCACTGATGTGGCTACAATTTATCTGAAGGAATCACTACCAAATTCCCTTTCTTTCCTTCCTAAAAATCAGTTCTAAAGTCTTGCTAATGTGTGCTACCCCAATGTGGCAGCTTCTCATGGTTCAAAATATAACCAAACATTCCCCTTAGGGCAGAACAACCACCACACAGCCCTTAGGATGAAGTAACCAGTGGAGAAGACTGCTTCTTTGAGTTTGTCAAATCCTCGATTAGGTATGTCTGAAGCCCTTGTGAGGATTAACTCTTTCTCTTGCTCCGCCTGAAACCGCCGGTCCGATCGTCGTGAAATTTTGAGAGAAGGTGGAGTCTCTCTCTCTAAAACTCTCTATTTTTCTTCCTCTTTTCTTTTTCCACCGGATCAGTTTTGGTCCAGTTAGAGAGCATGTTTATCCTAAGTCTCTTGACACCTCACTTTCCACTTGTCTCCTAACTCACTTTTCTTCCCACTAAATTCCTCATGCAAAGCCTATCCAAGACACCTAGCATCCACTAACATTTACCCTCATGCAAGACCACTTTCTCTAGACACGTAGCCTACCTGCATGTATCCATGTGGTGTGGGACTTCATGCCACTTGTCATTTACTCATTTGTCCAATTGCCTCGAAATACGTGCAAATCCCGTCTCGGGTGTGAAATTTGACATGGTATCTAGATTTGCGAGACGGATTCAGCGATTGAAGTCAGTTTAGGTCATCGAGATCTAGAAAATTTTCAGATTTTTGCACGAAATTACCGTTTTACCCTTTATTCGAAAATTTGGATTTTTCGGGGTTTCACACATTATGTGCTACATTAAATGTAGCGACAATTACTGTTCTCGGGTATGTACGTCTTTAATTCTCTATCGCTACATACAAAAAGTCTGTCACGACAAAGTTTCAACATTATTTGTGAAACCAGGCACGGCTCAAATGCTCGCGACATAGAGTACATGTTGCAACATTTCTTTCAGGGCTATTTGAATTTATGTCGCAACACAACAGACTTATGCTGCGATATAATTTTCTTTTTCAATTTGCTTCCTAATTCAACTGTGTTGCAGCACAGAAAAAGCATGTTGCGACACTTAACTAAAGTTTTCTGAAATTACATATTTCTCATGTTTTCTCTCATAAAACATTTAAAACAACCTATGTCCCGCCTCGGTTGAACCTACATGTGAAAACTTGTTTAAACCATAAAATCTTACTACTTAGTATTAACTTACTCATCCATGATTCTTCCATTCAATCTGTCGCGCCGGATATTTAGAATGTCTTTATTCAAGCAACATAACATTCCCAAAGCATTCGGATATACACGTATCATCACTAAGACGAGGTTTATGAAATTGGAATTACTCCCCTTTGTAGTCCTTTTATGCATTTTTTCTTTTGGAAACAATTTTCTTCTTAAAATGGTTCTTCTTTGAATTTTTGCTTCATTTTCCTGAAAAGCAACAACAACTAAAATAAAACTACTAACAGATTAAACTAAAACATCAAATACTCAAAATTCTACCGTATAAATTAGACTAAACAAAAAAATTGAAAATTCCTGCTTGGGTTGCCTCCCAAGAAGCTACTCAATTTAGTGTCCCTAGCTAGACATTTGTTGTAATTTGTCTTCTCTTCAGCATCCTTTTGCTTGCTCCTATAGTCTGAGCTTTCTTCATTGGTTCAGTCTCCATGCATGCTTTGTCCATTTTCTCACTTCATACAAATTCATCCTTTGCTTCTCATTGCGGTTACAGTGAGATCTTTAGGATTGATCTTAGTGCTCTTGGGAAATGTATTTACGGATTAGCTTTGCAAAAAAGGATAGTGTAACGCCAAAGGAAATACCATGGAATTTTATAATAATTTATTATATATTAGGATATAATTGGGCCAACGGAGTATTTTCTAAGGTGTTAGGCATATTGATTAAATGATTATTGAATGCGGAAATAAACCCAGAGTGAAAAAGAGAGAATATGAGTGAAAATGGGGATCTAGGGTCAATTGTAAATAAGTTTATATATCTAAGTGAAGCCCGGAGACTTAAATGAAAATAATAGAGAAATGGAGGGACCTAAATACAAGAAATAAAGAAAAAGAAAGAAAAAAACCAAGGAAAGGGCATGTGGTATGTAGGAAAGTGGGAGAAGTTTCCTCCTTTTAAAATACGATTTAGAGTGATCCATAAGAAAGAAAAAACGAGGAGAAAATTGGAGTATTTTTTAGAGTGAGAAGCTCTCACTTCTCTCTAGTTTCCCAACGGTGATGGGACCCTTGGGTCCCAGGCGAAGCAAGGAAAGTCCTTCCTTGTGACAAGAGCTGCAGTAGAGTCAGAATTGGGGTTTCGACAAACTCCAAGGAGGTGCAGGTCTTCCCTACTTTGGTCATTTCTACCACTAAGCTGCCACGTTGTGATAGTGCTCATTAGCCAGGACTGTAGAGCTGCATTTTGGGTATGAAATAAGGAGAATCAGGTAGTGAGTCCTTCTGGTAAGTTGCTTAGCCACATCAATAGACTTGATGTTAGGCTTTTGAATCTCAATTTGGACCTCTGTAGACCTACAGTTATAGTCCTTTATTGAAAGTCAGCCCAGCTAAATCTAATTGGTCGATTCTGCCAATTCGGGTCAACTAGTCGGACCTTAGAACGGGTTTTTGAGTAAGAAATAAAGGGAATTTGGCAGTAAGTTCTTCTGGGAAATTGTATCCACATCAATGAAATTGATGTTAGGCTTTTGAATTTCTCAATTCGGACTTCTGTAGATCAAGTTATGGTCTTTCTACTCACAGGCAGTCAAAATGGGTGAGGAAGGTCAGCCATGGGGTCGTACAGCGGTCGCGGACCTCATCCTGTAGAGGTCAGCAGAGCTCGTCCTGTAGAGCTCAGCTCGTCCTGAAGAGCTCAGCTCATCCTGAAGAGCTCAGCTCGTCCTATAGAGCTCAGCTCGTCATGTAGAGGTCAACTCGTCAGTTCAGTCAGCTCGTCTAGGATGACTATGTATGACCTCCAACTTCGGAAGGTCATAACTCCTCGTCCGAACTCCGATTTGGGTGTTCTTGGACTCTATGGAAGCCCCATTGAGTCAGAATCCATCCATATGCTAGGAAGATAGAGGGTGTTAGACCCGAGGGTGTCAGATAGAGCTGCGTCATGCAGAGGTCAACTCGTCGATTCGGTCGACTCGTCTAGGATGACTATGTATGACCTCAACTTTGGAGGTCATAACTCCTCCGTCGAACTCCGATTTGGGTGTTCTTGGACTCTATGGAAGCCCATTGGAGTCAGAACCATCCATATGCCTGAGGAAGATAGAAGGTGTCGAGACCCCAGGTGTCAGACCGAGCTCTTCATGTAGAGATGCGCTCGTCGAGTTCAGGTCGGCTCGTGCGGGTTGACTCGCATGACCTCAACTTCGGAAGGTCATATCTCCCTTCGTTTGAACTCCGATTTGGGTTCTTGGACTCGACCCATTGAGTCAGAATACATTCCTTAGCATATGCCTGAGGAGGATATTAGATGTCAAAATGAGGTGTTAGACTGAGCTCATCACTTCAGTTCAGCTCGTCGGTTCGGGTCGACTCGTGCGGTTGGCTTCGCATGACCTCAAACGGAAGGTCATATCTCGCCGTTTGAACTCCGATTTGGGTGTTCTTGGACAAATCCCATTGAGTCAAGAATACAGTCATATACCCTGAGAGGATATTAGATATCAAACCAAGGTGTTAGACTAAGCTCGTCACTTCCAGTTCCAGCTCGTCGGTTCAGATTCAGCTCTGTCCCTGCGGGTTGACTCGCATGACCTCCAACGGAGTCATATCTCCTTCGTTTGAACTTCAGATTTGGGTGTTCTTGGACTCTATGGAAGCCCATTGAGTCAAGAATACATTCATATTCTGAGGGTATATATTAGATGTCAGACCAAGGTGTTATATCGAGCTCTTCCAGGTCAGGCCAGCTTATCGATTCGGGTTAGCTCATGCAGGTTGACTACGCCTGACCTCCAACTTGGAAGGTCGCCATCTCCTTCGATCGAACTCCGATTCTGGTATTCTTGGACTCTATGGAAGCCCGGTGGAGTCAAGTACATTAATATTCCTGAGGAGGATAGAGATGTTTGACCAAGGTGATAGATCGGGCTCGTCCAGGTTAGGTCAGCTCGTTCGGGCCTCAGATTTGACTGCGCATGACCTCCAACTCTAAGGTCATAACCTCTTCGTCCGAACTCTGATTCGGGTATTCTTGGACTCTATGGAAAGCCCATTGAGTCAAGAATCCATCTATATATAGCTTGTCGAATTTGAAATCAGGAGGATCTTTGAGTAATTCAATCAGTCTCAAACTATACGAAGTACGTGACTAGCATATTGTTCTTTAATGGTTTTGGAATAGGGACCGATTTATGAGAAAAATGTCAAAACTGAGATTGAGATTCCAGGGATTGGAATCAAAGTGCAAAGATTTTTGGGGTTTGTTCTACCGACTCCTATTCCTAGTTTCAAGTTTTTATGTTTATTCAAAAGCATACGCATTGATTTAATTGATTTGAGAAAAGTGATCATGAAATGGTTGCTATAAAATTGCATGATTATTGAAAATAAACTGTTTATACAAGCGTACATATTGTACTATATTTTGCTATAAAGAATTTGAACGCCCTTAATAGAATGTTAACCGTTTATTTAGCATTAAGGATAGATTGGTATACCAATAGGGTCAAATAGTGATCAGCGAATCCATTGTATTGATGTGTCACCCGATCGTACCCCCGTGCCAGACTCGTGACGGCAGTGTTCACTATTTGATTGTTTATAACTGGACAAGAGTTCAACCGACCGCATCAGGTTATAAAAACCATGTGATACCGGCCTCGCAGCCCCAATGGACCGCGTCTGACTCATATCCTCAGATATCGAAGACATAGGTTTAATTCGTTAAGGCATAATCGAATTGATCGGGTATTAACTGATTTTGATTGGCATAACTGATTTGGATTGGCATAACTCGAATTGATTTTCTTGTAATTTAATTGGAATGTCGAACTGAATTGAATTTGTGAGCATATTTGAATTGATTTGAGATTGTGAAATATTGATTATGAAAATGTATTTACGGATGATCAATGAACTATAATTTATCAGATATATATAACAAAGCATATGTATTGTATTTATATTGATCATCCAAAAGATTGAGAAAGTCTCAATTATTAAATTGCATGAATTGATTTGGCTGAAACTGAGGAATGGATTTAGAGTAGAACCACTAAGCATTAAAATGCTTAGCATATTGTTTACCACGCGCAGTACCGAAAAGTGATAGATGCTGATCGGAAGCGACCCAAGATCGAGGAGCGTCGAGTCATAAAGAAGGAAATTTCGGAGTATGCTCCAACATGCAACGACTCTATGTTTCTTTGGATATTGATATTATGTAAAACAATTTGAACTCGAACATCTATTTTGTAAATCATTTGAAAAGGGCTTGAATGCCTCATTGTAAATGTATTTTGTTAAATATAAATGTTTAAGCGGGCTTGCCCAAATTTTGAAATCGCTCCAAAGATATGATTTTGAGGATTTTAGTGGCATCCCGACTGCTCGATCCGCCTAAATCGTCGGCCGTAAGGGGCGCCACAGATAATAATCGGCCTCTACTTGAGTCTCCAAGTTTCTCAATGCATTTGAAATACTTATCAGGTTAGCTTGAAATTCTCGTTTAGCAAATTTTTTTCTCATGCACATTCAGGATCCTTTGTTTTCTCGTCATGAATTGCGCACCGATCTTCAAAGGTTTGTTAAGATGCACATCCAATCCGTCGAACATAAATGCAAATGAATTTATAATTTTTATCCCTTAACCCACCAAGGATCACATGCTTCATAAACCGAAGGAAGGGGTAAATGAAACTTACCTCTTTGTAGATCGATTCGCCGTTTCAAAGTCTCAAGGCTCTCGTTTATTCGATCTTCAAAGGTGCCGCTTCAAAAGCGACCACCCTACAAGTATCCACACGAACAAATAATGAACAATCTTTGTTGAATGCTAGTTCAGTTCGTCTTCAAAACGAAATAGGTCTCTCTGCTTTGGTTGTTCAAAGAGTAAAAGACGACTACTACAAAAAAATATATACAAGTCTCACATATATATCTATATAAGTCCATAGTATTTTAAATCAAAAACGAATTTTATATTATTATATATTTAAACTCTTTTAAATAATAACAATTTAAATTAAACTCATCGATAAGAATCGACTTGATATTGTTATATATTTAAAACTCTTTTGTTACACATTAAATTCAAATCCTTATCAGATATGAAATCATTTTGTTTTATATTGTTAGAGTATATTTAAAACTCTTTAAATAATAACAATTTAACCAAACTTTATCAGATAAGGAAACTAATTTATATTATTATATAGTTTAAAACTCTTTTAATACAATAAATCCATCCTATCGAGTAAGAAATGAATTTTATATTATTGGTATATTTAAAATCTCTTAAAAAAAAAAAAAACCTTGGCGTATTATTATTTCCTTATCCAATAAGAAAATATAACAAATTAATTATTTGTTATAATTCTTAAATCACGAATTTAAAACTTTCAAAATTAAATTCAAATTTAAATAACAACTAATTGTTATTTGTAATTTAAAATAATCTCATCATTTTAAATTACTATAGAGAGGAAAAACCATAACCGTTATTATTCGCTCTAATGTGCGATTCTATAGGTTCATTAAACATTATGTGAGGGGCCTAAATCACATTTTGATCCTACAAGTCATAAGTGGCCTCTAGCAAGACATTATGACTACCTGCTAAATGAAAAGCTCGGATCCGAGACAACAACCTTTATATAGCTAATGACATAACTTTTGCCTCATGATATCTTGATAGAATATAAGGCATGGACAAAGTCAACCTATATTGTTCTATCTTTGATTACTCGAAACCCAATTAGACTGACTAAACAAATGACATTGATCTCCATCAATTCATTTGAGCATGACCATGCATTTCTCAATCTCAATTTGTCGAGGGAGACCTGAGAGGATATCTCTTCGGTGGTAAGAGGGACAAATTCCATTTAATCGCCATATCTCACTACATAATTCTTATTATGTTCAAGTATAACATTTATAGTCATCCGATTAGCACAACGCTTGATTATATCAAAACACAATATTCCCATATGTTGAGAACTATATTGCATCTCAGTCAAAGGATTTAATGATTGACAACTATTAGAGATTAATTTATGACTTTTGATCCATGTATTAATCTCAAGACGGGTCCGTCCAATATTTGTTCTCAACAAATAGATATAAATTTGATTTGTATCTCATACACATATTCATCCCATGAATATCAATCAAACTTTATACTATCTAATTCATTGTTATTCCTATAACAATAACCGATTAGGGATATTTAGGAATAATTAATAATATTATTCAAGGACATTATATAATAAACATGCAAATCATCATAATAATTAATTTCATAAATAGTCAAAATACCATGTCCATAATGACAGCCTAAAGCACTATTATTAACAAGGTTCGAGCTCTTCTCACTTCTTTGATACTTCCTCACATTCTGATTTTACCGGGCCGTTGATCTTTGTCGTCACACAAACCCAGCCGAGTATAAGCCCCGATAGTGGTTTTGTTCATATTTGGTCTCCTCACAGTTTTTTCCAATTATATGGAAAAAGCTTCATGGTTTCAAGGTCTAGACCATAAAGGTGTGTGCAGGTCGTGTGGTCAACTTAAAAGTATAACTCTTGTTTGCATTGAGGTACTGTGCCTTCTCAACCCGGTAGGGCTCTTCTTCCTCATACCCCTTAGCACTATTTCTCCTTCATTCTCTCACTACTCCAACTTCATGTGTAGTGTGCATCCTTTTCTCATTGCTACCGCCTTGTTCATTATCGTATCAAACTCGCTTCTATGGTCAGAAGTTCTATCCAATCAAATCGCACCATTTCCCCTCATTCTCGCGCTGCCCTGAAGATCCGGGATGGAGTCTTGTAGCTGCATTCAGGTGGTCTTCAACAACTTGTCTTGGCCCCCCACTTCTTAAAACCTCCACAACAGGATGCGTCAATTATCCCCTTGGAGGTATAATTCATGGCATGGTAGAAAATGTCCATCTGAGTTGTCAGATCTATCCTATGCATAGGGCACATCTTCAACAATCTCTTGAACCTCTCCCATGCAGTGTAGAGACTCTCATCCTCCCCTTACTTGAACACAATGATTTCTTCTCTTCTCTCAGCATGAGAGCTGGAAGGAAAAATCTGCTCATGAATGCCTCCACTAGTTCTTCCCAAGTATTCATTGATCCCACTAGCAGTGAGTCAAACCATGTGGCTACCACATCTCTCACGAGAATGGAGAAGCAGCTTAGATACACCTGGTCGCATCTATCTGGCCACAGATTTCCATCATCATAAATCTCCCTGTGTGCTCATTCGATCTTCAGGCCGGTGGCCTGTGGAACTCGGTGTTGTTGCACCATTGTAATCAAAGCCGGCTTCAAATTTTAAAATTGCTTGCTTAAATGGAGGTTGCTCCACTGTAGAGTACTCTCTTCCCAATGATAGGCCCCAAAATTCCTCCTCCATTGTCGGGCCTCCGCAGGGTCTCTCAGCATCTTCTTCTTCTAGAATAGTTTGCAATCTTTCTATTTGATTATCAATACTTCTATCTCCTGCATTTGTAGCTTCCTCGCATTTTTCGTGGTCTTTTCTAATTTATGTATCTAGAGACAAAGAGTTCCGCTTCGATTTCTAAGTGCATTTTATATTTTCCCGAAAAGGGAAACACACTGAGATCAAATGTAGTCAAGGATAACAAAAATTGTATATTCATTAAGCTTCAAAAGATCGCAGCTTATTCCACCACTCGTTGTTAAACTGCTGCTGATTTTCTGAAATTTTGTAAAAAAAATAAAAATGTCTAAACTAGCATTTCTCTCTTTTAATAGAATACTGATTTTTAAATTCTTTCAACTTCCCCGGCAACGGTGCCAAAAACTTGTTGACCAAATTTGTGTATATACCAAATTTCCGCCACTATTACCAAAGGACTATAAACTAATCCCCGGCAATGACGCCAAAAACTTGTTGACCAAATTTTGTGTATAGACCAAATTTCTGCCACTATTACCAAAGGACTATAAACTAATCCCCGGCAACGGCGCCAAAAACTTGTTAAAACCAAATATAACTTGTATGCTCATAAGAAGAATAATTTTGTCACTAAACTCAATTAAAGATTTAATTTGGTCTTAAAAACTACAAGTGCACAAGTCATACAAGTAATAAAGTGGACCTATAAGTCCGGATATAGTTCCCACATAGAATGAAAAGAATTTAAACTTCAACTACCCCAACTACTCAAGTTCTACACTACTTGAACGTCCAGTTTAGAGAAAATTTAGTAACCTACTAAGAATTTTCATAACTGGAATCCTACATTTAAAATAAAGGGAAAATGTAAATCATAAATATAAATTGGACTGAACCAGATTATTGCTGGAAGTAGACATCGATTTCACCACGTGAAATTATCAATTCCCGCAGATCATAATCTAATTTCTATTTTCCCGAAATAAATCTCGACTTGTTAAGAGGCAAGGTAGTATAGTTTGGATTCCTCCTCTAACCATACTTTTCACTGAGTAGAGATTCATGTTCATTTTTAAAACATGATTGTAATCAATTACTTGTAAATAGAATTTCTCTGTAAGATCTGGGTATTTTTCTTTTCCAATACTTCACACCCATTTCTTATGACCGTAGATTTCTTGCTTCCCAAGACAAGGCAATTGCTAGATTTCTACAAAATGAATGATGTCTCATCCTTAAGATCTGAAAGAGTTTTCTCTTTCCTTGATTAGATCTCATGCTAACACGGGATCAAGATCAAGGAGAGATCTCCAATTGATTAAATTGATATATCCTTCAACCCATTCTAAAACCATGAGTAAATTTAGGATTTATCTAAGTAACCTTTCAAAGCTCATTAGTTCTTCAATATTAGTCTAGCATACCCCCAAGAACCTGGTTTAAGCTCTTAAGAATCTCCATCTCTGTGTCACTCAGAGGGCCTCCCGAAAATCAGAGCTAGACAATAGTCCTTTCATGGGTATAAGCTACTAAGATTGGGAACAACTAATTTCATAACATCACCATCCAAATAAATTCAAAGCCATCAACTCAGGAAATTTTCTTCTTAATATGTAGAAAAGACCATAACTAACATCGATCTTCCTAGCTGTAAGTCAGGTTCTTCGAAAACCGGATTACGATACAATGAAATACTGACAGAAAATTCCACTGTAATCGTAATCAATTGAAGAAATGAGTTCCGTATTTTGTCTCAGGAGTTCATTGAATTCAAAACAAGAATATAAATGAATTTCAAAATTTAAATCTGTCTTAAAATCTCTGTGATTACTTTAATATTAAATCTGCAGAATTAATCAAAAATCCTACGATAAGTCTAATCTACGAAGAAAGAAATAAGAAAAATAAAGAAAAAAAATATATAATGCAAAAGAGTCCTCAACTCCCCCAGTACTGCCCGTCCGACGTCGACTAATTGCCCGCCGTAGTCGCTTTTGATTATAGAACCCTATGCCTGGGCCCTAAAATTGAGGCTACGGTGAATCCCTAAAATTTAAGGCCCATGAGCCGCGGTTTGTAGTTGTGTCGCTACGTAATTTTGTGTCTTTGTTGCGTGTCTTATTGCGTGTATAGCAAATGTCATGTCACGACTTTAGATCTGCGCCGACGAGTCAGCTTAAGTACAGATTTTGCTGCGATAGTCTTCTTCTTTCAAGATGATAACTCGTCGCTTATGTGAGTTTGGCTTTTCAGACAATTATTTTGTGCATTCCTCAAATAGTTAAGTGTCACAACATCGATAATCATGTCGAATACGCTTTTAGTGCGCTGCAAGTTGGTGTCGCGACCCAAGTTTTCAACAGGTTATGCACAAAAGATCTTTGTTCAGCAGGCCGCAACACCTGCCTTGTATGACCGTGATTGCCATAATCTGCAAAGTCCGTCACGACAGAGTCTTGTTGCCATTGAGCTTGACTTCTTGTTGCAACTTTGTTCTGATGTTGCATGAATTTTGTGTTTGTCAATATATGTCACGCGACAAGACTCTTTGTTGTTCAACTTATTCATCTCCGCTCTCGACCTGGCTTGAGCGTGTCTGATTTAAATTCTTTTCAGATTGCGGTTGGAAACTCATTCAAGATTATATAAAATTCATCATGACCTCGCTTTCTCCCGGTTCAAATTTCATTTATGTGTTACACATTAAGATCCATGTCACGCACATAGAGTTATTCCCCGCCTTGAAGTATGTTACACGCCAGTTCCCTTTGTCGCCATCAGCGTTTCAACAAGTAAGCGTCATTTGTCGCGACATGAATTTTCTTGTCGCGACTAAACTTCTTCTTTTAGTGCTCTCTCCTGTCTCAAACAGCTCCTCCATGTTGCAAGAGTCAGTGTCACGACAGAGTGAGATCTGTTTAATTAGATTCGCTTTCTGGATCTTTCATTATGTCGCAGAACATACCGATCTTTGTTTCAACCGGGCTTCTTCCCATTTCCTCGTTACTTATTATGCTATCTTTTGTTGCTAATTTTGCCTATCCTGGCCAATTTCTTAGATCTTGTGTTGAGACACCAAAAGTATTGTTATACAATTTTATAAAGCCATTGTTTAGACGTTGTCGCACCAAATAACTCGTCATGCATGTAGACTCGCTGTAATTGTCGTTTTTTTCAGCCGAAATCTCTTCTTTTTGCATTAACTCCTACAAAACACAAAGTTTGTAATTATTCCATAATTTGGCATTAAAACAGCTCTGAAAATACTTAAAACAAGCCAAAAAAATGAATTAAAATTAGACGAGTTTAAGACTCATCAACTACACTACCTTGCTCTTTGATAAATCCATGATTCATGTCTTCATCATAGTGTAATTAGAACTTAGATGAGGTTCTGAATACTGGTCCATTCCCTTAGTGAAAAAGATTGTATTAAAGAATCTCTCATTTTACTAGATTAGATTTCATTTTCCTTATATAAAAATTATTTTAGATAGTTGAAATCTTCAAATTAGAGGTTCAAATAGTGATGATCTTGAGTAGTAAGGGTAGTTGATATTTAGATTTCTTATCAATCCCTGTGAGAATGATATCTGGACTTATAATTCACTTTATTACTTGTATGACCAATGTACTTGCAATAATTTAGACCAAAGAAAATCTTAAATAAAATATTTTAGACAAACAACAAAAAAATGGGATTTCACTATTTCGCCTATACAAGTTTTTGTGTCGCTATTAGATCTAATTAGGTTCTCAGAATGGGTTTCAGAAATTTAGTTACATCATTTGGATTTAACAAGTTTTTGGCTTCATTACAAGGGACTAGATTAGTTCTTGGTAGCTGTGTTAGAAATTTGGTTACAAATTCGGCTCCTAACAAGTTTTGCTCATTGCTGTGGGATCGAATTAGTCTCGTAGTCAGGTCAAAATTTGGTTACATTATCTGGTTCAAAAACAAGTTTTTGGTGCCATTACCAAGGATTGATTAGAGTTTAAAGATTAATATTCTAGCCAAAAAGAAAATTGCTAATTTGGACATTTTTATCTTTTATCCAAATTTTTTTTTTAGAAAAGTATAATAAAAGATTTTACTAAAGAAGTGTGGATTCAAGCAGACAAGTCTTTCTTGTGTTAAAACAAGTTATAGAAAAGTCTTTCTAGTGATTTTACTTTGATAGCAGTGTGCTTAAATTTCAAGAGATTCTTACATGCATAGAAGGACAAGAGCTGATTTATTTCCACTAAATACTAAGTTAGAGAAGACACTCAGAAATCTCAAGAAAGAAAGAGCAGCAATAGCAACATCAAGCATGGCATAACAAGGAAAGGCTAACCAGAATATACCAGTTGTAGCTGAGAGACCTTAGCATAGACAGAGAACAATGTAGGACTTCTAGAGTCCTATCATCATGGATGAATACGCTGCTATCAGGAAACCATCCATAGAGGCAAACAACTTCGAATTGAAACTTGCTTTGATCACCATGGTACAACAGAACCAGTTCACTGGGCATCCCAGTGAAGAACCAAATGAGCACCTGGGTAGATTCTTGAGGATGACCAACACTGTCAAGCTAAATGGAGTCAATCCAGATGTTATCAAACTGCAACTATTCTCATTCTCTCTATGGGACATTGCAGCTAGTTGGTTTGAGTCCCTACCATATGGATCAGTGAGTAATTGGGAGGAGCTGGTGGAAGCATATTTGAGCAGATTCTTCCCTCCTGCTCTCGCTTCAAAGAGGAGAGGAGAAATTATTTTCTTCAAGTAGAAAGAAGATGAGTCTTTGTATAATGCTTGGGAGAGATACAAACAAATTAAGCAGAAGATGCCCAAATGAACGAATAGAGAAAAGACCTCGGGGATGGACACTTTCTATCATGCAATGAATTATACTCAAGGAATCGTGGATGCAAATTTAATCGGAGGTGCATTCGAAGGAAAATGTTGGCAGAAAGCTCCTTAGTTAATAGAGGAACTAGAAAAGAGCAACTATAGAGCTCCATCTAAGGCTTCAGGGAGAAGTAGTAGGCTAAAGAGAGGAGTAATTGAGCTGAACAAAATGTTAGTAATCAAGCTGAACTAGATGTTTTATGAAGAGATGAATCACTATAAGATAAAAGAGGGTGGCTCCTATAATGAATTGAACTGTGGAAGGTGTTGGGAGAGTCAAGCGCCGAGGAGGGCCGCCATGAAGCGCCCTTTTCAAGTCAAGAAGCCCATTGGGTTAGTGGAATAGAAGCTATAACTTCAAGCCAAACAATAACCTTCCAACCCACTATACCCCAGCCTTGAGGAACCATGAGAATTTCTCTTATGGAGATGGAATGCAGCAAGGTCAAAGACCAGTGTAGAATTTCTAAAAGAATTATGCTCCACCTGGTTTCCAAGGACAACAACAAGGCACTCAGAGGGTGGACAATCAATGACAAAGGAGATCCCATTCCTTTAAAGATCAAATGTTGACTTACATGTCTGAGAACAAGAGAATTTTGAACCTGCATGAGCAAAAATTTGCTGAGCTTGCAGTGTTCCAGGCAAACACAACTGTGTTTCAGGCCAACATAAATGCTTCTCTGAAAAATCTAGAGACTTAAGTAGGACAACTGGCCCTGGCTATGCAAAATCAATATAGGGACTCTTTCCCTAGTAACACCAAGAAAAATCCTAAGGACTGTATGGCTATAACACCTAGGAGTGGTAGAATTGCACTAAATAGACGTTTATTGATTTAACTGGAAGAGCGAGAAACAGTCTATGATAAGGTTTGATCTCATGGCATATAAGACACACACCGCATGATCAAAGAATTCTGAGGAAAGAGTTCAAAGTAGGAGAGCTAGTCCTACTGTACAACCCCAGGCTCAAACTTTTCGCTAGAAAACAAGTCAAGATGGAGTGGTCCCCTTATGGATCAATTGCTAATCTTTTGGGGATGCTGGACACCTGATAACAAATTCAGGGAATGAGTTTAAAGTGAATGGTCAGAGGCTGAAAAGTTACCTTGGTGGAATTATGAATGAAGAACAATCCCGGATTAGAAGAGAATGAAAGAATTGCTGAAAAGAGAGCATAATGCAGCAATGTCTAGCTAAAGACATAAAAATAGAGCAACTACTCGGGAGGCAACCCAAGCAATTTTTCAATTTTTTTTTATTTGATAGCTTAATTTTCTTTAATATAGTGTGATTTGAGTAGTTTAGTTGATTCAGTGTTTGTTTTTGTTTTAAATTATTTGAAACGTATGTCAATTAAATTTTTGCTTGCTTTTTAAGACAATAAAGCTACAAATATCGTAGAAAATTCAAATGGAAGCACTTTGACCCAACATAATGAGTAGAATTGACCGCACAGGGGAGTCTATTTCCTTAACTTGTTCTTTAAAGATAATGCACATGTTAAGTTTGGGGGAGTTATTTATTTTTTATTCAGAAATTTCATAGCAGCTTCAATGTTCCTAAATTTTTTTAGTTTTGAATGATAATTGTTGTAGTACCGAGAATGTTTATTAAATTGCACTGAGTTGAGAATTGAGCTTATTTGGTCATGCTTGAATTGAGATGCTTAGTTCTTGCTAGATTTTTATTCACAAGCATGATTTGAGAGTGTAGAAATGAATAAATTGTGGAAAAATAAGCAGGAATCAGGAAAAAAAAAAACTCATCTCAAAATTTTCCTAGAGTCGCGACATCAATTTTTTAATGTCGCAACATATGTTGCGACATCGATTCTCCAATGTTGTGACATCAAGGCAATGTCGTGACATTGCAACCCTAATGTTGCGACATTGAGCTAAGTTAGTTAAAATTTTTATCAATGTCGCGACATTTCTTCAAAGTCGTAACATTGCACTTAAGGCAGCCTCCCTATTTAAAAGAACACTTAGTGAAAGTTTTCAAGTCGAATCCAAATTCAAAGCTTCTGAGCCCTAAACCTTTCACCCTCCATTTTCGAATCAAAGAAAATGTCTAGCCCTAGCTCCCCCACCTTAGACGAGGTTATAAGGAATATTGTGGAAGATGTGCTACATGAGAGAGTCGAATAAATTAGAGAGAACCGTATATGCCTTGGGAAGTAAGAAAAGAGACCGAGGAGGTGGAAGGGGCGGGAGCCAGGATGTGCGAGTATTCTTGGCGTAAAATGGATGGTTGAGCTCGAAAGAATCTTGTAAAGAAAGGATTCGTGGAAGAAAGAGGATTCAAAGAAATAGTGTCGTCCTTCAAGGAGAAAATTGAGGAAGAGGGTCAAGTTCAAGCATTTCCGAGTCAGGGAGTAAGAGCTCGCGAAGGAGTTCTATGCCAATCTGGGCGAGAGAAGAAACCTAATGTGTTATTTCAAGGGGAGATGGGTCCCTTTTGGGGAAAGGGCCATGTCCCAACTATTAGATTTTAGACAAAGAGGAACTGACAGCTTGAGAGTAGTCTAGTGAGCCTCACTCAAGGAGATCGCTGAGTTCACTCATGGTGGCTCAAGGGAGTGGTAGAAAATTAAGACAATCTTAAATGCCTTCCTAAAAAAAGGGGACCTCACAGAAATCAATAAGGTATGGTTCTACCTAGTGAATTCAGTAGTCAAGCCTTCTAAGTATGTCTTCATCGGTGGAGACAGACCACGCACTACTAGATAAAAACGGGCCAAAGGCTTTGAGTCAATGTGGGGAAAATAGCTGGAAGAGTCCATCTGGGACTATGAACAAGGGAAATTCTCGTGAAATATCTCACTTCTTCGAATACACTCCGTGCATCGGGTGTGGAAGTTCAACTAGCGTAAGAGGAAAGGTGCCCCAAAGCCTCTCCTCTCATTCTTGCTAGAGTCCGTAAGGCTCCAGTGAAAAGTGAGAAGGGTGAGAGAAGAGAGAAGACTAGAAAATGGAAGAGGGCAGGAACAGTAGAAGAGCCCATGGAGCCAGGCCCCATAACTATGCCTGAAGAGGAAGCCAATAGTGAAGAAATAAGGGATTTTAAAGCTTATGCAGAGTAGCCAGTGCTCTCCCCTACTGCAGACCAAGGGGAATCAACTCAAATTAGAGCTAAATAAAAGGGAAAATGGAGAGTTGAAACTGAAGAGAGCAGCAATTTTGAATTGTTAGCACTACTAAAGGAGATGAAAGTAGAAATGAGAGAGAGAGATGAACAAATTAGGGAAGAGCTCAAGTGGAGGGATAATCACATGGATGAGCAAACAAATAAAAAAGAAAACACTCTAATAGCAGCCCTCCAACAGAGAGATGAAGAATGGAGAGAGGAGCTGGTTGAAAGAGATAGAGCTTTAAGGGCTGAATTTAAGGAGAAGGAGAAGGCCTTTTTGAGTGAGCAACTAAAAATGGATCAGGAGTTACTGAAGATCCTGGAGGTGGGGGAGAAAGAGATGGAGTAATATGCCACAAAAGGCACTCACTAGTATTTGGTATAAGAGCACCAAACGAGATAAGGGCCACCATCTAGAAGCAGGGATGAGAAGATTCGCTTCCCGAACTACAGAGAAGTTAGACTCCGAGAGCCTTGACATGGCCACTGCTGAATACTGATCAGGATGTACAATGCTTAGGGTGAGAAGGGAAGCGAATTTATGGGGGAGAGCAAAATGATGATCAAGCACTGTCAAGATAGAATGGTTTACTAACAAGTTGGGAAGAGATAAAACAGTTGAAAAACCCTCATCTTCCATCTTTGACTTCACACCATCTCCAGTTGGCTACCAACATGAGCTAGTTAACCTCAAACCTCTAGATCCCAGTATAAGAAAAAGAAATGAACCAAAAGTATCCCTTTCTTTCTCTCTTTGTAATTCAGTTAATTGTAATTGTAATTGAAAAGATTAATGAAAATATAGTTTCTAAAATCTGTGTGCAGTTGTGTCTCTTTTCTTCTTCTCTTATTTCCTTTACATTTTCTATTATGCAATATGTAAAGAATAACTAATTTTAAATTCAGGATCGCTTATTAAATAATTGTGAATTCAATAGTATCGAATGCACTGAATTGCTGAAATCTTAGTAATTGAGTTGTTTAGACAGAAAAATCTAGAATCTAAATGAGAAAAACTAAGTTTCTGGAAGTTATGCATACGGTGTTTTGTCAAGATGCATTTTCAGATAATTTCCGAATGATGAAAGCTGGTGATCATTGCGCGGTTGAACTGAAAATGTGTTTAGTCAAGATGTTGTTATCGTTGATAAAATGAGTTGAACTGTTGAATTGTATAAGAGCACAATAATCTATTTTTGAACCAAACTAGTAAATCTATAAATGGAATTGGGTAGAGTAAGCGGAACAAAAATTGAAAGTTGTGATGTCAATGACAAGTAGGCTGATATTTTAGGTTCTAAAAGACTGAAATTGATGTCATGAAAATCGTTTGATAATTCTAGCTTGATTCAATAAAGATAACAGAATGACTAAAAACTGCACATTGGTTACCCTTGAAAATTAATTTACTTGGCTTAGGAACACCTTATTACCCATCATAAGTTTAGTCTCAAAGTCCTAGAACTTGTTTTATTATTATTCATACAAATCCTAGCATCACAAACAACAAGAAATGACTCCAGCCATCCTTGAACGCTTTGAGCCTATTTACCCCGTGATATGCTTTGGCGATATACCTTAGTACATTATTTGAGCCTAATGACAATTTCATCAACAAAACCACATAGAAAAACCTTAACCTTTCTTTAAATTTTTATCCTTCAATAAAGATTCCTTAGTTTGCCTAAACTGCAAGATAAGTGCAAAAAAGTTATCAAGAGGACAAGTTTGGGGGAGTACAAATTTGAAATGTGAAGAAGGATGAGAATTAAGGACGTGGAAAGAAAAGAAATTGAGAAAATATGTACAAAAAGAGGTGCACAACATCAAATTGAGAAGCTAAAAAATATACGGTTTCAAGGAGGAGTGAGTTTTACCTTATAGCCTTCCTCCCTTGAGCAATTAAGTCCTTAGGGGTGTTCTACACCTAGCACCCTAATGCCAATTGGTGGTGGGAGCTGTCGATCAAAGCTACAAGGTGGGTAGAGTTAAAAAATGATTAAAATCATTTCTAACTTTGAACAAAATAATAGGAAAATAGCTTATGAACTAGAAGAACTGAAATTGAAACAGGGAGTGGAGAAAGAAAAAGCCATAGTGGGAAACATATAAAAAGATGCACTCAAACAAGTTTGGGGGAGCTTTTGAAAAAGTTTAGAATGTTGAAAATGTATGTGCAGTCTGGGTTAATTTAAACCTTAAATGTCCAGTTATCTACCCAAGTATCCAAGCCATACATTACAAGCCTAAAATACCTATTTGATCTTGATGATTGTGTTATGCCTACTAATGAGTCTTAAACTCATCTATTTTTAATCCATTTTTCTGGCATGTTTTAACTGTTTCAGATATATTTTTATGTCAAATTATGGAATATTCACCAACTTTGTGTTTTGCATGTGTTAATTGAAAAAGGAGATAATTCCAGTAAAAAAGAAGAAAAAAAGGGAAATTGCAAGAAGCTCTCGGTCGCGACATAAGTTTTTGTATGTCATCAAAATTTCTTAAAGTATATCGTAGAATCCATGCCGCAGCTTCCGCATTATATGTCGCAACAAAGCCCAGCGAACTCAAGCAATGAAAAGAGCATTTCTGTCACTTAATAAAGAGTTTTTTGTCACAACATTGCTAAGAAGATTAGAAGAAGACTGCTATGGCACCCTTAACTCCGCCACTACAATGATCATGCAAACGGTAAAGTGAACGGTCGCGACAATCATCTCCTTCACAACACAAAAGAATGAAGATTACCGCATGAACCTATCGCAACAAAGACTCTCCGTCGCCGACAGTAAAATGGCAAGAATACAACACGTTTCACCTGAAGGCGTTTTTTTATGTTACGATAAAGTTTTCAGCATAGAGCCAGCTCAAGGAAGAATTTCTGTCACAACAAAGAAAATCCTGTCGCGACATAACATTCAGAGTTCACAACAAGGAGCAACAGAATCTCTGTCGCGACAAACAAAACATGAGGTTGAGGTGAATTCTATCGCGAAAAGGAATTATTTGTCGCGACATAGAAGTTAAAGAGCAATACAAGAGGAATGGTGAAAAAGAAATTTATGTTGCGACAAAGTGGAATATTGAAGGCAAAATCTCAATTGCGACAAAGAAGTTTTTTGTCTAACAATAAAAATCTGTGAGAATGATAGAATTTCGTCGTGACAAAGAAAACAGGTCTATAAATTGTAAAAGATCCAGGATTACGTGTCAAGTCAATAACATGCACCCAACAAATGTCTCCAAATAAATGCATAAGAACCTGAGAAGAAAATTTTGTCTCGACAAAGAAAACTTACCGCGATGTAAATCAAGTAAGGAATCAAAGAAACTCGCCACGACAGAGAAAAACTATGTCACATTGCAGTAGATAGGTTGAAAAGAAAATTTCTTGTTGTGACAAGGAAAATTATGTCGCGACATATTCCAGAAGCAGAAGCAAATGAGAAGCTGGTTGCAACAAATTTGGTGTCGCGACATAAGACAATAATGTCATGACAAGAACAAAGCAGGCTACATCAAAATTATGTAGCGACATTATCAAAGTATGTCGTGATAGAATCCAAGTAAAAGCTTAGAGAACAGGTCACGACAGGAAACAATAGGCTGTGACAAAAGCCAGCTACAAAGACTGAAGACTCTATAGAGACAAAACTTTCTATGTCGCGATAAAACGACCAATTTGGGCTAGAAATTTGGGGATCCACAATGCAAAGCTTATCGGGCTGCCCAACAAAGGGAAAGTCTATAAATAGACGCATCTAGGCACAAAGGCGCCCGAAAATCCAAGATTTCTAGGTAGTCAAGACTCTCTCTCTATATATATATATATATATATATATATATATATATATATATATATATATATATATATATATATATATATTTTTCATTTTAGTGATTTTGATTTAGCGTAGTTTTTAGTTAGTTTTTCTTTCTTTTTTATTTTCCGGCTGAGAATGAAACTGTGAGTGCAACTTCGAGTTGGAATTTCTTATTAAATTTTTCTTCATTATCGTTCTTGAATAAAATGGAGTTTGAAAATTTATGATTTCATTTATTTCAGTTCAAGCACACTTTCAATGAACTTTTTCTGATCACTTAGTCACCGATATGAGTGAACCAGTTTTGAAGAGTTGAGCTCCCTCTGGGAATGGATCGATGATGATCGTCATTTTTCTGCACAAAATAGAAGAACGCCTTAGTTAGATTTCTTGAATTTATTTTATTGGTATTATTTCTGAACTTACTTGTTCCCAGTACTAGTACATTGTACCCAAGCAAAGTATTGTATCTTACTCTAATTTCCAGGAGGCTCTCTACGTGACATAAAGATGGAGAATCCTGAGAGTATAGAGCAGTTCTTTGTGGCTATGAACGACTAATACTGTTGAACTAATGAACTTTGATGGGTTACTCCGATAGATCACCAACTTACTCATGGTGTGAGGATAGTTGAATGAAGACGCTTAATCCACCGGTTGTTTCTCCTATTTTTAATGAATTGATTCTGATCCCCTGTTAGCAAAGATGTAATCAAGTAGAAGGAAATTTTCATGAGAACTGAAGGATGAGGTGTCAATTAAATTGGAGAAGGCTTGCAATATCCTGTCTATGGGGGCAAGAATTCTCTAGTCCTAAGATCTGGGTATGAAGTACTGAAAAGGAAAAATACTTAAATCTTATAAAGAGGGTTAAATTCATGAATCAGAAATGAACATGAATCTCTAATTAGTGAAAGGCAAGGTTAAGGGATAAATCTAAATTATACCACAATGCATCTTTGACAAATCGAAGTTTAAATTATGTATTTAAATAAGATTCAAAATGATGCATAAATTGACAAATTATTCATTGATCTATGTTATAGTGTTGTCTCACTCAATGAACTCTCAACTCTATTTTTATTAATATTTTACGTACATTAGTAAATTACTTTAGTAATAATTCATTCGTTTTCTAATCATTTTAATATTGAAGTTCAAATAGTAAGGATCTTTAGTAGTTGGCGTAGTTGATTTTGTGGTCATCCGTCCAGCAGGTTCAGACATATTTGACTTAATTATCCACTTTTATTACTCAGACGATCTCGTGCACTCGAGGATTAAGACCTTTCAAAATCTTTAATGAATCCAGTTTACGATCCAAAGGACAAACATATGTTTTCATCACATTTCATTTAACAAATTTTTGGCGACATTGCCGAGGAATAGATAATATTTCTTGATAGTAGTTCCATAAATTTGTTTATATTTAATCTTGTTTGTACGCTGGCTATCTATCTCACATTTTTGTCGAACAAGTTTTGAAAGCCGTCGCTAGGACTGTGATTACCCGGTAGCAAAGTCATAACTTTTGCTTGCACAGCTTTGGTCTATATATATGACAGTAAGGTTAATAAGTTTTGGCGCCTAGCTTCTGTGGATCAGATAATAGTCCTTTGATAACAACAAGTGTTTCATAAACTTATATATATAATTTGGTCTTAACACCTACATTAAGGAGAATGATATGATCAACAAGCCTATGGACCTAAGTCACTTTAAAGAGACTATCATCCTTTGTCAGAATCATAAGGTTAACTAATCAAGAATTAATAAAAATGGAAGACCAACACACACTCACTAAGTCAAAAACTATACCTATTTACTGGCTATGAATTATGTGATATATTAAATGATCATAATTGAAAATTTTTAGAATTAAGAAATTGAAGCTTAGTTAGAATTGATATCACGACTGACATTTCATTGAATCCAAATTGTTGATATGACTAAAAAGATGATTAAAATGAAAAATGTCCTTAAAAATTAATTTTAATTGTTTGAGAACAAACAATAGTCTTTTCTTTGCTTAAGGACGAGCAAAACTTTAAGTTTGGGGGAGTTTGATAAGTCTAAAACTCATCTATTTTTAAATCCATTTTTTTTTGTATATATATGGCTTAAAAGTTCAATTTAATGCAAAATTATAGAGTCTTCACCCAGATTTGTGTTTTGCATGAATTTGAAGAAAAAAAGTAAAAATCAAAAGAGAGTGCGTAAAAATGAGAGGCAAAAACTAAATGTCGCGACATTATTGTAAATGATTGCAACATCACACTCAAAGTCACAATGGAAGAATTAAGAATTGGTCGGATGATGAGAGATGTCGCGACATTGTCGCTAATGTTACAACATCGCTGAGCAACAATACCAAGTTCGAGTCGCGGCATCACTGACGGAGGAACATTTTAGAAATACCGGGACAATAATTGATTACAAATTTCAATGTCGCGACATTGATTGAAGAATGTCGCGACATCAGTGAAATGCCATGACATCGAACCAACACGACATCGAGTGACCAGAAGCACAACATTGTGTGATGATGTTATAATAACAAATCAATGTCGCAACATCGACTGAGGTGAGTAGAACAGAAAAGATCAACGTTGCGACATCGAAAAGCAATGTCGCGACATCAAGTTCCATAGTTGTGACATCAGAATTTAGCTACAACATTGAAGACTCAATTTCATGTCGCAACATCAGAGGTGACATAAAAGCAATGTTGCGAGATCATAGCAGCAATGTCGAGACATTAGCCATGACATCAGTGGTGACATTGCACAAATAGGAAAAAATTCAGCAACAACACTAAAAGCAATGTCGCGACATCACAACAAAGAATAAAGGTTATAGCTAATTCTCGAGCCCTGGCTTGACCGGCATGGATCCAACCAAACCCGACGCCATGCAATTCTTTTATTCTTTTATTAAATTTTCAAATGTCGACCAAATCCCCGCTTGAACTGAATGGTGGATCCGAACTGGAGCCCAGTTTACTCTGACCATTTCCTTTTATCTTATCAAAACATTTTATTTATGTCAATTCCTTTTTGAGTTTTTCAATTACACGAAAGCATTTTCAAATGGTAGGCTCATAAACATTTACTCTTATACAATTCGTTTACAAAATGGCTTATCTTGCCTTTACAAATGATACACAAAAACAATGGTTCAGAGTTCAACTCTTTTGTTCACAAAATATCACATGTTCAAAAGATATGATATGCAAATGACGGGGTATATACTTATACTTCGCAACTTTCTCTATGACTTTGTGCTTCTTGCTCTTGGCCTCCTTTTCGTTTACTCGTAACCCGCGCATAGATAAAAACTATACACTAAGCATTTTCATGCTTAATGGTTCTATACAATTCTATTCCAATTTTCAGTTTAACATGGCATGCATTTATCATTAAATCATGCCTTTTATATCAAACAGTACTCATGCTTATTCATTTCGCATGCTTTCACTTTACAAATCATTGATCAAATAAATATATGCATTTTCACATGTGACAAATCATACCACAATTCAATTCATGAGATTCAAACGTACACTCTTAAAGATGTGTTTAGTTTACAAATCCCATTTACACTATAGTTCTGCGACACTTTATGATAGTCATAATTCAAATTTATGACGGATTTTGTTCGGTGAATCTCGTCCTTTTTATCATTCGGTAATGTGCTTACACATTTCATAATTTCGGTCTCCCATCATGCCGGATGCCGATTGGTGCACCCGGACATGTGGTATTTGAATGGCATACACCATCATGACGGATGCCGATTGGTGCATCCCGCCAAGTGGGAAGATTTCTTCAATGCCATACACCATCATGACGGATGCCGATTTGTGCATCCCGCCAAGCTATTCATTCGGTATATCGATTCAATTCAAATGCCAAGACTACCAATTGCTTGCATAACTACGGTCCTTTCACATGCAATTACCGCCGATCTTTTCTTCAATTATCTCATTTAATCGGAAGTGCACTGGTAACATCATTTCAAAGATACTTATTCCATGGAGTAACGGCTTCGCATTTATTTGGTATAACAATAAAACACTTGAAATAAGGATAGAGTCACGGAACAAACCGAAACCGCCGGCTCTAGTTTCCTTCTTCGATATCGTCCTAGAAGGTCGGGGTGATCTCACCTCATCCCTAGTCAATAACAATCATGCCACTTAGTGGATAAAACAATTATTATACATTTTTATTGAATGTCGACAATTTAACTACCCTGTTAAGACACTTAAGCTCCACGAGATTCGCTACCGACGGCTGGTGTACGGTATGTTTTTCATTTACTTTATCCTTATTCAACCCCCATTAATCATTTATCGGGGTCCTAACCATCTAGGTACGAATAATGAGGTGTCTTAACAAAAATTCAAAACCGCCTAATCGTGAACAAGTGACTTCGCTAGCATGCTGCCTTCGCAAATCCTGGCGGGGGTGGGGCATTCTACTTCGCCTCGCGGCGGCGAGGCAGCCCTTGTCGTGGGCGGTGATCAGCGCCAGAATAGGTGCCCTTTCACCACAATGAGGCCCGTGATTTCCATTTTTCTTTGCTTCTTTTGCATTTTTCACCAAAATCCTCAAAACTCAAAAAAAAAACAAACTGGCGGGAATCACTCCTAAAGACATTCAAATACGTCCTAAACCAACCATGAGCAAAACCCATGAATGGATTAGGGTTTTTCTAACCCAAACATCATTTAAAGAAATCTAGGGTTTGTGTAATACCTTGAAATCACTTTGCACTTGAAGCCCTAGCTTCCTACTTCCAGCCTCCTTGCAAGATCTTGCATAAACATGGAGGGTTTCACACCAATCTCCAATTATTTCCCGAAACCCTAGCTCTTCTCTCTCTCTCTCTTGTCTCCAAAACGTTTTTGGCACTTGTGGGAGGTTTCTAAGACCAGATGTGGTCTAATACCACTTACTTCTCTTAAGGCCATGTTTGGCTCTTTCATTAAATCTCATTTTCTCATTTTTGGCATTTTTCTCACTTATTGGTTTTCATTTGACTTCCATTTATCATTTATTTCACATTAGCATTTAAGCTATCATTCGAATTTTAGGTCCTCATTTTACTACCATTTATCATTTTAATTCAATTTTTGCATTTAAGTTTATTCTATTCTCGACCCTAGGTCCTTATTTTACAAATTTCCAAATTTGCCCTTTTTCATTCGGCTTATTTCTGGTTCAATCAATTTCATTTTAGGCATATAATATTTAATCATATGCCTACATTTTCACTTCACATTTCACAATTCTAACAATTTATCGCTTCCTCCCATAAACCCAAGTTGGCCTCAATTTACACCTCGGAATATATAATAAAATTATTATAAAATTTAGGTATTTTGGGGCGCATAGCTAAGTACATCAACCATTACATCAAAAGGCGACTAGGGCAGACTTTTAGGTGTTTTGAAGTCTATGTTTTTTGCTTCATTTTCAGAGCCTAATGATTAGCCTATAATAGAAGCTCTGAGTGTGGAAGACTAACCTTTCAACAAATTTTCAACAAGTTTTTGAACTACTAGGAGGAGCTGAAGTCTCTTTGCATACATTTTCTTTTTATTTTCTTGATTTATTTTTCTTTCTTTTTAGAATTAGAGTAGTCGATCTCAACTGAATCGTGGAGCTAAGATCATTGTATATCGAGTTTCATTTATGTTTAAACTTAACTAGAAGCTGGACATTTTTCTGGAATCCAATTTATTTAGTTTGATTACTATTCCAATGAATTTGTTTGATCAACTAGTCATTATCATTTGTGATCCAGTTATGAAAGGATGAGCTCCCTCTAGGAAGGGATTTGGTGTTTTGATTATTGTTTGTAGTATTTAATGGCCGTGAGAGTGAAAACTGGATTGATATAATTGGTACTACTCTTATAATGAGTTGTGCAATATGCAGTGTTTTATACCCAAAAGAGTTGAGTACATTAACACGATTTCCAAGATCCCCCTGAGTGACACAGGGATGGACGACCTGAGAGCAAAGAGCAGTGATTTAGGGGTACATTACATTGATATCCATCGAACTAATGCACTTTAAGGATCACTCTGGTACATCACAGGTGAAGTTCTAACCTCTTACTTCAAGGTTCCTTCTAGGTGATAGCAGAAGTGTGTTCCCGAGGAACAAGGATCATTTGATGATACAACAGTTTAATTCTTAAAGGTTTCATCTCAATTTGGTGAGTCGTCTAAGATCAGTGTTAGCTAAGATTCTAATCAAGGAAAGAAAGTACTTTATTTGAATTGAAGGCTGAGGTACTAATTGTATTGGAAAAGGCTTGTGTTATCCTGTCTCTAGGGACAAGCAGTTTTAGTCCTAAGAGATAGTTGTGAATCTTTGGTTGGAAAAGCATTTAAATCTTAAAGATGATCAAATCTTAAAAGTAGCTACTTAAACCCATTGACCTGGTTTAGGAATATGGTAAACTAAATAGTGAAATGTGTAGTGTTAAGAGGCATTCCAAGGCTCCACTACCTTGCTCTTGGACAAATCCGAGATTCATGTCCTTCATTGTTCTGTAATTAGGAACTTTGCAAATTTATAGTTTGAAGACTAGTCCATTCCCAATGTTATTTCTACTCAGTGAAATCTCTGATTTTACTAGATTAGACTTCATATTCCTTTTCATTAAAAAACAGCATATAAAAATTATTTCATTAAAATTATTTTAGATAGTTCAAATCTTCAAATTAGAGGTTTAAATAGTGATGATCTTGAGTAGTAGGGGTAGTTGATCTTTAGATTTCTTATCAATCCCTGTGGGAATGATATCTGGACTTATAATCAGCTTTATTACTTGTATGACTTGTGCACTTGTAGTAATTTAGACCAAAGCAGATTTTAAATAAAATATTTTAAATGACGTGAAAATAGACTTGATTATTCTTGCTTTATCTGAGTTTTGGAGGTAGTTAGAATCGAATTAGTTCTTGGTAGTTATGTTAGAAATTTGGTTACATCATTTGGTCTTAAAAAGTTTTTGGCACCGTTGTTAGGGACTGATTTAGTTCTTGGTAGCTATGTCAGAAATTTGGTTACAAATTCTGGTCTCTAACAAGTTTTGGCGCCGCTGTTGGGGATTGAATTAGTTCTTGGTAGCTTTGTTAAAAATTTGGTTACATCATCGGATTTAACTTGACCACCCATCTTTGACCACAACATTATGCATCAGCTCAAGATTACCGCAGTCGACAATAAAGCTGTGCCCGACCCGATGTTGCAATGTCAAATCCTCTAAAACCTCTTAGACCGTCTCGATCACTAGATAGCGATAACTGCTCTCATTGAAATCAGCTAGTTGCTCTCTGTCTCCTTCTCATCATCAACCCATATAAACCAATCCCCATATTCGAATCAAACTCTTGGAGTCATATGTAAATGACCGGGCTAAATACCGTGTAACAACTCATCTTCTCATCTCACCAAGTAATCAAAATTCCCTCTCATCATGAGTCACATCTCATAAGATGCAATGCTCTCCTCAAATCTAGTATTTCAAACCGTACATGGTCAAATCAAGGAAGTGATATAAAGAAGCTAGAGGGTATGAGAGCGAACATAAATCAAAATGTAAAGTGGTTGCACCGGTAATAACACTAGAAAGCTCCATGATAATAGGTCATCGGGCTGCTAAGTAAAGGTTAAACGAGAATCTGAGAGTGTGAATGAGATGCTACTCTACGATTAAATTAGAATGAGCCTCAACCTCCAACTTCCTCAAGTCAAGTCTCCAATCTAAGGAAAATAAGCTCAAAATTCACCATGATGGGTCGGGCCTAAGTGATCATGACATGAAAGTGAAGGTGTCTCAAGTCAACACCATAACATAACACATTTATAGGATCTATGGGTAGCTGATCATAATCGGATGTAAGGTAGGAACCATAGAGTAGTAAAGAATCCATATAAATGGCGAAAATATGAATATGAAACAACATCATGAGATCAATACTCCATCTATAATTGTGGTCCTTGATTCCAGCCTTGATTGGGCCCCATGATGAAAAAAAAAAAAAAAAAGGTGATTAAATGATAGGAAAAGTATGAATATAAAGCATGTCTTTCACCTTTCAAATGGAAATAACATGGCTCCAGGTGAAGAATTGAATCAAGTATCCAACAAGAGATGTATTGAGCTCATGACGGGTGTGTGGTGAAAGAAGTGATCAGCAGGCATACCTGGGTATCAGCGGCCAGTGATGATAAGCGAGTGTAGCATCGACCAAATAAGATTCACGAAAGCCTTGTGGAGAAGGCTCTCTAAACACATTGAGTGACAGGGAGTAAATCTGGCGGAAAATGATAGGTTGTCTGCTTCAACGCTGCAAAACTCAAACCAATCTCCTAAACTTTCAAGAGAGGAGACCAAAGAAGCGATGGGCTAAAGTGTGACTAAAGTGGCTTAGAAGCTCTCATAGCCATCGTGTAGGAAAAGGAATCCTAAAAAAAATATCTAAGTTCACTTATAAGGTCAAGGTGGCTCTAAAATAAAAAATAATGGGTTTTTTAAAGGGGTCCTTAGTGATGAGAATCAAAGGACAAATTATCTGTGATGCCATCTTCTACAACATATATTGGGAATTCAATCTTAATTATGGAAAATTCAGATTCGGGAGGCTGTGTGATGGAAGCAGGGCTAAGGAATGGAGTGCGGACCCGCTTGAAATCCCATTGGGCCCAATGACACGAGCAAGGGCTAAGAGATTTAAAGAAGCCCTTAATGTTTTAATCCGAGATGCCTAAGTGGAAGAAGCTCGTGTTTTCAACTCCAAAAAGGAATCAAAGATGGTCCATGTCATCAAAGTAAATCCGGATTTGGACTAAGAGCTAAGGGGTTTTTGACTTGTTGATTTGCTACTATTTTGGAGCTGATTTGCTGCAGATTTGGTGTTGATTTGTTGTTGATTTGGTGATGATTTGTTCCTAATTTGTTGCTGTTTTGGAGCTAATTTGGTGCTGATTTGTTCTTGATTTGTTGCTATTTTGGAGCTTATTTGGTGCTGATTTGTTCTTGATTCTTTGACAGACATTCCATATTAGCTCATTGATTCCAAGCCTTATCATAAGATTATCTAGTTTCCTTTTTTTGCTTATCCTCATAGACGTTTTTAGTGTGTTACTTTAGGAAAAAGTATGTTAGTTTCCTTTCTAGTTTTTGGTCAAATATTTACTTTCCTTGTGGCTGAATATTTAGTTTTATTCTTCATATTTTTTGGACTATTTATAGGCGTTTTATTCTACTTTCTTCAGTTTATGCATTAATAAAATTGAGAGTTCAATTTCTCTTTGGTTCTTGAAAGAACTCTTTGAACTTATCAGTTATTCTGTGGCGTTCATCAAGACTTATCAATCATATCTCCATCATCGATTGTGGAGTCCTCACATACCAAGGTTCTTGCTTCTCTATAAGCAACGAGTCAAGGTCTTCCATCCAAGACGAATATGAGAGCGGTTGTCCGAGCTAATTCGATCACGGGTCTCTCTGAAATTGTGGGGTTCGTATCATTTGGTATCAGAGTGACAGGTTCTATTTTTTGGTTTTCTTATCTTTTACGTTTTTTCTTTTCTTCTTTGTCTAAACCCGACTTAGTCACCACTTCCATCCATTCCTTCTAAATTTCATTCAGCCCCCAATTTTAGTCACGGCCTATTATCAACTCCATCCAAAGTTTGATTTTCTTCATTCTTGATCGGATATAACTTTTGTTTGTTTCCTTTTTTGAACAGTCCATTTCGGGTTACAAAAAAAAAAAAAAAGGAAAGCAGAAAGGACCAGGATTTGGTTGAAAAAAAAAAAAACTTTAAGCCGAAAAAAAAAAAATCCTATAAGTTTATCATCATTCTAGTTGCTAGAAATCCAGTCCCCATCTTAGTATAAAAAACAAATTCGGTAACAGACTGAGAAATTTTTTTTGTCCTTTTCTTTTTGTTGCTTTAAGTAAGGCTTGAATGTTAGTTAATGCCACCATTTGTCATTTTGATAGATTTTGATTGAATTTTACAAAAAAAAAAAAAACGATTTGTTAGTTCCAAAAGAGCCCAGAGAAATTCTTAGTGGAAAAAGGCAAAATTAGGTAGATATTAAGTGAAAATCGAATATATTTTGTGAAAATCACAATTGAGCCAGAGTGAATCATTCTTTAGTGAAACACGTGAAGGAGTGATTTGAGAATCCTATTTTTTCTCTAACCTTGTTTTTACTGACACTATGTCGAACAGAGCACATGAAGGTGTGGTGGGAGGAATTGAGATGAAATTCATTGTCTGAGCCTTAACTAGCAGAGTACGAGGAGAATGTTTAGGGCTGAATTGGAACAATTCGATGAGAGGTAGACAAAGCCGAGCACCCACAGAAACCCTCCACATGGCGTGAAGGGAGAAATTTCTGAGAAGGGCCGCGGAGTAGAAGAAAAGAGTATGAGGGTTTTTGAGGATAAGAATGATCATGGTTGGCTGCTAAAGTAGCCCGGGAGGTATGGGGGGAGACTTAGAGATGCAAGGTGGGAAAATAATAATTTTAGGAAACATTAAGATGAAGATTCATCTTTCCAAAGGAAAGAATGACCAGGGGCATCTTGGGAGTGGCGAGAGAAGGTGGAATTGGTTTTATTGTCACAGTGTGCGAAAATAAGAGAAGTGAAGGTTCTTTGTCATAGAATTCTCGGATTATGCCATAGTGTGAGTGGGACCAACTAGTGTTGAATAAGAGAAGAGAATAGGAGCGATAGTGGAAACATAGGAAGAGATGAAGAGGGTGATGAAGATTTGTCTGACTTACTACTATAGGGAGTTATACAACAAGTTCTGAAAAACTTGAGGCAAGGTAATCGTAGTATGGAGGAGTATTATAAGGAGATGGAGGTTGCGATGGCTAGAGCAAATATTGAAAAAAAGAAGCAGAGGCTACAATGGCGAGGTTTAAGCGGGTTTTAAACGACATATTCAAAATGTGGTGGAATTGCAACATTATGTAGAGTTGGAGGATATGGTGCATATGGCTATCAAGACTGAGAATCAAGTCAAGAGGAGGGACAGTAACAACACACATTCTACACCTAGTCCAAGTTCTTCCACTTGGAAGTCGAATCAATGGAGGAAGGAAGAGAAGCCACTAAACATCAAGCCCAAAATAGAACAAAAACAAGAGGTGACCAGCCAAGGAAATCAAGGTAAATCCGATTCTTTCACAAAAGCGGAATCGTGATAGTGGTGTTTTAAATGCGAGGCGGGGTCATATAAGCGAAGCTAATGTACGAACAAAAGAGTTATGGTGATCTGAGACAATGGTGAGATTGAAACAAACCCTGAATCGAATTGTGATTCTACGCCATCCTTGGAGGATATTGATGATGAGAATACACTTTATGTGAAGAATTGTTGGTTGCAAGGAGGGCTCACAAGTGTGCGAGCGAGGAAAATGACGAGGTCTGATGAGGGAGCATTTTTACACTAGGTGCCACGTCTAAAACAAGGTATGTAGTGTGATCTTTGATAGTGGGAGTTGCATTAATGTTGCTAGCACCACCGTGTTGAAGAAACTAGGTTTGCCAACAAGTAAGCATCCTTGACTATATAAGTTGCAGTGGTTGAATGATAATGGGGAATTGTGGGTGCAAAAGCAAGTGCTCTTGTCATTTTCAACTAGGAAGTATTATGATGAGGTTCTTTGTGATGTTGTTGACGGGCTCGTATCGGGTGTGTAAATTAATGTAAAATGTAGGCCCGCACATGCAAGTATAGACGTCGAGTTTACGTAATATAGTGGCTTTTCAAGTGTCGTTCCCATAAGGAGAAGTGTGTTGAATACCAGAATTGGCTATAGAATATTATTCGGATCTCAAACTCGAGTGAATTATGACTAATATAATGAACAACTGATCTTAAACTAATTGCTAACTCAATTAATGGGGACTAGGGTTTTGCCTCCTCATGCTCAAATGGATTATAATCTAAGGCAAATTGATCATTTAATTACATTGCAATTCATCTTTGGCAAGTTGATCGTACTGAGATATCCTCTCTCGATGTATATTCTATCTCTCATAGTAGGGTTTATTGCATCTCTTCGTAGCCTAAAGCTCTGAAATTCTTGAATGATTTAAGCCCTAATCGCCACACTTGGGCAGGAGATCCTTTCTGCTCTCGATTTACCAAGTGTTACTCTACTCGGATCTACGAGAATCTTTATCTCTCGATCTGATTCTCGACGAGAACATCTTGTGTAGCTGAACACCACCATGTAAATAAATCACAGAAAATAGAGCAAGTTGAAATTAGATCCATGAATATACTGAATGAAACTAAATTAATAACTAATTTATATGAATGTAAAGTGCGACAAAAATCTACAGAAATAAAGCAAAACATCATGTTGTTCGATTTACAATCATTGAGTTTTCACCATTGAGTGTTCGAGAAAGAAAATACATCTGAGGAATGACACGATCCTCCTCGAATCACGCTGTGTCGTCTTCTCTTCTTGTCCTCGCTCCCCTCTCCTCTCGATTTTTTTTTCTTTTCTTTTCCTCATTACAATGCAAATTCTTGTGACAAAGTCAAATGACGTTGCGACGTCGTAACACCACGACGTTGGAACGTCACGACTTTAGGCTATTGAGAGAACATCATGATGTTAGGGCTGGGCTCTCCAATCTACTTCTTCAAGCCTCCACACAGCCTCAAAATGCCGTCGTTTTCACCTGAAATGCACAAGAAGCCGAATATCAAATATAAGGAGATAAACACACTTATTAATGTATGAAATGAGCCGAAAACATGATAAACCACGGGTATATGATGAGTGTTTTGAGCACTCATCAGACCGCCAAACTTAACTTCTTGCTTGTCCCCAAGCAAGAAACAGACTCATAACAAAACACATGAAAACTAACACACCAAAACGCCTACGACATGAGTGTGATATACATGACGCTAAACAAGAGAGTCAAAATGAACCAAAATTGCAATTCAAGCCTTTATCTTCTAAAATCAAGGGATCCTTAAGGTTGTGCAACTTTCTAAGGAACTTAGCTAAACGGGTGCGAGTTGACCAAGCAACTCCAACCCCTAAGTTTTTCAATGGCCTTTTCCACGAAAGGGTCTATGTGGTTTCAAGTGCAGTACCCCGAGCTTGAAGTCCGCTGCTTTATTTGAAAGACTCCCAACCGAAAGGATAAAAACGCACCCTTTTTATTCACGTTAACTACCTAAGCAAGAAAAAAAACTAGTGCCTATAGGTTTCAACTAAGTGTCCCTCTGGTAAGGATCCATGGTGATTCCTCACGATTGAATTAAGAACAGGGCATTTAGTTCCTCGAACTTCACCACTGAACATAACCAAACCTAAAGAGGCCACTGAGCTATGGAAGGACCATCCTCTTGTCCCATGTAGCCGAAGCGTGAAGTCCAGTGGCTCCCGGCCAGTGGTAAGACATTAACTAAAGGCCCCTCGGAGCGTAGCGGGATTCATGATGGACACTCCATATTCTATCTGCAACGTCTTTTGATATTTTTCTTTTTCTTTTCACTCTTTTTTTTTCAATTTTTAATTTGGGGCTCGGTAGTCTTTCTTTCAAAGGTGTCCCGTCTCTTAGGTGTTAAGAAATCCTCTGAACAATGAGAAACCTTATGCCAAGCAAGGTCTGAAGCCTTGATATACCTTGGAGATCACAGGTGTGTGTGTGCGATAAACTACTTGGGAAATGGCTTCTTGAAATGCAAAGGAGGTGACTAAACTAAGTCACCCTGACCTTTCTAGCATACCGTTCCAGATCATGGCATAACCTAAGGGTCCCTTTTCACTTTTCGCTCGTTCTTTTTGAAAAAATTTGGAGCAAAATGACCTCCCATTAGCGATCATGGCATCTACTCACACACAATACCTAAAACAAACCCAAAACATACAATACTATGAAAGCAACCTAAAACACACAAATACATAAAAACTGTATATAAAACGCAACCTAATGCGTAAAAACTAAAACAACCTAAACGTAAAAAACAAACTACAATAGAAAACCAAATCGAGCAAACCGATCACCCCCACTCCCAAAACAAAAATGGACAGTGTCCTCAATGTCAACAAAATATCAAGTGAGGGTGAGAGAACACCCCTAGTGATCACTCCTTATCCTTTGCGGTGGTGGTGGCGGCGGGTATGAAAAGCGAGGAGTTGGGGTAGCTATTCTTTGGATGGGCCCATTAGTTGCCAAAAAGTACGCCTAGTTGAGCAGGCGGTGTTTATGTTAGTCCTTAGTGTCCATATCTAGATGATCTTGAACCAAGGTGTTCTTAGGTCTCATCCCAAATACACCTTATCAAAATCGAAAACATTAGGTCATGAACTGGTCCTCTAGTGTAGTAGAAGGGCGCGATTAATCTGCTCTGTGATGGTGGTGGTGGTGATGGGGGTGGGTGGATGACTGTCCCGCCTCTCTCTAGGCACCTACTTGAATCCCAAACCTAGATTGGTATGCCCTAAGATCTTCCTCATCCGAGGGCTCATTGCCCGAATCATACACTTCCTCTGGCCTTGATACACCCGGTTTGTCTTTCTTAACCATTATCGCCTTGATCGGATGTATCCAAGCCTCATTATCCTTTAAGGGCACCCTGGCTTGCTTTCATAGACCATAAATGAGAAAGGGGTGCCCGAGATTCATCTTAGCATCTTTGTTATAGATGATTGCATCCTCTATAACCTGGCTTACATCAAAAGGGATGTCCTGAATGATGGCATAAATTGAGCAGGGCCCTCTTGGCCGTCACTTCACACACATTGGTCTTCGAGATGAGACGGGATGTGATGAAGTGATGCCATGCTGCGTGCCCTTCATTGTTTAATTTCCACTTGCCCTACCCATTTTTTAGCATCCTAAGAACTTCGGGATAGTTAGGAGTTTCATGGAGACTATCATAGGCTTCAAAGTTGACCGACTTAAGGTTATAGTATTCATTGATAGACTTCGCACTAAAATCTACCAAAACCCCGCGCACTCGAACCGTTTTCAGTACATAGGCGGCTAAATTAGCGTAGAATTTTCGTACCACCATTATGGCAGTCGACATTGGGGGTTGGCAAAGCGCCCTCCATCCCTTATTCATAATAGTTGTGCGAAAGAAATCATCGAGGTGGTGAAATCCCTTCTCTTTGATGAAGGATCGATTCTTAGAGATGAAGCCGAATTTCTCGGCAACACTCGCATTGACGAACTTCTCATGATCGTAATCATGAGCAGGCTCATCAATTGCTTGGTTTCTCTTCGAGCTTAATTTTTTCTTTTTACTCGACATTGGGCCCTCAGTGAGGTAGGTTTTGGATGGTATTCTAAACTTAAAATAGAACTCCAAATTAACCTCCAAACACCTAGTGTGAGGAAACTCCACGTGAATAGCCAAGTAAATGGCAAAAAAATCTCCTTTAGAAAAATCAAACACAGTGGTGCCAAGTGAGAAAGCAGTGTTCTAGAGTACAGACTAAGGCTTCTCCTCTAACCACTCGCAGGGTTCCTTATCCAACACAACCCACCCAAAAACACCAATACAAATCGAATCTGCACCTGAACTCACCTTGAATCCAGAAACCATAAAAAAATCATAACAATGGTGGAACTCTAGGGTTTTCGAATCCGAAAGTGTGCTTAGGACTTTGAGGATCTGTCGGTTGGGATAAGGTTGGACGGAGTTTGGTACGGTGATCTGCAAAAAAAAAAAAAAAAAAAAAACAAGGAGGGAGTTAGAGTTTCAAGTTTATGGGGTTTGAAAATATGACTCATATGTTCATAAAAACAGGGCAACATCGTGACGTTCGGGCTGACTTAAGCGTGTTTAAGATCACATTACAATATGGCGTTGAGATCAGCGTCGCGACGTTCCAGAGAGTGAAACTTTCAATGTTGCAACGTTGGGATCCAACATCGCGATGTTCTCGAGAGTTGCTCAAAATCATTTTTGCCAACGTTGCGACGTTGTTCCGAGTTAAGGTTTTCATTTTTTTTAAACATCGTGACGTTATAGAGAGGATTAGCTCATTCATTTTGATACAGACTTTGTAAGTTAAAGTGCACTCCCTTAATGAAGTTCCATTCCTTGTCCAACTCCAGAATAGGCTTCTCAAGCTATCTCTCTGTCACCGTTTCGATCTTTGAGCCTGAAAACACAACAAACAAACTATGTGATTAAGTATAGATATACAGCTCGAGAAAAGCTACGATTTAAAAAATCAAAACGAATAAACAATAAAACTCAAACACAATTTCATGAATAAAAAACTTCAAAATGCTTGGGTTGCCTCTAAATTAGCACTTTGTTTAATGTCGTTAGCTCGACTTTCACAGATCTCGATGACCCCACGAGAACGCTTCTGAGGCACCTTGGAATTCCATACTCTGTTGTTTTACTGTTGTGCTCAGTTGATTGCATGTTTGCTTGCATGAAGAAATCGCCTCAAAGTATCACGCCCCGATCGTTGCGCGTGACTTTAAAGCTCCTTCTCACGGGTGCATGATTTCCACCCCTCGTAAGGAAAAGCTTGAGTCCGCGGTAAATGGTCAGGCCACATGGCTTTAATTTCTGCAGGAAGAGCTTAGTCGTGGAGTTAAATGGAGGGACTCGTTGACCCGACACCAGGCTCTTTCCTTACAATATGTTTAATAAGCGTAACTAGGCTTTTTGTCTTTTCTTTATAGATCTTAGCATTTTCACCAAGCCTCATTCTGCGGGAACTCTTCAGAACTAATTAAGCTTTAGTATGCGTTTCTCGAGTAGACACTTATTATCCATATTATTTGTCGAGTTGCCCTAGTATGCTTTGTGATTACATTTCCGCCGGGCAAGTGGCACACTTTCCCAAACACAAACTTGAATAGACATCCCAAGGGTGTCTTGAATGTTGTTCTATAGGCTGAGTAAATGTATCTTTTTCACCCAATCTTTTCTTGAGTTATTGACGGTTTTTCCCAGAGATAGATTTGCATTTCCTTGTTTTGACACCTCGGCAGCATTAGTGCGTGGGTGGTATCGCAGTGATGTACGATGCCGAACACCATACTTTCTCAAAATGCTGTCTACAAGCTTGTTTCAAAAGTGTGTTCCTCCATCTGTAATCAACGCACGTGGAGTTCTAAACCGGGTGAATATGTGACTGTGAAGGAACTTTGCTACCACTCTGGCATCATTAGTTCGGGTAGGTATGGACTCCGCATTTGAGCGTGCCAGGGAGAATGTACATGGATTGCTAAATGACAAAGGAAGGGGCCATAAAATCCATCCCCATTATATCAACTGACTCCCCGCCTCACAAATGGTTTCTTGAGGGAGGCTCATCTCGTTTTGATATGCTCCCCATTCTTTGGAATTTATCACAAATAGGCACAAACTAGTGAGCATCCTTTATGAGGGTAGACGATAGAATCCGTTGAAGTACCTTTGCGGCACAATCCTATGCCCCAGTGCCTACATCTTTATAGTGTGGTAGGATTTAATAATATCTTAATTTCCTCTATGGGACCCATCTTACTTATTACTGATTAGCTGATGCATATATAGAATAGGCTCCTCCCATTAGTAATGCTTCAATTGTGTGAAAAATCTCTTCTTCTGCTGATAACTAAAATCTGGTGGGAGCACTCTTTCCACAAAGTGGTTCACATAATTGGTGAACCAAGGTATTGGCTTTATGTTTTCAATCGCCAAGAGCTATTCATCGGCAAAATCATCATTGATCTTAATTTCTTTACTTGGCCCTTCAGTCGTGAAGATGGTACGACTCTTTAGATTTTAGTCCTTTCTTATCTTTAATTTCCAAATCAAACTCTTGTAGTAGTAACACCCACCTTATCAGTCTCGGTTTGCGTCCTTCTTAGTAAATCGAATGTACTTTATGGAAGAGATGGTGGGGTATGCATTAACCTGTATTGCGATCCAAGCCATGACGGAACTTGTCGAATGCAAACCTGATTTCAATGACTCTTTTCGATTGTTTCATAGTTTAGTTGCGCATCATTCAAAGTTCGGCTTGCATAATAGATAACCTGTAATGTTCTTTCCCTCTTCACGTGATACTACCCCTATTCTTAGTCACTGTACCTTTGTCTATTTCGTATGCTAAAATTATTCCCGGCGTAGGAACTAAGTCGCCGAGCATTATATTCTTGTGGAAGTCCCACAGGTCATTTCAAGTGGTTTCCTAGAGTGATCCTTAGGGATTATTCTCCAAAGAATGTGCGTTTAAAAGAAGTAAAATATGGGGGGTTGTGATCGATTGATTGAAATGTAGATTAAGTTAACTATTTTAAAGCGTAGGTGAATGATGGGTTCTTAGGTTTCCTCGCTGTAGTCGAGAATAATACCCACCTCTTATTCACAATCTCATCTAGGAGCCATTGATGAATGGTCTTCGACGGAAGATTTTACATTAAAAGCTCTTTTAAAACGAAGAACGATTGAGCGATGACAAACACTTGTTCAAACGATTTGCTTGGACTCTTAGCTTGCATTCGCGATCAAGCCTGGCGTGTGCCAAGTCACCTCGTTCACACGTTGTCAAGAAGATGCCAAACTAAGGTTTTATAAGATTTTCCGCCAGAGTGCTTGGCATCGTACAATCCGGATTGAAGAACAAAGAGGTGAGGTTATTACCTTGGCGGAGGTGAGTTTCCACCATTAGAACCCCATCATGGAAGTTTAGAACTCCATTGGCTTGAAAATCGATTCATATTTGATAAGAAACTTCATGGTGAGACTTGAGAAATAACACTTCAGTGCAAGATTGGGATATCAAAGCACAGTTCGAAGTAGAATACCAAGTTTTATATGAACCAAATTTTACGTAATGGAAAATTCGAATCAGAAGAAAAACTAAATACTCACCACACTCTATGAACCACACAGCAAAATATAGAGAAACACTCCAATTTGTCTAAAACGAGCCACAGAATTAAAGCGCCGCCGTCGGGTTTAATACCATATCGTAGTGATCTCGAAGTGGTGGTTGAAAGACAAGCGTACCATGCATCGAGATTAGGTCTGCTTTCAGATCCTATAAAAAATTACATGTTGATCACCCAGTGTTTTGATAAGTGTGTCTGGAATTGCAAGTGTCTTGGTGCTCTCTTTCCTTTAAGTCTTGGTACAGTTTAATTTTAGTGCAGAAGTACCAATAGTGTGCATGTGAATGCAGAGTACCGTATGTGTGGTACCCGATACCATGGCCACAGCATGGGTGCTCAGTCTCGTGATTTAACCAGGGGCTTCTCGACAACGGCTGCCATCAACTGCAATGATCTACATTTGTTCTCTGGACACGAACCCTACAAAAAGTGTGCATGGAACTCGAAAAACCTGCACAAGCACAAAAACATGAAAACGATCAAAGGCACCTATTCTTACACAAAATGAGAGAAAAACATGAAATTTGATTAAAATCCAATATAAATGTTGCCCACTTTTATGTATTGACACCCCACGACCTCTGACTTGCTTTACAGTCCACACAGCGAGATTTGAAACTAGTAACACCTGGCGATTATGAGTTTTGACAAAATGCGGCCCCAGGTGCGGAGTTAGGCATTGCAAGTTTCCCATAGGGAAAAATTAGACATAGTGCTTTAACGTGAGTATGCAAATAGAACTTCGAATGAAACCACGATCTATTAATGGACATAACAAAGCATTTACCATGAGAGATGCTCGTATAAAGGATATGGATTTGAGAAAGGAAAGGATTCTTGATAAGGATCACCAAAGCGGAAAATGAACTACATTATGCGGCAAACATTTTAACATAACCAAAGCGAGCTAATATCTGAAAAATTCGAAGGAACATCGACATAACTAAAATAAAGGTCTTTCAAGCTTGTAATGACCATGGGCTACACAAATAGGGCTTATATGAACAAAATGGGTGTTGGCATGACGTGGCTGAGGTCTCTACCCAATTGCCAACACCACCCTATTCTAACCCACCATGCTACTACTCTACATCCTCCCCATCATCAGTCGAAGAGAATGCGTCCTCATCAACACAGTCATCGAGCTCATCAGAATCCCCTTCCAAGTTAGGAGGAGGATCATCTCCCACAACAGGTTCTCCTCCGTAGATGTGACCCTCAAGCCTGGAGAGCCTGTGATCCAGTTGCTTCTGCTTTCCCAGTATGCACTTGAACCAACCCTTGATTCTACGCTCCATCCTTTTCAAAGGAGATGTACTCATCGACCACGAGCTAATGGCTTGATGAAGCCTGGCCAAATAGGCAGGAGAATGTGATGGCGAGGCCTTGCCAGAGCTTTCAGCTCGGCTTTTGTTTCTGATTTGGTTTGTGATGGGCTTTAGTGCAGACCCTCAATTTTCACCCTCAACCTTGCATTTATCCTATAGATTGTCACACTCACCCATCGTTCTCATATAACACCATTAGGGCCCTTTTAGGCTTAGTCTGTCTCTAAGCCTTGGGTGGGCTTGTATGTGGTCCGTTGAGTGTGTATGTAGTTCACTTTATAGTGTCATCATGGCTTATTTTTTTTAGTTATTGGCATCGTGCTATAGGAAGCAAGTGGGGCCCCCCTCAAGGTTTTTAGCTCGATCAAAGTTTATTAAGAGTATGTCAGTGGAGACGCCAGGCTTGTTTAGATCATATCTCCCTTGTCCAGGAACTCAGAATTGTTCACTGTTTGTTTTGTTGGATTCCTTATTTGCCAGGAGGTTTCTGTGCAAAAATTCATAATTTTTTTTTTTTTTTGTCAACCGTTTGACTATTGGTTTGACTGGTTCATCAAGGTAGTACGTATCGACCACGATTTTTGGGTGATTTTGGTAGGCCTCCTCATGTTTGATCATATCTACTCATGGGACTTGGAATGGTGCCTGTTTTTTTGTTGGTCTCCTTACTATTTCTTCAGGGAACATTCTATCAAAATTTCATAATTTTCACCAGCTGGATGGGCTGGTTGGCATCTGGTTTCCAGCGGGTTAGTCGGGCCGGCTTGTGTGGAGCGTTTTTGTGATTTTGGAGACTGAATCCTATATGGTTCGGGCCATAGCTCCAACTCGACCATGGGCGATATTATTGAGTCCATTTGGGCCTTGGCAAGTTACATGCAGCCCACCATGAATCCATATGGATACTTGGTGGTGCGACAAAGGAAATTTGAAAACTTAAGATATTCAGCTTGCGTGGAAAATGAGGAGAGGAGTTAATGGGAAATTTGTTTAAAGGCTGAGATTGGGCTCTTTTCAAGCTTGAAGGTGGAAGAAAACACCAGAGTGACTCAAGCTGAGGTGGGGAATCAGTACAAAGAGAAAAGATCAAAGTGGAAGGACCTTTGGAGGGGACACTTTTAGAGCTCAGTTGTACGTTCTTGATTAACTTGGATGCTTAGCTTGGTTTCTTTTCAGCGTTTGTGGAAGAGGTAAGAAATAGACCCTGGCTCCACTCTATTCTTTAAGAGACATTATGATCAAATTTTAGGTTTCTCCTCAACCATTTGAGCCGGTTTTCACGCTCATACGTGAGGCCCAGGTTCAACGTTCTATTTGGCTGGAGTCTAGGTTTTAGAAACAATGGTTTGTTTTGATTTGGTTCTCACTCATCAGTGGGGCTAGATCCTTTGTTTGTTTTGTTAGATTCCTGAATCTTTTAGGAAGGTTTTGGAAAATTTTGAGAGCCTCTCTCAACGAGATGGACTGGTTGGAAAACCAGATCAGTCGGTTCATTTAGGTTAGGTTTGCATGAACGGCAGTTTGGGTAGTTTGGTTTGTTTTGGTTGGTTCTCACTCATCTGAGCTGAGAATTGATCACCGTTTGTTTTTTTAGATTCCTGAATCTTTTAGGAAGGTTCTGGAAAATTTTGAGAGCCTCTCTCAACGAGATGGACTGGTTGGGAAGTAGATCAGTCAGTTCATTTTGAGTTAGGTTTGCAGGAATGGCAGTTTGGGTAGTTTGGTTTGTTTTTGGTTGGTTCTCCGCTCATCAGGCTGAGAATTGATCACCCGTTTGTTTTGTTAGATTCCTGAATCTTTTAGGAAGGTTCTGGAAAATTTTGAGAGCCTCTCTCAACGAGATGGACTAGTTGGGAAACCAGATTAGTCGGTTCATTTAGGTTAGGTTTGCAGGAACTGCAGTTTGGGTAGTTTGCGTTATTTTTGTTGGTTCTTGGTCATTCGGAGTCGGAATTTCATTCTGTTTGTCTTTTTGAATTCCTGACTTTGTAAGGAAGGTTCTGAATTTTTTTTGAAATCTTTTCTTAATCATCTGGACTGGTTGGGAAACCGAACCAGCCGGTTCATTAGGTTAGGTTTTCCAGAATGATAGTTTGGGTACTTTTAACTGTTTGAGTTAGTTCTTGTGAATTCGAATCGGAATCGCATTCGCTTTTGTTTTGTTGGATTATGACTACGTGAGGAATTTTTTGATAAAAGTTAGAAATTTTCTCAATCGTTGAAGCAGAGTTCAGCCGGTTGTGCAAGGCGGCTCATAGAAACGGCCCTATTTTAGCATGTTTCGATCTCGAATCTATCATGGCGTGCTCTTAGTTGCCCGGGAACTGTAGGCTGCCTTTAGATCTGGAGTTCAGTTTCGGTTTAACAAAGGAGTGGGGGTAGTGGGCAATGCGGGATTAGTATGTATGGTTTGGTTTGTGGGATTTTAAAGGGAATGTGTCTTTAAAGTAAGCAAACCACTTACCTCCTTTCAGCCTACTTCCTTTCTTTTGGTATGGGATCCAATATTTGGTTTTAAATGCATGATGTATGATGTATTATTTGCCCTACCTATTCCTTCTATGCATGGTTAGGGACCTCGGGTACATGCTTAGGCGTTGGTATTTGTATTCATATGTGCACATGCTGTTTGGATTTTGACATTTGTGATGCATTTGAGCCTTTTGACTGACCTCTTATGTGCAGCTAGGGACCAGCAGGTATGTACTTTAATGTTGGTATTAATTTCACATGGATCTTTGTGTTTGGGTGTGCGTAATACTTGCTATGTTTGTTGGCTAACCTTTGATGTAGCGTATGGCCGGGGACCACGGGTACACACATTTATTTTCCCTTTTAGTTGAGTGTTTTTAAGCATCTCTTGAATGCAGTTAAGTTGGTCTGATCTAAGTTGTATGTTTAGCTGAGACTATACGATCTATGACCCTTAATATCACACATACCCAATTCACTGAAAGGCTGAGGCCAGGAGTTAGAGACTGGGGGGTGCTACCTCATATGAGGTACCTTCCCGGGTAGTGTCCGACCCTCGGACCCGGAAATTTAGTTTTTATGTTGGCTTTTCCATCTTTGAGTCATTGGGGTTTTTGTTCTTACTTGGTTTTCCTTTATAAAATAACAACCAAAAGTAAGTGACTCTCGGAAAAGCGTCCTCTGAAGGGCCAGTTTGCACAAAACTTTAAAATCAACCCACATTTTCTTTTCATTTTTTTACATTTCTTCCATTTAAAAGCGAGTCGCACCGGCGCGTGGATCGGGTAGGGTCCACAAATTGGCGACTGTTGCTTTTGAAGATTGAATCAGAATCTCACGGTTCCATAAGGATCGGCTTGAACTTGAGTTGTGTATATTAGGCTTTGCTGAAACCTACGATCGGGGAGGCTCTTGGGTTTACATAGATAATTGATGATCATACGCCAGTTAGTATTGGCTTGCATTTGTGATTTGTTGATGCTTGTGTGTTCACCTGTCGAATTATAGCATGCTTTCTCATTATTAATTGGTATCTAGCTATAACATTTGGGATTAGGCTTAGAGGATCAGAATGTGTGTAAATATTATTGGCAGTGAACTTCTTTGTTCTTGTGATAAATTGTTGCATGATACCCTCTCTTTACGTGGCTGCTTGATTTGTTTGTGTTTGTGGGGCGTGCTTGTATCCTTGTTTTTGAATCACTAGTCTTGGTCGACTATTCCTCATAGATTGCTTGAGTTGGCAGGAGTCATTCATTTGTTTACTTCGACCAAGCTGGGGTTTGGAATAAGGTCTAGCATAATTTATATTGATGTATGGGAGCAGCGGGACGACGGATGTTCGAGCAATGAAGACCTGTATAACTTTGAGCTAGATTTCATGGATACATGTGTGGCGGTGTGTCCTTTGATTGTTGATTAGGATCTCGAGGTTGTGTATCCTTGTGGAGTGCGGTCATATAGCCTTTCGGACACCTCTTCTCTTTATTAGCTTACGAGCCATCACTAAGGTATTACCATGTCGAATCTAGCTTCACCTGCATGTGAGCCGTTTATCAGTTAGATGTGCATCACATGTCGGCTCATTGCTTAGGGGATTTCATTTGTGGGATTGCACTCTTTGGATTGATTTCGGGATTTATAGTCTGGGACCCGACATACCCTCTTTACTTCTTCGGGATTATTGATTCGGCGACTGGGTTCCGAGCTTGGTTGAGATCTGGAGGTAGACTTGTTAGAGATTCCGGTCACGGTCAGTTAAACGGACATAAATCGCGAAGTACTTAAGACTCTGATCATTCAACATTAGACCATTTAAGTGAGATTCTGGAATACTGTCTTGTCTGGGATGCTATATTGGGGCGGGACGAGAGGATTGATGGGCATCGGGCTGACCATTTGATTTGAGGAGCACCGCGTGACTCACCCCACATCCACCGCGCCTGCCATCATGGACCCGGCATGCAGCGGGACTACACAGTTCCACCTCCGCCCACCCCGCCCCATTATACGGACCCATGGCAGGACTACAGGTTCCCACCTCCCACCGCCTGCCCGGTTGATCAGCCCTAGCGGTTTAGACTTTTGTTCTACATGGTATGCGAGACCATGCCACGTTACATTTGTGACCCCTTACAGTTATTGATGACACTCGGGCCGTATCGATAGAGTTGAGAGGATCGGGTCTTTACATGTTTAAAGAAGGAGTTATAGGTTGGGACCGGATATGATGACCTTCCCGGTGGCAACCTTGCGGTTGAGTTTCGCATCTTGGGACATTGAGAGGTACCGCTGCGATAGGGTGCCCCAGTATTCACTTGCGATTATATCTGTGTTTGTTATGCGCGGACACAGATTGGATGAGGCACAGATGATCATGCTTTTCCCTCTATCATTGAGTGTTGCCTCTCAACGTTGGTTTGCATCATTGGACCCTTCGAGGCGTAGGACATGGGCTGATTTGGGACAAGAGTTTATCAAACAATATTCTTTTAATACTGTAGTGGACGTATCCCGGAGAGAGTTAGAGGCCCTCAGGCAGAGGCGGATAGTCGGTGCTTCATTTATCTCTCGATTGAGGGGAGAAGATAGCCCGCAGTTATAGATAGACCTCGGAGGCGCGATCGGATCGGCATGTGATTATGCAGCAGTCTTCGACCTCGCTTTTGCTAGGCATCTCATGGAGCTTCCTACGAGACGGACTTTGGATCATTGGATTCGGGCACTCTATGGCATTGAGGAGGGCATGTCCCCAGAGGATTATGGCGGACTCTTCTCCTTGAACTCAAAGGGGAAGAAGCCGGGGTCGGGACGGACCATCGGATGTTGGTGCCATTGGGCATGGCGAGGACCGCAGTCCCAGCGCGTCACCCACCAGGCTCGAGAGAGCGGTTTTGGGCCTCCTTGGATGATAGGCGGGATCGGTATAGACCGGCCCTACTCCTTCCCGAGGGCGGTTGGAGCTGCACTCTACGTCGCCACCACGGCCGGTATATGCTGCACGGGCGCCTCGGAGGAGCCGCACGGGTACCATCGGCGAGTATAGAGCATCGCCTCGCCAGGCGAAGCTAGGCGGTTTACCTGACTCGGGATGCCACTTGATACGAGCATTTTGAATTGGTTGAAGGGGTTTGATTATTCAGCCACTGGAGCCACAGCTACATTACGCTGGATTAGGCGGATCTTCACTGTGCTTATCATCAAAGAGCGGGTCATGATACAGATAGTTGTGTTGCACTGAGGAACGCTATTCAGGACTTGATTGATCAGGGTTTGGTTGATTTAGGACGTCCTACTTGGCGACTACGATTTGTTACCCACTCGTGACACTTGAGTTGTACCTCGCCCCAGAGTGTACATTGATTAGTATTCGGAGATGAGATATTCATGATGGGATGGGATAGAGGCTCCTCGGCCCGATCGGTTTATATGCAAACTCGATTTTAGTGTATACACACCCGAAGTCAATGAAGTCTCGAGCCATTTAGATTGATTCAAATGATGTTCCCAGACGAGACGACAATCTGGCCGTTATACTTGCAACTTATGTTCCTCCCATGACACCTTTCATTACATTCCCGGAGTATGGGCGATCTGTGAGATGTTGATTTATTCTGCGAGGAGTGGGAGGGAGTAGCTCGGCCCCACACGTTGATAGACCTTTTCTTTGGCATTGATCTTGAGATGGTCGGAAGGGAAGATGATGAGAATTTTACGCCCATTGCGCGCGCTCGGGCTCGCATTTTCCATTTGGAGCTTATTGGCCTCATCCGGCCGCACATAGAGAGATGCGTTGATCAAGGCTCTTAGTCAGATTGGAGTTGACACGAGGGTGATCCACTTTCCTAGCGACGGATAGAGAGTACATGCATAACATTTTACGACCGATGATTTACCACTGAGGGTTAAGCCATGTTCATCATATTCATTGATGTTCAGCTTTGACATTCGGTCGAGAAGGAGTGCAATCGGTCTTGGCGAGCCAATGGCTCGCCACTAGCGTTGTCAGTTCTTGTCATTGTTTTAGGATTTTCACCATTCGATTTTGGGCCGTCAGCGGATCGTGAAGCTTATGATGGGACTCGGAGGGACGATTTTCGAGTACCGCGAGCACACATGTCATGATTAGGGTCGATCATATACTCCGTACTCTTTCGGGTTTGAGGATCGATCATCCTTTAACCTACTTCTTGGTAAGCCCTTGTTCATGAGGCGAGGTCTTTATACCATCTTTCCACTTCATTAGAGGTGGGATTGCGTACATGAGGCGAATTATCACGATACGATCACATTAGAGCGTTATTACTTCCTCACGAAGACGGTCTTTCTGGATCAGCCACAATGAGGATGACACCACATTTGGTAGGGTTTTACATTCGGCCAGAAGTTCGGGTTGTTAACTTTAGAAGGATGGCCGCGAGGGACGTAGTTACCCGTGTCATTCGACCCGGTCATTAGCACTTTGGTGCTTAGCATGATGAGAGCGTGTCTTATATGCACAGTTTGGGATTGGGTCGCGCGGCGCGCGAGTTTACTACTACGATTGATCATGACATATCATGGGTTGGGTTCTCATCGACGCGAATGATCTTGCGACACATAGCGCATTGCGTAGAGAGAGTGAGAGCTCGCGCCACGGCGCTCCATTCGATTATCCAGGGGCACATACTTTTCCAGTTGGTTGGTTATTTTCCGAGGATCGGAGTATGCAAACACGGAGGGAGTTGACCATGGCTCAGATGGTGGGGATCGGGGCGTCGACGCTGCCACAGGACGGAATTGTTTGGTCACGAGACCACGAGCCCGCTAAGTGCGTGACGGTTGCACCCCGTCGCTGGATAGAGCGATGTGTTTCCATTGTGCTCTGAGAGATCCACGACTATGATATATGGATTTGGGGATGAAATTGATGGAGTGACTCTTCACGATACTACTTAGGCCGAGATGGACATGATCGACAGCGGCGGATTTCAGCGATCTGGCCGCGTGGGTCCCGATCTGCTTTTGACATGTTTGGGTTTCTATGATTGATTATGATCGTGACACTTTATGGCGCTTACCTTGTATGATGGACATGATCGGCGGCGCATTTGGATGTTTCCCAGGGCCCCAGGTCGCACAGTGTGTTTGGAATTTCTATGCTTGAGTTTGATGATGATGAGCATTGCTACTGATATTACTCGCGATCTTTGTTTGCATTGAGGGCGTCAGGCTCACGTGGACCCACCTCTTTCTTTTGACACTATGTCAGGGTTTTGTCACGCTTTGATGACATTCATTAGTATGTGATAAGAATTTGGTATTAAACGTCACGACCATTTTCCTTTGATTGCACCACCAACTCCCGCAGCACATGTATACGATGTTAATGATATGGGAGACACAGATGACCCACTAGGTGGTCAGTCAGAGTCTAATTATGATACGAGGAGGACGAAAAGGAGAAGTTACACTTTCGTTTAAGTATGAGTGGATAAGTTTGGTGCTAGATCGGCCCAGGAGAGATTAGGATTGGCTCTTCCGCAATCTACGGATGAAGAATGCAGTGAGTTGACATGCTTAGGTGCCGGATGTATTTGCATGGTCGTATGAGGACATGCCAAGCCTTGACCTGCTTATGGTTCGGCATCGTGCTATTCTACCACGCATTATAGGCCGGGTTAAGCGGGCGGAGAGCACACCCTCGATGGAGTCTACAGGTTAAGGAAGAAATTCAGAAGCAACTTCGTGTTGGCTTCTTGTCAATGGTTGAGTATCCTAAAGTGGTACATACAATGTTTGTTCTAAGGGATGGCAAGGTTAAGAGTTTGTGTTGACTTCGAGATTTGAATAAGGCCGACCCCAAGGGATGATTCCCCTCCACACATGATATGTTAGTTGGCAGTCTTGCGGGGCACCACATGTTGTCCTTCATGGATGGGTTTTGGGTATAATAAGATTTTGATGGCTCAGGAGGATGTGGAAGACTTCTTTCATCGAATGGGGTACTTCTGCTAACTACTAGGGTTGTAATGCCATTTGGGTTGAAAATGCATAGGGCCACACATCGAGAGGCGCTCTACTCCTATTCCATGACATGATGCATAAAGATGTTGAGGTATACATGGATGACATGATAGTGAAATCCCAAGGTAGGGCAGATCACTTAGCAGTCTTACAGAGATTCTTTGAGAGGATCAGACAATTCAGATTGAGATTGAATCCCAAGAAGTGCACCTTTGGGGTGAACCACGGGAAATTGATAGGTCACATTGTTAGTGAGGCGTGGTATAGAGGTTGATCGAGGAAAGACCAAGGTCGCCGCCCGGCATGCGACTCAGGCGAGAAAGAGATCGGAAGCTTTTGGGCGGACTTCTGATACATCGATCTTTTCATTTGCTAGGCCCGAGCGAACATATGTGACCTATCTTTAGTGTACGAGGAAGAACCGGCTGCAGTTTGGAATGATGATTGCCATTCTTTTGAGAAGATTAAGGAGTGTTTACTTTCTCACGGGTTTTAGTCCTCCCACAGGGCGACTGCCTATGTTGTCGAGTTCGGATATAGCTTTCGGGATGCATGTTGGCTCAGGCTCGATGATTCGGGGAAAGGAATGACCATTTATTGTATCTAAATGAGAGGATGATGGAATCTGGTCACGAAATACTGCTTATGATTAGGCACCTCTGTTTTAGCGTTGGTTTAGACCCTTAGGAAGACTTAAGCGATATGGGACAGTATTCCATACTTTTTGGTCTCACGATTGGATCCGTTGAGACGATTGGATCTGTTGAAGGGTATACGTTTGATAGGCTGTGGCGGTAGGCTCATGAGATGGTTGGATTACATTGACGAGTTTGATATTGATATGTGACCTGGCTCGGTGAGGAAGCATTGTTGTGGAATCGTTTGGCTTAACTTCCGATTCGATGATAGATCGGTGTGATGATTTTCTGATGGTGATTTACTGATGACCGGCGTTATAGGATGGAAATTGTGCCGATAGTCTTGTGTCCAGGTCGAGGTTTAGTATTGGTATCTTATTGATATCACCGCAGGTGATCACGTTCCCAAAATCGATTGGAATTAGTATTTTAAGTCATCGGTTGTGAATAATATAGTTGAGTATGAGGCTTGCATTAATTTAGAGACTACATTTGGATCTTGGCTTGTTGGAACGGAGTTTGGAGATCATGGGATTCCAATTTGGATTATCTGTGAGACCCGAGGTATACGGAGGGGATTTCGAGATGAGAAAATTTGAAGCCTATAAGTAACACTTAGACCTCTTGGTTACCCAAGAATTTGATGAGTTAAGATATATACATGCACAGGGCGGAGAATGAGTTTGTGGCCGTCGTTAGCCACCTTGGCTTACGTGGTTGAGATTCTGTGGGAGTGGTATCACGACCATTGATGATTGAGACGAGGTTCGCACCGCTTGCGTTGTTTGATTGGAGATATTGAGAATCGGGATGAAACTACCATGAATAGCGTATTTCTGATTTCATCATGTAGCGTTTACCACGAAGCTTGACAGCGCGAGGATAGAGAGCATTGGGAATGAGTTGTACGGATTTGTTATTTGTGGGGGATGCCCTTTATAGGAGATCACCGTGCTTTGTTATTATTATGTATGGACCCACGCCTCTGAATCGAGATGATGAGAGAGAGGTTCGTAAGTCATGTAGCGCGTTGGAGCCACATCTTGTACGTAAGATCGTAGGGCCCAGTTACTTTTGGTTGACTATGGAGGCAAGTTGTTGCCAGGTTGGTACGAGGAGAGATGTCCGTGTGTCAAATGCGCGGGACGATACACGTGCCACCTTACGAGTTGCATGCACCCCACATCCCTTAGTAGTTTTTCGATGCTGGGGTATTGATATTATTGGGAAGATCTACTTGAGTCTTACAGTGGACATGAGTACATCTGAAATTGGCTATTGATTATTTCACTAAATTGGGTGGAAGCTACTTCTTATGTTGGATTGACGAGACGAAGGTGGCCAGGAAGATTCATCATATCACATATTATATGTCGATATGGGGTCCCTCATGAGTTGATCTCAGATAGAGGGGTGCATTTCAGAGGCGAGGTGGATACAGGTCGAGTATAGTGATCGACATCATCGATCATCTGGCATATAGGCCCGCAGGCCAATAGAGCGATTAAAATGTGATAAGAATATCAAGAAGAATTTTGAGAAAAGATTGGTTTGAGACTTTCTAGGGATTGGTCGAGGCTCCCTTTTTAGCATTGTGGGCTTATTGTACATCTTTTAAGGCGCTTCCTCGGGTCTACACCTTATTCTTTGGTATGGCATGGAGCGGTCTTTGCCTATTGAAATTGGGGATGGGGTCATAAGAGTAGCATTAGAGCATGGAATATGAGGCGAGTGGAGTTGATCCCACAGATTTTGATCAGCTCAACCTTTTGGATGAGAGGAGATTGAGGGCAGCTGATCATGTTCAGGCCTATCAGAGGAAAATGACTCGTGCATTTAGAAAAGGGTCGAACTAGGAAGTTTCAAAAGGCGACTAGTCTTGAAGGTCCCTCGGGGGTTGATCTGATGACCACTAGGAGTAAGTTTAAGGCCAGGGTGGAGCGGGCCTTATGTCATCCAGATCGGCTAGAGAGGAGCCGACTGGTTGATAGACTTAGGCGGAAATCGAGTTCACGAGAACGGTCAGTGTGGATCGGCTAAGGTTTTCTGTTGAGATCATGGTTAGAGGATGGGTGTATCATTTTGAGTAACCATATTCTTTACTAGACATTGATATATCCTATTTCTAGCCCTTTGAGCCTCACGAGGTTTATTATGGTCTATTCTTTCATCCAGCCTTGCATACTTTTTCTTACCTGAGTTGGGGCCCTGCCCCTGTGCGCTTTTTACATATTAATTGGATCTGTGAGCATTATAAGCATTGTGTCATTCTTCGTTTGTTCTTTCTCGCATCATTACTTGTTTAACTCTCCTCCGTTTTGCATCTTCACCGCGAAGGTAACTCCTTTAGTCCCAGTTTATCATATCTATTCATTTCACTTTATCTCACTTTTGAGTGATGATGAGCGTGCTCTCTGTCAATTTACCGATTGAGTTTTGTCATGCCCTTTGTCCCTTTATGGGTTTGATCCAGGGAGTCTTAGGTTGAGGGGACCATTTGGGCTTGGAGGTTTGAGGTTCTTTCGGTTGAATTGTGCTAGTGTGGCATTCGGCCTATTTGGTTGTTCTCAAAAAAAAAAAAAAAAAAAAAAAAATGTTTGTTTGATATTCTTTAATATACTTGGGATCATAAATTAATTTAGGTTTTTGAGAAATTTATTATTCCTCTGAGGGTTGAGTGAAAGCATTGTGCGATCTTTCTCCATGGATTTGGGTAATACATTAGGAATGAGGTTTGAGTTGCTTCGTACTAGGTCCCTGGATCATTACCTGCATCACCACTCCCATTTTATAGTGACTTGCTTTGACTTGACGTTCTTGGGACGAGTTTTTCGTCATTGGCACACATTGCCACATTGTAGCCCGACTTGTTTCTTCCTTTTTGCTTTTATCCGTTCATCATTTTCTTGTCACTTTCGGTCTTCTTCTACTCTTATTGATCATCATCTCATTTCTTAAGCGGCGTGTCCTTTGGTGCACTTACTTGTCATTTGACATTGTTCATTCGGATAGTGGTCGCGCACTCACGTGATCCTTTGTTATTTAACATTGTCGCGTGTAAAGGTTGGCGTGTTATTGGAGTATTTGGGCCTTGGGTTTCCCGTCGTAATAATTCACCTTTCACCCGACTGCATTACGGTCCCAGTCGTAAAGGCCATACTGAGACCATGAGATCTCGTGTTTGCTTGAAGCATTTTTATATGGATGGGTTCTATCTGATTGATACGGGATGTCGGCGGTCTCGTTCTTAGAGAATGTCGGGTCACATATTGCTTCTCCATTCAGTTTGCTTGCCTTAGGTCCATGATTAGATATAGATAATCTGAGAGAGTCGGGACCGTTGTGCTTGAATTATTGATGCTCGACACGTTCGCACTAGGGCGTACAATCCTTTCATGTTGGCATTATTCAATCACGCATGTACTTTGGCAACCATTTCACTAGAATATTTTGGCATCAAAGTTTGGGTGTGCTCCACATGCGTAGGGTTTCTTAAATGCGACATAGTTCTTGGGGCTAGGGTAAGATTTGCTCATATTCGTCCCGACTCGATAGGGGTGCCTGCTGGCGCACACCAGTATGTTGTCTTGTTCGCTTGTTCGAGACAATTGGGTCTTGAGGTGGCCCCAGAGTTTTCATGAGGGCACTTGCATATCAGATGTGCACACTAGGGCATACCCTATATTAGTTTTATGGAATGAAATGGATGATTTTTTCACGGAAATAGTGATTGTGATGTTTTGACTCGACTTTGACGCGTATGCGATTATGGGATTTTGACATAGGCGTTGATACTAGGCCAGGAGCATAACCCCTTTCTTTCACCCCCTTGGTCACATTTGTGGTGTCTATGGGGCGTACCGCTATTTAGATCTTGTTATTAAGTTCTTGGTTTCATTTTATCATTTATGGCACTTTCGGCGTCATGGCTGGGGCGTACCCTTTTTGTCATCGAGTGATTATCTCCATGATTCCCATCTAAGTTTCCCATTTATGCTCTAGGTTTCGTTTTAGGTCATCCCACATTCAGTTTAGTTCGTCACAGAGCCTTAGTTTTGGCATCCTATCCCTTTTTAATTTGGTGGTTCTCTGGTACTCGCCCGGATTCTACCCCTTCTTGGATCCTACCTTTTCAGGTACTCACTTGGATTTTACCTTCCCGGTACTTGCCCGGATCCCACCTTTCCCGATACTCTCCTGGATCCTACCTTTTTCGGTACTCACCCGGATTCCCCCATTTCCGGTACTCGCCCGGATCCTACCTTTTCTAGTACTCGCCCGAATTTCTACCTTCCGGTACTCTCTGAATCTACCACCAGGTACTCACCCGGTTTACCTTCTCAGATACTCGCTCGGATCCCACCTTTCCGGTACTCACTCGGTTTTACCTTCCGGTACTTGCCGGATCCCATTCCGGTACTCTCCGGATCCTCTACCTTTTAAATTTACTCACCGGATTTTACCTTCTCGAATCTCTTTCCGGATCCCACATTTCGGTACTGCCGGATCCCCCATTCCGTGCTCTCTGGATCCTACCTTTTCGTGTCACGGGATTTTCCGCTTCCCGGTACTCACGGTTTACCTTCCGTACTCACCGGATTACCCTTCTTGATTACTCCCGGTTCCTTTCGGCACTCATTGGGATTCTACCTTTTCGGTACTCACAGTTCTTTCGGTGCTTGCAGGACCTTTCTCTATAGTTTGCTCGGACTTCCTCATCTTCTCCGGCATCACCTCGGATTTCATTATCTTTTTCAGGATTATGCTCGGATCATTCATCTTCCCAGGCATCATGCTGGTTTCTTTAAGTCCTTCCATTCGGGTGACTCTGTTAGTTAGTCTTGATCTTAAGTAAGGGAATGAAATTGTTGGTCATCTTGGTTCTTAGCGTAGAGTTCATTTCACTCTTGCATCGGCTTGCGCCACCCACGATTCCTTTCGTTCATTCACTCTACTGAGGGGCATATTTGTAGACCCTCAATTTGCCTCAACACTTGCGTTTATCCTATGGGTGTCACACTCCACCCATCGTTCTCATATAAAACCATTAGGGCCACTTTTAGGCTTGGTATCTCAGGCCTGGGTGGGCTTGTATGTGGTCCGTTAGTGCATTATGTAGTTCACTTTATAGTGTCATCAAGGCTTAATTTTTTTTTTATTAATTGTCGTTCTAGGAAGCAAGAACAGGGCCCCCTCGAGGTTTAGCTCAATCGAAGTTTATTAGAGTATGTCAAATTAGATGACGAGAACTGTTTTGATCATTATCTCGTAATAGAACTCGAATTGTTCCTTTGTTTGTTTTGTTGGATTCATATTTGCCAATGAGGTTTCTGTTAAAAATTCATAATTTTGTCAGCGGATTTGACTAATCGGTTTGATTGGTTCGTAAGGCGATGCGTATACGATGCTGTTTTTGGGTGATTTGGTGAGCCTCCTCCTTGTTTTGATCATATCTCCCTCATCCGGACTTGAATGGTGCACCGTTTTTGTTGGTCTCCCTTATTCTTCCAAGAGACATTCTATCAAAATTTCATGTTTTTCCTCAGCCGGATGGACTGGCGGTTGCATCTGAGTCGGCCAGGTTAGTCGAACGGCTTGTGTGGGCGCGCTGTTTTTGTGATTTTGGGCCCCAAATCTATATGGTTGGGCCATAGCTCCAGCTCCCGACCATAGGCAGTATTGGGTCCATTTTGGGCCTTGGCTTAGATTACATGCAGCCCACCATGAATCCATATGGATACTTAGTGGTGGCTTGGTGAAAACTCAAGATATTGAAACTGGAAAATGAGGAGAGGTTGATGGGAAATTTGTTTGGGCTGATTGGGCTCTTTTCAAAGCTTGAAGGTGGAAAACACCAGGTAGGCTCAGAAGCTGAGGTGGGGGAATCAGTACAAAGGAAGAAAGATGGAAGGTTTGGAGGGACACTTTTCCGGGCTCAAACGCACATTTACTGATTCTGCTTGGATGCTTAGCTTGGTTTCTTTTCTGCGTTTTGTAGAAGAGGTAAGAAATAGACCCTGGCTCCACTCTATTCTTTAAGAGACATTATGATCAAATTTGAGGTTTCTCCTCAACCATTTGAGCCGGTTTTCACGCTCATACGTGAGAGCCGGTTCAACAGTTTCTGCTGGGCAGTCTAGGTTTTAGAGAACAATGGTTTGTTTTGGTTGGTTCTCACTCATCCGAGCTGAGAATCAATCACCGTTTGTTTTGTTAGATTCCTGAATCTTTTAGGAAGGTTCTGACAAATTTTTAGAGCCTCTCTCAACGAGATGTACTGGTTGGGTAACCAGATCAATCGGTTCATTTAGGTTAGGTTTGCAGGAACGGCAGTTTGGGTAGTTTGGTTTGTTTTGGTTGGTTCTCACTCATCCGAGCTGAGAATTGATCACCGTTTGTTTTGTTAGATTCCTGAATCTTTTAGGAAGGTTCTGGAAAATTTTGAGAGCCTCTCTCAACGAGATGAACTGGTTGGGAAACCAGATCAGTGGGTTCATTTAGGTTAGGTTTGCAGGAACGGCAGTTTGGGTAGTTTGGTTTGTTTTGGTTGGTTCTCACTCATCCGAGCTGAGAATCAATCACCGTTTGTTTTGTTAGATTCATGAATATTTTAGAAAGGTTCTGGAAAATTTTGAGAGCCTCTCTCAACGAGATGGACTGGTTGGGAAACCAGATCAGTCGGTTCATTTAGGTTAGGTTTGCAGGAACGGCAGTTTGGGTAGTTTGGTTTGTTTTGGTTGGTTCTCACTCATCCAAGCTGAGAATAGATCACCGTTTATTTTGTTAGATTCCTGAATCTTTTAGGAAGGTTCTGGAAAATTTTTAGAGCCTCTCTCAATGAGATGGACTGATTGGGAAACCAGATCAGTCGGTTCATTTAGGTTAGGGTTTCCAGGTGGAACGGCAGTTTCTGGGTAGTTTGGTTTGTTTTGATTGTTCACTCATCCGAGCTGAGAATTGATCACCGCTTGTTTTTTTAGATTTATAAATCTTTAAGGAAGGTTCTGGAAAATTTTAAGAGCCTCTCTCAACGAGATGGACTGGTTGGGAAGCCAGATCAGTCGGTTCATTTAGGTTAGGTTTGCAGGAACGGCAGTTTGGGTAGTTTAGTTTGTTTTGGTTGGTTCTCACTCATCCGAGCTGAGAATCGATCACCGTTTGTTTTGTTAGATTCCTGACTCTTTTAGAAAGGTTTTGAAAAATTTTTAGAGCTTCTCTCAACGGGATTGACTGGTTGGGAAACCGAACCAGCCGGTTCATTAGGGGTTCGGCTTGCGTGAACGATTTCAAGCCTATGCTATTTGTGTTGGTTCTCGTCATTCGAGCCTAATTGCACTCTGTTTGTCTTTGAATTCTGACTTTGTAAGGAAGGTTATGAATTTTTTTGGAAATCTTTTCTCAATCATATGGATCGGTTGGAAAACCGATCCAGCCTCCGTTCATTGCTAGGGTTTTCCGTAATGATGGGGCTTAGGGTACTTTCTTTGCTCGCTAGTTCTCGTCATTCAAATCGGAATCGCATTCCTTTTGTTTTGTTGATTCCTTGACTCTGTGAGGAATTTTCTGACAAAGGTTCAGAATTTTTTTCTCAATCGTTGAGAACCGATTCAACCGGCCAGTAAGATCTACCATGGGCTTCTATTTTAGCATGTTTCGCCTCGAATCTATCATGGCGTGCTCTTAGTTGCCCTGTGTGGAAACCTCGTAGGCTGCCTTTTTAGAGTCTGAGTTCAGTTTCGGTTTGAACAAAGTGGGGTAGTGGGCAATGCGGGATTGGTATGTATGGTTTGTTTTGTGGGATTTTAAAGGGAATGTGTGCTAAAGTAAGCAAACCACTTACCTCCTTTCAAATTCTCTTCCTTTCTTCGTATGGGATCCAATATTTGGTTTTAAATGCATGATGTATGATGTAATATTATTTGGGTTCTACCTATTCCTGCTATGCATGGCTAGGGACCTCGAGTACATGCTTAGGCGTTGGTATTTGTATTCATATGCGCATACGTCAGTTTGATTTTGACATTTGTGATGCATTCGAAGCCTTTTGACTCGACTCCTTATGCGCCACTGTTAGGGACCATGCATGTACTTTAATGTTGGGTAATGAATTTCACATGGATGCTTTGTGTTTGGGGTGTCATGCATGCTTAAGTGTTTGTTGGCTAACCTTTGATGTAGCGTATGGGCCGTGGACCGCTGTGTACACGCTATTTGCCCTTTGGTCGAGTGTTTTTAATCATAGATACCACCAAGTTGGTCTGATCTAAGTTGTATGTTTAGCCTAAGAGACTATCTAATCTATGACCCATATGCTCCTACATACCCAATTCACTAGTAGAGACCGAGTTCCGGGCCTAAAGGGGTGCTACCTCATATGAGGTACCTTCCCGATGTGTAACTCAATTTCCTAATTTAAATTTAGTTTTCGCACCGCTTTTCCATAAAGGAGTCATTAGGTTTTTTGTTCTATTTGGTTTTCCCCTAAATAAATAACAAAAAGTAAGTGGCGCATCTAAAGAAAAATCCCTGGATACCCGATTTTCCAAAACTCGAAAATCAACCCACATTTTCTTTTCATTTTTTTTTTTTACATTTTCCTTCCATTTAAAAGTGAGTCGCGCCGGCCCGTGGATCGGGTAGGGTCCACACCCAGCTTAGGAAGAATTCTTTTTTCTCTAACTACTCCCCTTATCCCCGCAGCTTCTATAAGATTTGTAACTAAAGTCGGGAATGGGATATGCCTCGTTTTCACTGGGACCTCTAAAGTCCCTCATAACACACTATATTACCAAGGCATAATCAATGATTTTTCCAGTCATTACCTCAAACAGAAACTGGATTTCTTCCTTGCTTGGCAACTTCTCTTTTCCCTTCGGCCCGATCATATTGTGAATGATTTGTTCATTAATGGCTACTCAGCTTTAACTTCCTCGCTGAATGAACCTCCTTGCGGTAATAAACCTCCCATGGGAACCGGGTTGGTGCACATGGCATTTGCAAACAAACTGGCATCGAACTCTGTAATGGCCTTGAGGGGGTAAGGTCGGTCATGTGTGGCAGGGCGGACATAATTCAATGATTGAGCTATTGAGTCGTATCGAATTCTTTAACTATTTCCCCAAAATAGTAGTCTCCAACAAGGTGTCTACATTATGATCTTCTCTCAAATTGGAATAGAATTTCCTGACCATGGTCGGTAAATACCCTTTTACTGCTTCACCAACAAAGTGCAGATTTTGCTCCTGAATAACAGCCCGGATAGGATTGGTGAACAAGAACGTGTCAATTTTCACTCCCTGCTCACATTGGAAACCACGCCTTGCAATTGATTGGCCCCACTTTTCTCGCTCTGATTTTGAAGACTCAGCAAACATAGCCTCAATTTCTTCATCTTCACTCTCAAATGCCTCCTCGCTCTAAGATGAAGAATCTTTCTGTTTCCCCTCCTTTCTTACTTGGCCACTTGTGTATCGCCTTCCGTTCTTTTCACTCGCCTCTCTCCATAGATGAGCTAGGAGCCTTTCCCTTTCCAGTGTTTGATCTTGCCATAGATATGGCAAAAATAGCGAATATAGCAAATATGGCCCAAATACAAAAAATGATCTCCCAACAACCCATCTCCAACAGTATCAGGCTTGCCCCGTGCAATTCAGTCAGCATCTTCCTTCCTATACCGTCCACTGCGGATGCCTTAAGCAACCAAGAACACAGGACCACCAACTAAAGCCACCCAAACAAATCCATTTTGACACAATGAATAGCCATACAAAATGCTCTCAAAGAAATGAGGAGCACTTACCACATAAGTGCGAAGAACTGAGGAGGATCCTGGACGTAGGCTAAGTGGAAACACCGAGAGGATGCTTCGATCTAGATTTGTTTGGTGAGAGTGGTACCAGTTAGTGGTTTCTCTTATATAGGAGTTAGGGGAGAGGGGATATGAAAGGGTTCAAACTTGGGAAGAAAAACCCTAAATCGGGCTCCATTCACAGACGGCGGTGCTCGGTGAGACAGGCGTGGTACCATCAAAAAAGGCTACCGCCGCTTGTCAGCCGGGTACGGCACTAGTAAGAGTGGTACCGCATTCACTCCGGTCTTCTTTGGAACAGTAGTGCCAATATATAGAACTTTTCCGAATGCCCTCCATCTCGGATTCCACTGGATGCTCATTTCTTTCCCTGCTCATACCTCGCCCAACCTGACTTGTGTTCATGGAACTAAAAATTGTACTACACTCTCTTAACACCTCTTCACGCTCTTACCTCGGGTCCACTCAGATTTCCTAAGTGGATCACGATTCCTAAGGTTCAACTGAATTGGCAAATTCAAGCTCAAGATGGGGTGCAAAGGGTAACTCCTTAATATGATTTCTAAAATGTAAAATGCATGTATAAATGATGGCCTAAAATCATCTTCCAACTATGCATGGGTAAGCTCCTCGAGAATACGCATGCATGTAATTAACTAGGAATGCTAAAAAAATGCACAGGCTGAAGTAATAGCAGGCAAAACATGAGCTTGAAGCAGAAAATCAATGGCTTGTGTAGTGAATTAAAGAAAGTGATACCAAGACTAGAACAGAATTGGGGTGATAGGGTCCCAAATATGAACAAAAAAATTTGTGCATGCTTGTTATTGTGTAGGTGCATTGAGACTATGTGGAGTGCATACATAAAGTCACGCGGCTGCATACATCACAAGTCAAGTACTATACCCAAAAGAGCCACAAATCGAAAATTTGCCATACGCTTAACATGTAACATGCGCATAATTGGTTCCAACTAGTGTATGCCCAGCCCCCACTACAGAAGTAGGCATTGCCCTCAATGCACACAAGACACCCCTAAGAAAAGAAGCAAGGAAACATAATCATGGCAATCAAGTATGTCACCAGGTAGGGTGTTTCGGTTTGTTTGTTTGTTTTTTTTTTTTGCTAAATAAAAGCAGCATCAAATAAATAAAGCAAGAAGAAATAGAAAAGAAAGAAAAAGAAAACTATATAAAAAAGGTAGGATAGAAGTACTGAAGGAACATCTGGTAGAGCAAATCTACTAGTTCCTCACTCTCTCGACGGTGAAGTTCTCGAAATGGCTTTAAGCGTTATTAGTGACTTTAAAGGTTTTCCCCATTTTCTGGATTCTCAATCTCCAACGCACCATATGGGTAAACTACTACCTTGACAATTGGGCAGTCCACCTAAACGGAGTTTTCACGGAAAACATGTGCAAGCGAGAGTACATCATGACAATACCTTTTTGGTGAGGTTGAAAGTCTTCTAACAATGGTCTTGTCATGCAGACAGCTTGAGCTCTCTTTAATAAATTCGGGAGCTCTCATATGATTCATGCGCCCAATTCATCAAGCTCGTTCATACAACGGCCAATTCGCGTACACACTGACAAATCAAAATTAAGAGTTTTAATGGCCCAATATGCCCTGTGTTCCATTTCTATCGGCAGATGACAAGCCTTTCCATAAACAAGCCTATAAGGAGACATACCAAGAATGGTCTTAAAAGCAGTACGGTAAGCCTAAAGAGCATCGGTAAGTCGAAGCGACCAATCCTTGCAATTTGGGGCGACCGTTTTTTCCAAAATATGTTTGATCTCACATTGGTTAGTCGGCGACCATTGGTACGTGGGTGGTACACCGTGACTTTGTGGGTGACTCCATACTTTTCAACAAATTCTCAAAGATCGATTACAAAAATGGGGCCACCATCACTAATGATTGAGCACTCAGCGAGAAAAATGTGTTCTTTTAAAATTTCAAAACAACCTTGTGGTGTTGGTTCTTGTTGGAATGGCCTCCACCAGCCCGAAACATAGTCAAAAGCGCCAATAAAATGTAAAGGTACCCACAAGAAGGGAAAAGGCCCCATGAAGTCTAAACTAACAATCGAAAATTTCAATGATTAAAATAAGGTAAAGGCACATCATGTTCCTCTTCCAAGTGAATCATGTGTTAGTGAATCAGGGAGCTAATTTATATCGCAATTGTCCATTCCCCATGGCGGTTTGAGTTCACAATATCTCCAAAAACATTTTCTTGATCTGACTCTAAAGGAAGATATGATTCACAGGAAAGTTTCTTCTATCCCTAAAATGCATATTTGAGATGTGATGGTAGGGTTTCAACTCAAGTTTATGTGGTCTCTCCTCCTAATGTAACACCACATCGATTGGTAGCAATGTTTCAAATTTGGGGTGCCACCCATTTGCTTCCAATACCTCACTTGTGTTCAATTAGCGGTGTGAAACTCGACTCGGTCTGGTCACTGGCCCAACTTGGATTTACTAGACAGACATAAGAGGATCATCATATGAAACTGTTATCTCATGTTACCTGAGTCTATCATATTTACCTCACAAACGTCCTCCTCATCCCCAATTTCCTTGATAACATTGAAGATATTCAAATTAATGGTCATGTTACCAAACGATAGTGTCATTAGTCCTCCCCTACAGTGTATAATGGCATTAGCAGTAGCCGAGAATGGCTTCAAGATCCAGGAAGCGGGTCCCTTGGTTCACCTGGGGTTGAGTGTCAAGCACAACAAAAAAGTCCACGGGAAAGTAAAACTTGTCCGCGATACATCGCCATATCCCTGCAGGAATTTTCACACTACGATTTGATGGTGGAGGGTGATATTAATTCAGTTCTAACTCTCTAACTGGCTCAACATACCAAGTATGGTAACAAGTTAACACTTGCCTCCAAATCCACTAGAGCATGACCTAATTTTGAATTCCCTACCACTATGGAAATAGTGGAGCTTCCCGGGTCTTTGTATTTTAGGTAATTGTTTGGATCGAGGAGGTGGATTGTTGATCATAAATGCCTCATATTTGACACCTAGTTTTCTTTTCATTTTAAATCTTTCAAAACTTGGCATATGGCCGGTTGTAATGGCGTAAGGAATGTTCAACAGCCTATTTGAACAGCTCATATTTGAATTATTGTTCACTTTCTTTGGGGTTCTCAACCTATGAGGGTATGGAGCAGGAGGGACATGGGAGGCCTTGTCTTTTTCTGGCTCACCATCAATAACATTTGCCCTAGGAACATGAGGCTTGTCAGACACCTCATCATCCTCGATTGGTTCATTTTGAAAATCTTGTATCGGTTCCTTAGGCTGAATGGTTTTGTCAATTACTTTTCCACTTCGAAGAGTGGTGACAGCCTTGCAATGTTTGAAGGTTCCATCACTTGGACCTAAGACTCCAACACTATTTTGACCTTGGGGGTTTTGAATGGTTTGAGAAGGGAGTTTCCCTTTTTCTTGTTGAAAATTTCCCATAGAAGAGGTTAGCTTAGTGATTTAGGATCTCACATCATTCGAGGCGGAGTTCGAGTCGATGTTAATTGGATTGTTGAATTACGGACAAACTATCATTACAATGTCACTCAAACTTCTCTTATGGAGGTTGATAAAGTGTGGGTTTGGATTCCCTTGAGACAAGGGATGGAAACCTTGGTTAGGGTTCATAGGAAATCCTTGAGGACCTTGATTTGAAAAGCCTTGGTTGTTTGGCAAGTTGTGTGAGCCTCCCTCATTTCTCCAACTAAAATTCGGGTGCTTACCCCACCCTAGATTATACGTTTCGGAGTATGGAGAATTGAAGGGCTTCCTTTGGTAGTTAAGAGCATTAGCTTGCTCTATTTGGATTACTCCCTTGACTTGAGGAAGGTTAGGGAAATTAATAGTTGAGTAGATTTGGGGTCATCCTTAAAATGATGCATTGGCTCCTCCTTTGTAGATCCGTAGGCAGGGTGCTTGAGGCACACTAGTTACGTCATTCGCTTTCAGTTCTATGGCTCAGCTTCCTCGTTAAGTTTTAGCTATTTTAAGCTACTTGGGGTCATCATTCTCTTAGAGCGATGGATTCTCCACTATATGTGTACTATGTGGCAGCCGAAATATGCCTAGTGGAACAAACGTGTTTAGGGTATTTTGTAAACATAAATTGAAATTTTTAAGTAATTTAAATACTAAACAGGAACAAACCCGGAAATTGCTTTAAGACATAAGGACAAAAGTGTAATTTATTAAAAAGAGCATAAGCTCCATGAGTTGATAGATTAGGCTAAAGTAGAAATAACAGGAATTGTAGTGCAATTAGTATAAGAGGAAGGACTAAAAGGCAAATAACATAAATTTGAACTATAAAAAAGGGAGGCCAAAAATAGCTGTTTTTTGGTCTCGAATAAGAAAGAGCACGGGTTGGGGAGGAAGAGGAAGAAGAAGAAGAAGAAGAGGAAGAAGAAGAAGAAGAAGAGAAAGAAGGAGGAGCAAAGCAAAGGTATGGATCTTTGGAGTTTGAGTATGGAAACTAAGAGTTTTTGTATGGATCTTTGAAGTTTGGTATGGAATTGTATGGATTTTAGTATGATTTTGTATACAAACTACTTGGGTATGAATTACAAACTGCAGAGTTAGTTTTGTGCATCCCTTTTCTAGGGTTTTGTTAGGAATACATCCTAACTCTAGATTTAAGGGAAGTTGGGTTGAAAATCCCTAGTTGATATCAATTAGATATAGAATCCTTCATAAGTGTATGATTTTGTAAAGTTTGGAGAACTTTGGTATGAATCCTTGGAGTCTTTGGCTAATTAAAAGTGTTGTAAGAGTTGTTTGGAGGGATTCCATGTTAGGTTTGGTGAAAGGATGGAATATAGAAATTATGGAAGAAAAGTGAATGAAAATGCGGGTGCATATTTTTTAGGCTTGCAGTGTACGATACGAACGAGGTGGTACGATACCACTGCATATCTGACAAGCGGTACCGGTACCATCCGAAGTAGTACGGTACCTCTCGAACCGATTAGGTGCGGGTGCCAAGCAGAGTGAATGCAGGTACCAAACGAAATAGTGCCGGTACCACTAGTTCTATCAACCCAGTTTTTTGGCATTTTTGCATAGTTGAAACTATAGTCGCATCTTGGAATTATGCAGATAAGGAAGAATGAATTGAAAAATGTATGTACCTGTACGCCTCGAGCGAATTCGTTGAGGCAAACTTCATGCCCTATAATAAGATAGGAAGTTGAGATACATATAATCGTGGAATGCCTAAGACCGGGTATTAAATGAGGCGACATACGTGCGTGAGCAGAGCACGTTACCATTTGTACCGGTACTCCTAAGTCAGTGCTCGACACTCTGTTCGGTGCTTGGCCTCTGCTGTGCTCACGGCATGATGCATCTGGGTATCTTCGGGTACTTATTGTCTTGTGTCTAGAAAACTCATTTATTATTCACGGTCTAGAGTATTCCATAGTTATATGATAATAACTGGGCGAGGAATACGAGTAAACAAGTGTGTATCGATTGATTTGTAGTACCTAGGTGCCACGAGACCAGAATAAACTCTGCAACTCCCTACGGGAGATATAGACTTGACATAAGTTGCTATAAGTACAAGTATGAATCATGGGAGATCGAATAAAAGCACCAAGTACATTGGCTTATAAAGTAATGTATAAGTTCCCTTATGTGAATGTGCAAGTGATATCTATATTATTTGTTATCGCTACTATAGCGTATATATGCATATTACCTATGTTTCCCCTAAGTAAAGCTTACGGGTTTTTAATCAATTAATAAAATTTTATAAGAAGAAGTGTCGGTGATCTTAAGCGTTCTGGCTGTTTATTTCACAGTAGGGGTTTATACTTTGTAGGTTATACGCTCTGATCGGTAAATGTAAATGTATAGTTTTGTATATGTAAATGGGACTCAAGATGCTAATGTATGCAGCCACGGTAAACACCACTACGGTGGTAGTTTTATTTGTATTTTGTATATGATATATTGTCACAGTTATAAAGAGCGTGGAGCGTACCAACTTTGTCGATAAGCGAATAAAGTCCGATCCGGTATATAGTCAGCGCCCTCTTTCGCTGGCGGGGTTTAGAGGCGTGACACTCACACTATGATATATAGGAAGTGTTGAGTCTGCAGGTTAGAGCATTTTCTGCTGGTGTCGAAAATTGAATTGCCTCTGGCACTTTTCTCATAGAACTCTCATACACGTAATTGGATGTATTGTTTTGTTATTCGAGGCGGTCCTTGGTGAAAATACGCACAGATTTTTCCAACATCCAAACCATGATGAGGATAGCATGAGAGAGATCCATATATCTTTCCCATTACCACGACAAAGGTTCACCCGATTTTGAAAAGTTTTGGATTACTTTCATAGGTAAAATTTAGTACGTGTGGGAGGGAAGAATTTATTAAGAATTCATTTTTCGCATGTCCTCGAGGTAAAATTGAATTGAAACAGCGGAATGAAACCATATGCGCCTTTTCCTTAGAGAGAATGGGAATAACACCATTACAAATTATATGGGAGCGCGATCCGGTAGAAGAAAACCTTTACTGAAACATCATGAAATCTCATGAATAGTGAGGGTTCTGAGAATCGACTACGTTGATACACGGGGGAGAAGAGCGAATCATCTCCGACTTCATGAGGAATTGGATTAGCCTCTTGGTGGCGAATACATGAGTTTGTTGTGGTTCTTTTGAGGTTCTTGAATCTCTCGGAGAGTTCTTTCCACATTAGGTAAAGGGGCAGGGGGAGCCTGATATTGGTTTCGTTGGAAATTAACATTTCCCCCTCTCACCGACAGGGTTTCCAGTGGTGCCACACCATCTCCTTATTGTTGAGGTTCATGGAGTCTTTGTGGGTTAACAAGTAACCCTTAGGCATTTGGATTAAAAAGAGTTTGTTGTCTCCCAAGATGGTCCATTTGAGGTGTAGGGTTCTCTTGAAACAATTGTCTTACTATGGACTCTTCAGAATTTCTTGGAGGTATAATTCTTACAAGTCAGCGTTGCTCGTTGCTAGCCTAACCCGACATGCACCAATCTTACTCCTACTAGACAAATATCCACTTAGATTCTTCACGAAAAAGAATTAAAAAGAAAAGGTAGAGAACGTACCGGATTTGCAATGCAATTGCAAATTGCCTCTAGCTCTCTTTAGATCAACTAGATTGCTCGCCACTCCCTGGCAACGGCGCTAAAAATGCTTCGTCTATTTCTTATGCTGAAATTATTCCTAAGTGTAGGAACTAAAGTCGTCGAGCATTATATTACTGTGGAAGTCCACAGGTCATTTCCATAGGGAGTGGTTTCTTAGGTGATCCTTAGGGATTATTCTCCAAAGAATGTGAGCTTAAAAGTAAAATATGGGGGTTGTGATTGATTGATTGATAACCGTTAGTGCTATTTTAAAGTAAAAGGTGAATGATAGGGTTCTTTGGTTTCCGCTCATTCATAGATCGAATTAATACCTCTTATTCACAATCTCATCTAGGAGCCATTGATGAATGGTCTTCAACGGAAGATTTTACATTAAAAGCTCTTCTAAAACGAAGAACGATTGAGCGATGACAAACACTTGTTCAGACGATTTGCTTGGACTCTTAAGCACATTGCGATCAAGCACAACGTGTACCTGAGGTCTCGTTCATATTTGTCAGAAGATGCCAAACTAAGGTTTTATAAGATTTTCGGCAGAGTGCTTAGCATAAATCCTGATCCCGTTGAGAGACAAAGAGGTGAGGGTTATTACCTTAACGGAGGGTGAGTTTCACCATTAGAACCCCATCATGGAAGTTTAGAACTCCGTTGAAACTGAAAATCGATTCTATATTTTTAAGACATAAGCTGCTAGTGAGACTTGAGAAATAACACTTCAATTTAAGGTGGGATATCGAAGCCGCAGATTCCCATAGAGAATACCAGTTTATGAACCAAGCGAAGATTACATGTAGTGAAATTAAGATCAAGAAAAACTAAATACTCTACTCTACTCTATGAACCCTAGCAAAAATATGAGAGAAACACTCCAACTGTCTAAAACCAAACCCTAGAATCAAAAAAACTGCCCTTCTCTGCCCTTTATCGGGTTTAAATACCCTTCTCCTTATTGATCTCGAAGTGGTGGTCAAAAGATAAACGTACCCTTGCATCAGGTGGAGTGCGCTCAAATCCACTTCGATAATTACATGTGCTTAAGTGGTACCCGATGTGGTACGGTACCAAAGATGTATGCGATGCTCTTTGCTTTGGGGTACAATTACCAATAGTGTCTTGCATGTGGGTACAGTACCATTATGTGTACGGTACCATGTCTTTACAAATGCTCCCTACTCACTTGTAGCACTGCAGGGGCTTCTCGACAGCGGTTGCACCATCAGCATAATGATCCTACATTGTTCTGGACCACGAGACCCCCTACAAAAGTGTGCACGGAACTCAAAAAACCTGCATAAGCACAAAAAAACGAAAATGATCAAAGGCACCTATTCTTACACAAAATGAGAGCAAAACATGAGCTGGGGGTATTAAAATTCAATATAAATGTTGCCCTTTTATGTATTCAACACTCGCATCACACATTAGTTCAAAAGGGAGGTCCCAGTCTGGTGCTACTACAATAAGTGATGACACCAATTTCTCTTTCAGAAACATGAGCGCACATGTGATTATCAAATTCAAAGGGGCTGTGAACTATTGATTTGACAAAGGCTTAGCTATTTTGGAAAAATCCTTTATGAATCTCCTGTAGAATTCCACGTGTCCGAGGAAGCTCCTTATCCCTTTCATTGAAGACGGGGGCGGTAATTTCTCTATTGTTTCAATCTTAGCTTTTTCTATCTCAATTTCTCTTTGGTGGTTATTCGATCTGATGCGCCGCTTCGCCGCAAGTGGCACTTTTGTTCAGCCACTGAGTTAATTTCCTGCATATGACTGAGTGCATGTCTCAGGTTCTCAAGACAATTATCAAAAGACTTCCCTAACATCGAGAAATCATCCATGAATACTTCAATTGATTTCTTGACCATGTTTGAGAATATAGTCATCATGCAACGCTGAAACGTGCCTGGTGCATTACATAACCCAAAGGGCATTTAGCTAAATGTGAACGTACCATATGGGCATGTGAATAATCGTTTCTCTTAGTCCTCGTGATATAGTAATTTGGTGTGGCGGGTGCCATCAACTGTTGTACCGCGTGCCGGCGTCCAGCATGTAACTGGTGAAAGCAATGCTGGTAGCTTTATTCAATTTCTAGTAGTCTATGCAGATTCTCCACCCCGTAACAATTCGAGAGGGAAGCAATGCGTTATTCTTTGTCCTTATCACTGTGGTTCCTCCTTTTTTTGGAACAACTTGTACTGGGCTTACCCACGAACTATTTGAAATGGGATAGATCACCCCTGCATCTAGCCACTTCAAAACTTCTTTCCTTACCACTTCCTTCATTGTCAGGTTGAGTCTTCTCTGAGCCTCCACTTAATGTTTGTGACCATCTTCTAATAAGATCTGATGCATACACATAGAGGGGCGGATCCCCGTCAAATCGGCTAGGGACCATTCGATAGCATCTTTGTGATCTCGAAGTACTCTCAAAAGCTTCTCTTCTTCTACTGCTATCAAAGATGCTGATATGATCACTAGTAAGGTTGAGGATTCCCTTAGATAAGCATACCTCAAGTGGCTAGGTAGTGGCTTTTGTTCCAACTATGGTGGTCGCTCAATTAAAGGCACTGAAGTCTGGGTGTTCTCTCTCAACGGCTCATAATACTTTCTTCAGTTCGGCTGGAAGGAGTTGATTAGTGCTCAAAAAGTGCAATTTTGAACCCTATATTAGATAGGTTTGGTACTTTTGAGTATTAATCGTATAAACCAATTGAAGTGCTCATGTTACCTTAACACTTATGTGCCAATTTGAGGGTGTTTTTGGTTGTTTTGTAGACTTTTATACACATTTGAACTTGACCTCAATGCAAATGATCGATCATGAGGTTGGAATTTTAGTCTCGACCATCAACAAACTACCCAAAAAATCAATGGAAAAACAAAGGAAAGTGGAAGAAATGAGATGCGGGTTGAAGACATGAGAGGAATGCGAGAACAGCAAAGCAGGGCAATTTCGCAGCTTTTGTTGCAATCAATTCGCGATCCTAGCGAATTTCGCAGAAAGCCCCAATTATGAACGGGTTCGCAATCTCGGCACACATTGCGGTCGCTAGCCAACTGCCTTTGTGCAATTCACGAAATTCGCTTCTCAACGACAATTTATTAAGCTTAAGCGAAATTTACTAGCTATTGAGTCGCAACCTTGCCAAATTCGCTACAACATTGCCAATTTCGCTAGACCCTTGCCAATTTCGCTAAGCCATTGCCAAATTCGCTAATTATTGCCAATTTCGCTAATTAGCGAAATTCTCCCTTGTAGCGAAAATGCATGCCTCGTCATGCTTTGTAATTAATGCAACCGCCTTCAAACTTGGTGAATTACTCTCCTATCCTATAACTTAGCTTAGTTATTAGGGTTTGGTATTTTATACCTTGAGGTCATAAACCCTCATGTTTTGTAATAGAGGAGGAAGGTGGAGAGGAAGAAAGACAAGTTTTTTGGGTGATTTGTAAGTTTTCATTTACTGCTTTTGTAAATAAATTGTTTTATTTTTAAGTTTTGCTTTTATTTTTCTCTTCTCTCTCTTCTTTCTCTCTTAACTTTCACTTTCCCGGCTGCCAGCACACCTCTTGAGGATGACAACTCAAGAGAGATGTAGCCTAAGCCTCCTTCCCTTTGAAGAGAAGGAAGCTAGCTTAAGCGGTGGGGCTTAAGCATGTTGTCCTCATGTACTAAAGAAGCTACGGGTAGTGTAATTATGGCCCTTATCTTCAAAACTCAGTTGCATAACCTTAGGATGTTATTGTCTTGATACTCTCCATGATCAGTGTAGTAGCCAGAGAGTCTTTTGTGGCTCTTTAGATGGTCCTTACCTCTGAGGTAGCATTTACATGTTAGGGTTCTTCAAATTGGGTTAAATAACATTGACTTTTTATTGTTTTGTGATACTCTCCATGCTTTAGGATTCGGTGCTCGGGTGAGAGATGCATGATTCTTTCTAGATGGTCTTTACTTGCCTTAAAAAATGATAATGGAATGTTAGGGTTTTAAACAAAAGAGACCTCGCTTTGCATCCTGTGTTGACTCATAGGAGGATAAACACGAGGACATATTGTTTGCCTAACGCCAGGATTAGTGACCTAAATCTTCAAAGTAAATTTCTCATTGTTAATTTCAGTTTTTAACTTTCGATTATTTACAATTTCACATTTTCCAAACCATTCCCTGTTTTTGAATGGTCCAAAAAGTCAAAATAGAAACCTTACCTTCATGCCATGCAAACCATTTTTATAGAAGAAAACCCATCCCCGTGTTCGACCCTAGACCACTATCTGCGGTAGCTGACTACGGCGGTTGTAGAACAGGTATATAAATATTGTTGATTTTGGCTCAGCCTGCGTAGCGCGAATCAAATGGCGCCGTTGCGAGATGGTGCGACTACTAATGGTAAGTTGAAAAGTACCTTGATCCACATCACAAGTGAAAATTCTTTTCTTACACCTCTTTTTGTATATCGATTCTGACAAGCGCGGTTCTAACCTTGGCGATGGCTATGCGATTGACTTCAGTTTTTCGACATTTTACTCCTTTTGTTAGATTAGTTTTTTAATTTTCTTTTAGCACTCTTTGTTGGTTCTAATTGTTGTCTCTCTTTAATTATGTAACAAGCTGTGCATGCAACAGTCAGGATAGAACTTACTTCGGGTGAATTTGAATAGGATTAGTACACAGCGACCTAGCTAGTGAGGTTGGTGCACAAGCGAGATACCATGGATCCCATGCACGAGACAACGAGAGCCAGCCAGGAACCCCTATGAATCCAAATGCATATAGGAGCCATGAGGGATGCATCACCTCCTAGAGTTAGTGCCCATCACATGTCATTTCCTCCTGGCAGTGATGTAGCGGTGGGGACCATATTTGGTACCCTACTTCCCACATACCATGGTATGGAAAATGAAAATCCATACGCTCCATATAAGGGATTTTGAGGAGGTTGCACTACCTTGAGGAAGGTATGATGGACATGGATTCTTTGAAGCTAAAGGCATTTCCATTGACTCTAAGAACCAGGCGAATGTAAGCTCCAACTCATTTGAGGCCTAGAACTATAAGAAATTGGGTTTGGTGCAGCGGGAGTTCTGAAGAAGTTTTTAGTGCTCCTTAAAGACAGCGATTTGAAAAGACAAAGAATTTATACCTTTACGGCTCCTTGAAGGTGAGAAGTTTTACGGTGTTGGGAGAGGTTTTTAGAGACCATCGATTGCATGTCACCTGTGGCTTTGACACATGGATGTTAGTGAACCACTTCTATGATGGTATGTCTCACGCCATGGGCGGCTTTTAGAAAAACCATGTGGGGAGACTTTTAAGCAAACATCACGATGAAGCCATGGATTTTTTAAATTCACGTGGGTGAAACTACAAGGAGTTAGGATGAGCTTAACCACACAGAGAAGCGGATGGATGAAACCACGGTCAATCGAGGTGGTATGTACGCTGAATGATGAGATGGAAATGAGGGCTGGGTTATCAACTCTAGCTAGAGGTAGGAGGTGGAGGAAAGCGACGATGGAGGTGCGACCGTGTGTGACAACTGCCTGACCTAATCCACACTGGGATTTCCAATCCCGGCCACGACCAATGGGAACCTTTGTTCCTTGACCCCTGGTGGAAGGATTTGATGTCAGAATGTGCACACCTTTGTGGGACAATTCAAGCCCAACAACGAAATGCTCCCATATGGGAATAACACAATCCCGATTGGAGGAATCATCCTGCTTGCATGGAGACCAAACCCCTGTAGTACACCGGGAGCCAAGCCTCGGTTTGGTTCCCTCCTCTGATCTAACAACCACCATCACTCTTCTCAGTAGAACAGGCGTACTCAATTTGAGTAAGGTGGTGAAACGATTTTATTATGGCGAGAAATGAACCAATGTGCAATTGGCACAAGAGTGTCTTTGTGAAACTCTTGAATAAAAATTTGATGACCTCGGTATTCAATTACAAACATTAACAAGCTGCTAGAGGACAAGAAAGGGAGAGTTCCCATCCCAAACACTTCCAAATCCTTAGGGGATCCATGAGGTAGGGTCGGGAATGGATGAGGTTAAGTCCATAATCACCTTGAGAAGTGGAAAAGGTTGATCAACCTACGCCAAAGGCTGTTGAAGAATCGGGTAGAAAAAAAGTACAACGGCATATTCTTCTAGAGGATGACCATGATGAAATATCGTGTACCACCTCCCTTTCCACAAGCATTGAGAGGGAAGAAAGGAAACTCACAGCGGTATGCTTGAGGTCTTAAGAGCAAGTAAAGGTTAACATACCTTTGCTTGATCTAATCAACCAAGTACACACTTACATGCAAAATTTTTAAAGGATCTATGCACCATAAAGAGGATTTCGGCATTGAGAAGAGGCCTTTCTCCTTGCCCAAAATATCGAGTGCCCTAATCAGAAAGCAAATTACCTGTTAAAGTACCAAGGACCTGGTTCTCCCGCAATACCGATTAATATTGGTGGGAATTGCATGGAAAAGGCATTGCTAGATTTAGGAGCCGATGTGAATCTTATGCCATTTTCGGTATACAAGCGATTAAATTTAGGTGAGCTTAAAGCCTACCTCGATCCTCTCGTTGGCGATAGATCGGTGAAAATCCCCAAAGGGGATAGTTGAGGATGTCCCTTGTAAAAATTGACAATTTCTACTATCCGAGTAGATTTTGTAGTCCTAGACAAATGCACAGTCCCGATGAACCCGTCATGTGCCAATCATTTTAGGAGACCATTTAGCCCAGCACCGTGCGATTATTAATTGCTTAGGAATGGAATCATGCAATTGACATTTGGTGACATGATATTGGAATTGAACATTTTCAATATGAATGACAACCCAAAATTGTTAGAACCTGAAAATCCTATAACTGATGAGGTTGTTTCAGTTGATCAGTGTGCAGGTATAACAGGTGCCCAGAAAATGCAAAGAGTGATTAGCGCGGTGATGAAGGAGAATTGGTCTTGCAATAACCTGATGCAAGCCAATTGCTCAAAATCCTGACATTCCAGGAGAACGGTCAACTTATGGCCTCAACATCATGGGGCAGAGCCCGAGCCCTCGTGGGTTGGGAGATCATCCTCCTTGACCCCCTTGAGTATTTACGAACTCGAAGCTGGATTTCGGTGTTTTCAAATAGAATAACAGTTCACAATTTTAATTTTGTCATATATTAGTCAATTTTGTCGGTTGTAGTTATTTTAAAATTTTTAACTTAGGATAATTTTATATAGTTTTATAGTATCGTGTTATTGTATTGATTTTTAATATCGGTACCATATAAGTTAAAATTCATAATATATAATTTTTAGTAATTAATGTTCACAAATTTTGATGTATTGAGGCAAATGGCATCGCGCTGACAGCGAAAAATTGGTGGGAGAGACTCTTGTTTCTATCTTGCGCTTATAAAAACGGGGAGGGTTGGCCATAAACACACTTCATGTTCTCCCCACTCCCGGCGTACTTTGAGCTCCCACTTCTTGGCCAGGTACCACGTTACATTGCGATAATGGTGCGCCCGAAACCCATTTGAGCCCCTCCAGCCTTAAATCGGCTCTTAGTGACCCGGAGTCACTTTTCGCATCATCAGTAGGCGGTAAGCGAGGCCTCACGGTCATCTGCACGAGCCGTGAGTGAGCCTTCACCACGCGCGCACTAGGCTGGCCGGAAATCCAACTGCCGTATCTGGTTCGTGCGGTACCACCGCCCCGGTCCTTGGTATTCTATTGAGCCCGATTTATCTGTTGGGGCCCATTTGATTCGATCAGCGAGCCACACGGGTGATGAGGTGTGAAGAAGTCCGGCGACCTTCGGAGAGATTGAGGTATTGAGCGCGGTCGGAGAGTGCAGGGCCCCGGCTACATATTCGAGTGGAGTCCGCCCCTTTGGCATTTTATTTTTGGAATGCCGGATATGGTCCGTCACGAGGTGGGTCCGTGTTCGGCCTCGGGTGAGGTTTGCTTTTAGAGCCGGAGTCATGGCACCGGTGCCGACCGCAGGAGCCATCACACGTCCCCAGGAGGCCGTGGCGGGGAGCCTGCAGGTTGAACGCGTTACGGGGCGGATGGGACCTCGGGGCCCCGTCCCGATTACTCGGAGGAGGCTGGGGGCCGGCCTTCCAGCGGGCCGCGCCGGACGACGAGTCATCATCGCCACGAAGCGCCACCGTGGTCGCATCGGCGAACGACACCTTCACCTCATTGCTCGCGCGACCTCACGGATCGGGGAGGCCCATGTTAGAAGGACACCCATTCGGGAATGCGGATATCTTACGTGGCCGACCATTTGTGAGAGTCATTCTACGGCGTTCTGTTGATAACAAGCCAGGCCGAGATACGAAATTCGATCACGATTGATCGAGAGGTATTCGCTCCTCCATTCGCCGACTCCGGCAGTTCTACTACCCGAAGTAGTCAAGCCAGTTCCTACCGCTCCATGGCTTGTATCTCGGAATCGCAGGCGGTCCCACAGAATCCATTCCGGGATAGATGACGTCGAGTGTACTCCCGATCCGGCCAGTTTATTTGCGGCGAATTGCGCCTCACCGCCGTGCCAATGCGAGGTTATAGGGTGAGCCACCCTCGCGGAAGCGATAGTTAGAAACGCGGCGGGGATGTCTGGTAGCCCAGTTCTTCTCCGGAGCGACTTCCGCCTCATATACTTTGCTATTCGACCATCTCTTCTTTGTTTATTCCTCTGCGGCGTATGTGCGAGAAGGAGGGGCCTATCTTGGAGGCATTGTGCAGGATCTCGGGCAATTTAGTTCGACCATGTTTGGTGATTGCCGGCTCTTACGGTTTAAGGAAGGTCCACCGGAGACCTCGTGCGACGAGAGCATACCACTTTACTTGTCAGAGGCTGCCTGTGTTCTTGAAGCGGATGGGATTTCAGGGCACGGGATAGAATCTTGAGACGGTGCCTACGGTGGCTGCAGTGGGCCGGTTATGAAGCTATGCCCGTCCATTTCCATATACGTCAGCGAGACCGGGAGGAGGTACCGGGTGAGGAGGCTGAGGATGCACACGGAGGCGATCCACGCTCCACGCACGGAGAATGCAGAGGAGTCCAGCTCCTATGGCCCGGATCGTTCACCACCATCTCCTCCACCCACTACCCCGGTGCATTGGATACTCAGGGCCCTCATATTCAGTACCGTCACCGGAGTATACACATGTCAGCTCGAGGAGATGCATTTGGAGTGATGGATGCGATCTACACTAAACGCGACCTCGAGGCTGACCGGCCTCTGACACATGACCGGAGGTGGCTCGGTGAGCCACTTTGGGACCGGTGCATTCCACCTTCACGGATCATGACACACAGGTCTTCTCATGATCCTACCCAGAGAGGAGCACATGGCAGTGCGACCTCATTGGATATCCTGGTAGCGATGCGGTAACCGCGCCCCACCACCCGCGGCCCGAGTGAGGTGGTTGGGTTTCACGGTTATGTATAGTTTCGGCACATCAGCGCCTACTAATTTGATTGTGATTTTTGTATTAGCCATGGTAGGCGGTGATATGTGTTTGTGTGTGGCACGATTGCATGTATTAAGCCATTTTGTATATCAAAAGCTACTCGGATTATATATATATTCGACTTTTTGCATATTGTGTTTCTTTATGTCCCTATGTATAAGTATGTGTTTTCTTTCAAACTACATAATTAAATTGCTTCAAATTGAACAATAGAATTGCTTCAAATTGAACAATTGAATACTTTAAAAATTGGATGATTGAATCATCCATTTGTCACTTCTATGTTAGAACAAATGCCATACTTGAAACAATTTGTGTTCGATCAGCATTCCCGACATGCTCAACTTGAATTTCCCCCTTTATGCTATGTCTGCGCACTCTAGATTGCTTCAATAGGTTGTAAATTTGTATACCTCCTTCCACTTTGCAAAACCGGCCTTAGGCATGTTGACAACCTAGGATAGGTTTGAGTTGCAACAATTGAGGACGATGTTGTCTTAGAAAGAAAGAAAAAGAGAAAAGAAAAGAAGAAAAGAAAAAAAAATAATAAAATAAAATCGTGAAGTTTTGCTTTGAAACCCGAGCACAGTCCCTTGGGGTGTATGGCGAAAGCCTTTGAAACCTGATGCCCTAAGCCTTAATTGGTTGGGAGTCATCGATTTTGTGTTCGTTACATGGGTGGATAGGTAGAGTTTAGCGAATTGTAGGTGCTTGATTTTTGAAGTCATACGAAGTCCGGGGTGAAGCCTTTAGAGTTGTGATCTTTGAATCCTTTTGGCGATGCCCTAAACCTTAATTGGTTAGAGTCATCGGTGGACCATTACACGGACTTGGTGAACTTCGAATTTTAGCATTGCATCTGGCTGATTAAAACCGAAAGTGTAACCAGCCCTATCTTAATTGTTCAACGGTTTAAGGCCATGTCAATACTGGGTTGGGAAACAAATTTTTGCATTTTATTGACTCAATCTAGATACAAAATAGACAGTAGACTTAGGTGGAAATCCAAGTTGAAAATCATGGAAACAGTGTTGTTCTAAAAATTGTTCTCTTATGGATTTTATTCTTGTATATAGGTTTTCAAATGTTGATTTCAATTGTTCACTTTAAAGTAATATTAGTTTGTATATAAGTACAATGACCTTTTGAAATACAACCTTTTGAAAATCACCACATGCATCTCAATTCTTATTTTGCATTGCTAAAGGGACTAGCGTTTAGGTTGGGGGTGTGATTAGTGCTCAAAATTAATTTGAGCCCTATATTAGATAGGTTTTGAGTACTTTGATCATTAATCATGTCATATAAACCAATTGGAAGTGCTCATGTTACCTTAGTAACACTTATGCCAATTTGAGGTGTTTTAGTTTGTTTTGTAGACTTTTATACACATTTGAACTTCAACCTCAATGCAAATGATCGATCATGAGGTTGGAATTTAGTCTCGATATCAAACAAACCCCGAAAAATCAATGGAAAAACAAAGGAAAATTGGAAGAAATGAGATGCGATTGAAGACATGGCGAGAGAATGCGAAACGACCAAAGCAGGCAATTTCGCAACTTTGTTCGCAATCAATTCGCAATCTAAGCGAATTTCGCAGAAACTGTTCGCCAACAGGTTAAAAATCTCGACACACATTTACGAGGGTCGCTAGCCAACTTTGCCTTGTCTTGATTAAATTGGCTTCTCACTAGCAATTTCGCTAGCTTAGCGAAATTTCGCTAGCTAGCGAAGTCGCAACCACTACCAAATTAAAGCTCAGCATTTGCCAATTTCGGCTAGACCCTTGCCAATTCTTCAAGCCATTGCAATTCGCTAATTATTGCCAATTCGCTAATTAGCGAAATTCTCCCTTAATAGCGAAAATGCATGCCTCGTCATCTTTGTAATTAATTACCTTGCCTTCAAACGGTGGTGTACTCTCTATCCTATAACTTAGCTTAGTTATTAGGGTTTTTGGTATTTTTATACCTTGAGGAGTCCTATAAATACCCCTCATGTTTTGTAATAGAAAAAGGAAGGTGGAGAGGAAGAAAGACAAGTTTTTTTGGTGATTTGTAAGTTTTTCATTTCTTGCTTTGTAAATAAATTGTTTTATTTTAAGTTTTGCTTTTAATTTTTCTCTTCTCTCTTCTTTCTCTCTTCTTTCTTTCACTTTCCTGACTGCCAAACACACCCTCTTGAGGATGACAACTCAAGAGATGCTTAGCTAAGCCTCCTTATTTGAAGAGGAAGGAAGCTAGCAGCGAGTGGGGCTTAAGCATGTTCTGTCCTCATGTACTAAAGCTACGGGTAGTGTAATTATAGCCCATATCTTCAAAACTTCGGTTGCATAACAGCAGGATGTTATTGTCTTGGCCAATACTCTCCATGCTTTAGATCGATGCTTAGTGAAGTGCGTAGCTCTTTAGATGGTCTTTACTTGCCTCACGAGGTATTTACATGTTAGGGTTCTTCAAATTAGGAGTTCGCTCTTGTTGACTTTTGTGTTTGGCCAATACTCTCCATGCTTTAGGATTCGGTGCTCGGGTGGGAATTGCTTGTGATTCTTTAGATGGTCTTTACTTGCCTTAAAAATGATAATGGAATGTTAGGGTTTTAAGCAAAAGGGCCATGCGCGCATCCTGTGTTGACTCACATAGGAGGATAAAACACGAGGACATGTGTTTGCCTAGCTTGCGATTAGTGACCTAAATCTTCAAAGTAAATTTCTTCATTGTTAATTTCAGTTTTTAACACCAGTATTTACAATTTCTGTTTTTCAAGCCATTCCCACATTTTTGAATAATTCAAAAAGTCAGGCGAAAGCCTTACCTTCATGCCCTAATGCAAGCCATTTTTATGAGAAGAAAACCCATCCGTGTTAGGCCCTGAGCCACTATCTTGCGGTAAGCGACTACGGCAGTTGTAAGGAACAGAGTATATAAATATTGTTGATTTTAGCTCAGCCTACTGTGGCACGAATCAAGTCCATCCATTTCACATACTTTTCTACCTCTTAACCTAGTTCCTCCTTATCATTCTGCATAAGGCTAGTCTCCAAAGGGTCAGTAAAACCACTTTAATTAGACACTATAATCTCTACTGCCTCTACCATAAAACATGCATTTCTCTCTACTGGATGCCACACAACATTGAATACACTGAATTGACCTCATCTTCTTGCACTCTTAATTTCAGTTCTCCCTTCGCACATCAATCATCGCCCTGCCAGTTGCTAAAAATGGTCTACCCAATATAATGGGTATCTCCTTATCTTCCTCCATGTCCAACACTATGAAATCAGCTAGGAAGATAAACTTATCTACCTTTACTAGAACATCTTCTATCACTCCCCGAGGATGTTTCAATTATCTATCTGCCTTGGCTGCGAGTGATAGTCATGGAGTGCAGCTTCACTGGCTTGACCACTTGAAAATGAGAAAAAGGCATAAGGAGTTATCTGGCTCCTAAGTCGCATAGGGCTCTCTCAAAGATCAAGTTCCCTATCTTACATGGGATTGTGAAGTTGCTTGGGTCATTCATCTTCCGTGGTAGCCTCCTCTTAAGTATAGCACTACATTCCTCAATGAGCTCTTTATGTACGTCGATAACCTTCTTTTCCTTGACGATTATATCTTTCATAAATTTGACATAGTTGGAGCATGTTCTAATGCATGTCCCGAAAACATAATGTTGATATACGGTTTCTTAACACTTATGAATTTAGTAAATTTCGTCCGAGTTTATTATTCTTCCAAACGGCGGGATGCTGGGGTGGTGTAGAGGGTTCATATGTAATTTCTTGTTTTGCAGTCTATTTCCTTTCATCTTATCTCTATACTGACTTCTTCTCTTGGGGCTAGATCCCCTTGCATATGATCTTTCGGGCTAAACTAGTCTACCACCTCGGTTCCACTTATAGCACTACGGTGGTTGCCTCGATTGAGTTCTCTACCACTTCTTAAGGTGATAGCCTTAACATGTTCCTTACCTTCACCTCTCGGGTTTATCTCTAAATTTCTTAGCAAAGAAATTTGTTGCCTCTCAGTCAACAGAGTGGCCATTTTGCCCATTTGCACCTCCAAGTTTCTCAACTATGCTACCTGGTTATTCAGTTGGGTTGATTGATTCTGCATATTCGCCTTTCTTTCATTCATAAAGGTTATATGGGAAGTGAGCGTTTGAGCTAGTGCTTCTTCCAAATCCACTTTTTTCTCTGATGGCGGTTTGCTCACTTAGGGTGGTGGCATGCTATTCTAATTGTTCCTTCATCCATTGTTAAGTTGATTACGATTGATACACTTGGAGTCTTGGCTCTGGATCCTAGTCGATGAGGTGTTACCCCGTCACCTGACCTTGTTGTTACGACTGATTAAATCTCTACACATATTGTGCCTGCCCTACTATCATCTAGCCCGACTAGCATTCGGTAGTACTATGAATTCCTCCACATGATTCACATATCTCCCAATGGTTGGTCTTAATAGAATTTACAGCACCTTGCTGCCTTTATAGCTATTTGGTGAGTTGCTCGACATGATTTACCAAATTTCTTAGGACCTTTGTGTTCGCACCTCCTACTGCCTTCCTCGGTATCAGTCTGTCCCTAAGTGCTAGTTACTATTAGTAGCCATATTCTCTAGGATTCCATATTCTTTGTTTGTAGTCTTCTAACTGTCAAAGCGCCCCTAATGAGGCCTCATCTTGTTTTGTTAGAATCCTCAAGCTAGTTGTAAAGGTGTGGACTTTCATCCCGTCTAGTCAAGGCTGTCATGTGGACACCTCTTTAACAGTTCATGAAATCTCTCCCAGACTTCAGCTAAGTTCTCCCCCTCTAACTGTCTAAAAGTGTTAATCTCTTACACCAGCTGTGCGATCTTTGAGGGCGCAAAAAACTTGGTTAGGAATTTATGTACCAAATCATTCCATGAGGTAATGGAATCGGTGGTTGGCTAGTCAACTAATGTTTAGCTCTATCACCTAAGGAGAGCGAGAACAATCTCAATCTAAGCGTTTCTTCTGTTACTCCATTGTATTTGACTATGTCGCATATTTAATGAAGTTTGTCAAATGCGTGTTCGGATTCTCACTTGGAAAGTCGTGGAACTGAATGTTCTTAAGCATTTGGAGGGTTACTGTTTTCAGCTTGAAGTTTTTCTCTTGAATGGGTTGTCTTCATATAGCAGACTGAACAATCGTAGGCAGTAAGGCAAACTCTTCTAGCAGCATAAAAGGATCATCTAGCTGTATAAACGGTCTGGGAGCAAAATTCCCTGCTGCAATCATTATGTCCCCCTTACGACTTGTTTTCTCTTGGCCCGATCTTGCTCTTCACGAAGTTGCATGTAATTGCTAGATTTCTTTGGCGTGTTTCTCTTTGGCCTTTGTGTAATCGGTTTGCAGTTCTCTTTGGTTCAGGATCAAATGGCAGTAGTTCACCCTGACCCTATCTACGCTTGCATGCAAATCAACCTTTATTGCAATCACACACAAAAAACAAAAAGGACCAAATTACAAGCACTTGTGTAAACAGAATGAAATAAAAATAATTCCAAAGGAATATCTTATTGCCCTATTGTCAATATCAACACGAAACTTCTCCCCGACAACGGCGCCAAAAACTTGACGGGCTCTTATTGGGTGTGCAAATTAATGTAAAACGTAGGCCCGTACGAACAAGTATACGCGTCGAGTTTACGTAGTGTAGTGGCTTGTCAAGTGTCGTTCCCACAAGGAGAAGTGCATTGAATATTGGAATTGGCTCTAGAATATTATCCGGATCTCAAATTCGAGTGAATTATGACTAATATAATGAAAAGCTGATCTGAAACTAATTGTTAACTCAATTAATGGAGACTAGTGTTTTACCTCTCCCTACCACACTCAATGGATTATAATCTAGATAGAATTGATCATTCAGTACATTAACGAATTCACGCTAGCAGGTTGATCGTGCCTACAAGATATCCTCTCTCAAGGTATATTTTCCTATCTTGCTAGTAGGGTTTATTACATCTTTGCATCAACTCTAAACTCTGAAATGCTTGAATGATTAAACCCTAATCGCCACACTTGGAACCGGGAGATCTTTACTCTCCAATTTACCAAGTTTCAGTCTACTCGGATCTCCGAGAATCTTTATCTCTCGATCTTAGATTTTCGACAAGAGCATGCTAATGTTGGACAAACATGACCATGTAAATAAATCACATAAAATAAAGCAAGTCATCATCAAATCCATGAATATACTGAATGAATAACTACTCCATATGAATGTAGCAAGGGTACAACAAAAACCTTAGAAATAAAACTAAAAAATCAAGTTGTTCATTACAATCATTGAGTTTTTAATGTTCGAGAAAGAAAATAAAAATACAGGAATCACATGATCTCTCGAATCACGCTTGTGTCGTCTTCTTCATCTCGTCTATCGCTCCCCTCTCCCCTTTTTTTCTTTTCTCTTCCTCCTTATTTGAAATTCTGTTGTGAAGTCCGTGATGTGGTGACGGTTGGGGGGCTGCGGTTGCCTAACCTCAACGTCGCGACGTTAGGGCTAGGCTCTCCAATCTACTTCTTCAAGCCTCCACACAACCTCCAAATGTCGCCATTTTCACCTAAAATGCACAAGAAGCCGAGTATCAAATATAAGGTGATAAACACACTTATTAATGTATGAAATGACCCGAAAACATGATAAACCAGCGTATATGATGAGTGTTTTAGCACTCGGCCATCTCACATCTTATTAGGCGAGCCTTGGCAATTTGCTAGGAGAGGCAACCATGACAGTTTCAAGAATCGTTTTAGTTTCATGAAGAACAAGGAGCTTATAACTCTTGTTCCTTTGACACCAAGTCAAGTTTATGAAGATCAAGTGAGGTTGCAAAAAGAGAGTGAACAAAAGAAAAAGAGTGAAAAAGAGAATGAACAAAAGAAAAAAGTGAAAAAGAGAGTGAGCAAAAGAAAAAATGTGAAAAATAGAGTGAGAAAAGAAAAGATAGTGAAAGAAAAAAAAGATCTTAAAGTGAACAACGAAAAAAGAGAGAAAACAAAAAAAAGATCGGGAAGTGAACTATGAAAAATGAGGGAAACAAAAGAAGAGCTTTCTTTATAAAAGATAGTGAGCTCAAGAGTTCTTTTTATTCTTACAAGTCTATGTTTATACTTTTGTACAAGGAGATGCTTTTTAACAATAAGGATCTTGATTTTTTTTTTTTTGCCTAGTGTTGTTTCTTCCTTGTTACAAGAGTTCAAGTATGTAATCTCTGAGGATGGTCCTAATGGTTTGCCACCCGAGGAGACAAAAGAGCTTCAAAGGCAAGTGGAGGAATTGATTAGCCCATGTGTTCTAAATGTATTACTTGAACCCAAAAATGATGGACGTGGAGGATGTGTATTTATTTTCATGCCATCAACAACATTATGGTCAAGATTCGAGGACGAGTCTTTTCGAGGAAAGGGGGAATGATGAGAATAAAAGCACAAAGGATTTGTGATGATAGCTTCTACAACATATATTGGGAATTCAATCTTAATTATGGAAAATTCAGGTTCGGGAGGCTGTGTGATGGAAGCATGGCTAAGGAATGGAGTGCGGACCCACTTGAAATCCCACTGGGCCCGATGACACGAGCCAAGGCTAAGAGATTCAAAGAAGCCCTTAATGTTTTAATCCGAGATGCCCAAGTGGAAGAAGCTCGTGTGTTCAACTCCAAAAAGGAAACAAAGATGGTCAACGTCATCAAAGTAAATTCGGATTTGGACCAAGAGCCAGGGGGTTTTTGACTTGTTGATTTGCTGCTATTTTGGAGCTGATTTGCTACATATTTGGTGTTGATTTGCTGCTGATTTGGTGATGATTTGTTCCTGATTTGCTACCGATTTGCTGCTATTTTGGAGCTTATTTGGTGTTGATTTGTTCTTGATTTGTTCTGATTTGCTGTTGATTTGTTCCAGATTGCGGCTGATTTGATTCCCAAGCCTTATCCTATAATAATCTAGTTTCCTTTTTTTGCTTCTCCTCATGGACGTTTTTAGTGTGTTACTTTAGGAAAAAGTGTGTTAGTTTCCTTTCTAGTTTTTGGCCAAATATTTACTTTCCTTGTGGCCGAATATTTAGTTTTATTCTTCATATTTTTAGCCTATATATAAGCGTGTTATCCCTACTTTCTTTAGTTTATGTATTAATAAAATTGAGAGTTTCAATTTATCTTTGGTTCATGAAAGAACTCTTTGAACTTATCAGTTATTCTGTGGCGTTCATCAAAACTTATCAATCAGATCTCCATCATCGATTATGGCGTCCTCGCATACTAGGTTCTTTCTTCTCTATAAGCAACGTGTCAAGGTCTTCCATCCAAGCTGAATACGAGAGAGGTTCTCCGAGCTAATTCGATCATGGGTCTCCTCGTAAGTTGACGGGGTTCGTATCACTTGGTAAGAGCGACCAAACATAACCTCTTACACGCCTTCGAAGAGACGGGGTGCTTCCATGCAAGGTGTTATCACCTCCACACATGCACTACTTCGACATCCCAATGGGGGGTTTCCTATGGTGAAGGCTCTCACTACTCTTAGCAAGAAACTAAGTGTACAGTGAATGTGTGGGTGCATCCGAAAAACCTAATAAATCTAGACACAAAAGAGCACACTGGTGATTGGCTCATCACTAAACCTTACACCTAATCACTAGCTTAGTCGATGAGCACACAAGGAGTAATACACCTAATAGTTTTGGTTGACTCAAACACACAATCAAGGAATTGAGTCAACCAAAACTAGTGAGTTGGAGATAAAGGGGATACATGTGTGTCCCACATAGACAAGCAACATAAAATCAAGCGAGAAAAGGTAGTCATCTGACAACCAGTCATACCAAAGCCTGAAGCATATCATCCAAATCTACTCACAATCTAAGCTTAAGTTCTAGAATGAATATGTAATCTGACGATCTAAATAATCGACCAATCAACTACCATATTTTCCTTAAGTTGTCTTAAAGCTTGATCCTCTAAAACGATCCCCAACGGAGTCGCCATTTTGTGGACACCGCATTTTGGCTATGATGTGTTTCCCACTCAAAAGGAGAGACTCATTTTTGAATTTTTGAAAAAACAATTTGGAATCACCACTTTTTCTTTTTTTTTTTTAGGGGAAAACAAAATAAGAAAGAAAACCCTAAATGTGACTCCTAATATGGAAAAGCAGGTCTGAGGAAAACTGAATCTAGATCTGGGGGTCAAGTTGCATGTCAAGAAGGTACGGTGACAAGCTATAGCACACTTCCAAGCCCCTAAAGTTTAGGGCTCTAATAATCGAGTTAAGGAAATTAGGGCAATTAACTAATCAAACAATAGATATCATGAATAAACAATTTTAATAGCACAAGCACATCAAACATGAATGAATAATTAATAAATAAATAAAGACTAGGAAGTGTAACAACTTCTTAGATTTGAAAATGTATCAATAAATAATCATGTTAAGATGCGGTAGCAATAAAAATATTTAAAATCAAAATTTTGAAACTATGTTATAAACTAAGTGTTAAATTATTTGTTAAAAACATATATGAGATGTTGCATGTTGGGCCCCCACCAAGGCCCGTTTATTTAGCATAGAGTCAACTCCACAAAGTTCCATTTTATTGGAATTATAGAATTGATTGTGCATTTGAGGTTTTGAAGTGGAGTTAAAAAAATTTGAAAAATGAAAATTATAATGAGGAGTCGAAAAATAAAAATGTCATTGGAAAGAAGAGGTTTGAAGTTTTGATATTTGGAAATTAATATTTGATTTGGCAAATTTAAAAGAAAATGAATTTTGAAATTTAAAAAGAATTTTTTTTAAAAAACATGTGGATCATAAATTTTATATTTTTAAATTAAATAAAGTGATTTTTAAAATTGGAAATTATAGAAAATGATATTTTGGAATTTTTGAAATTAAAGAATGTTTTTAATATTAATTTTATACGGAAAATATTTTTTTATTTTTCAAATTAAAGAAAATGATTGATTTTTTTATTTAGATTTAGAGAAAAGTAATAGGGTGAATGTTAAAATAATAATAATATTAGTTTGAAAGTTAGTATTAAAGAAAGTTAAAATTGATGAAAATAGAGGATATTAGAAATATTATTTAAAAATGGCAAAAGTTTGAAACAAAAAGAGATGTATATCAATGGTTAAAGGTGTTTATTTATAACATAAAGGAAATGGGTTTAATTCCTCATGTTGCATTTAAGATTTTATTTTTAGGTGTGTGTATGAGTTGGGCTAGACCTAAGTAAATGGGTTGGGGTAACTAATGAACTTGAACAAGGTGGATGAGTTGGTTCTAATGACTGGACCTAAGGTAGCTGGGTTAAAAGTTAAAGGGGCTTAATAGATGAAGAATTTCTAATAAATATGAAATGGAATAATGAAAACAACACAAATTATAATCATAGGTTTGTATAACATGCATGACATTAAACTTAAAACATGTACTAAAAATTGGAAAACTAAGTACCTAGGTTACGTGGTTCGCTTTTATATCCAAAAAAAAAGGACTTCGGATACAAAAGATAGTGGCGTTACGTCTCTATCTTCTTAACCCCCTCCCCTAAAAAAAAAAAAAAATCTTCTCCCACTTCTTAGTCGTTTCCCCACAAAAACTCCTTCTTAGGTCTCTTCCCACACCCCATATAAATGTCCCGGTTTCTAATATATGGATCTCCCAAATAAAACTAACCCCCAAAACCCCCGAAGGAAAGGATAGCCCACCTTAGTAAAAGAAAAGAATAAATAAAATAAAAAGGAATCCAATCCAAATAAATTAAAATCTAATAAAATCATAATAAAGTAAAGAAATAAATATATATATATATATATATATATATATATATATATATATATAAGCCCAAATTTGGGATCTACAATATTTTAATAAGAGTGGATCAGAATAAGCTACAATCTGTAGCTTTTTCCCATCAGGAATTGTTTAACAAATTAGCTATCAAATTATGGGTATGTTTGGTTCAACTGATAGCTGGTAGTTGCTAATTGATTATAAATTAATTCTTGGTTAAGTAGTTGAATAGAAGTAATTGATTGAAGGTTAATTTACCTATAGAGACGTGATAGAGTTATATAAAACCAATGCACGTATATATAGAAAAAAGAGACCAAATTTTAAAATAAATAAATAAAAAAGACAAATGATTACCTTAGGTTTTAAAGTTTTGTTTCTGGTGATTTTATTTTATTTTTTAAAGAAATTTCAAGTGATTGATTTATTCATATATTTTGAATATATGTTATAAAATGTGTAGTAGATAATAATTACATTTTTTTTTTACCAATTTAGCAATCATTTGGTTCTTAATAAATGAATATCATTATAGAAAATTATTGTAGATGAAATAGTAAAGAATATTAATTACATAAATAAATATTTGGACATGATATTTATATGAATATCGTAATTTATTAAAAGAATATTTATTTTATTTCATCCATTTGTATAAAATAGTATAGAAAAAATCTATTTATGATAAAATAAAAATACTTGCAATAGGATTTTAATTAATAATAAAATAAACAAATTTTAATTACCATATAGCGGTAATTACTTTTCAGCAAAACCAAATTTGGAGCTTGCTGAAATTCTTTGGAGTCGGTTATTTGAAACAAAAAGGATTAGCGGGGATCGCCCGTTGCCTCTCCGATGCCTAAGTCAGTTCCTTCCGGTGGAAGAGAAGAAGATCAACTGCTTATGACGAAAATTGAATGTGTATCTTTCACCGATGGGGTGGCCTGGTATTTATAATGGATGATCATGATAACTTTTCTAGTTTGATGATGATACGGATATTTTTCCCATTGGGTCAGGGATCTTCTTTCCTTATTGTTAACCAATCGATAAGGGATAATTGATAACAGTTATTAGGAAATATCCTACTTCCCTAATTGGCGGAGATTTAATTAGGGAAGTTGGGTACTTTCCTTTAGTACGGGTTCTTTGGATGCTTAAGTCACACACTTCTCGAGAGGGCCAGGGTAGACCGGGTCCCAGGTAGGCCTCCGTGTATAAGTAGAAACTCTTTATGTCTTTTATTGGAGCATCTTCTTCATCTCTTTTTAAGCCCGACATTTGGGCTTATGTTCTGAGCCTGCGCGCCCATTATTTTAAACCCGATCGATTTGCCCCCTCCCACGACCCTTGGCTAAGCTGACATAGGCGGGGTTGTCTTTGTTCGGGAACGGGTGTGATTTCCACGTGGTTGCTCGGGCATGGTTTGATTGTCGCCGTCAAACATCTTGTGATAATGATGACCTTTCGATTTTCATGCTTAATTCGGTTATCGCTTCTATTACCTTTAGGGACATCCTCTAGCAGTTACTTCGTGTTCTTCTGTTCTTGAGTCCTCTTCCTCTACGGGTTTGGATTTTTCCCCTTTCGAAACATCTTTGTCTGTTGCTCATAATCGCTTTTATCGTCTTGCCCTCCTGAGGATTGTTTTCTTTGTTTTCTTCCGTAGCCCGATACATCTTCCTTCTTCTTCTTTTTAGCTTTCCCAGTCTTGGCCTTCGGGTTGTTTGGATGTGTTTGGAGCCTCTTGTGTCATTCTTTCGCCTTTCTTTATCTTTGTCCAATCATGCGTGCTTATTTTGGGTCTAGCCGCTCTGCTGGCCTCCATATAGGAGCGGTATATTGAAGTCCCGAATGTCTGAGCAATTAGGTGGTGGGTGATGGTCTCCCCATTGTGGCCATTAGGGCTCCATTGGTCACCCCCTCTGCACGGCAAGGGTAAAGAGAGGATTAGCGAATCCGGTACCCCCACCAGATCGAGGAAAATCTTAGAGTTTGCCGTAAGGGGTTCGAAAGTAGTGGGACCTAGTCAGGTTGAGCCTTCTTATGTGGAAATTTTTGCCACTCGCTATAGACCTCCGATTGGTATTCATATTTGGCGTCCAGACTTTCTCACCTCTTATGTCGTCCATGTTCCTAAGATGGTTTACTTTTTTGAGGTAGCTTTTGAAAATGGTCTCCGCTTCCCTTTACACCCTTTCATCAAGTCGTCCTTGACGCCCGATGTATGCCACCTAGCTTTGACTTACGGGGCGTTTTGGTTGGCCTCGCGGTGTCTTCGAGGGGATAAGAAGGCTTGGGTTTCCCAGCCTAGCTCTATTACTAGACCTTTTCAGTGTAAAAGAATCCATGAAAGATTTCTTATATATTTCTAAGTGGTCTAGTTCTAGGCTGATTATTTCCGATATTCCATCTACCTATAAATTCTGGAAGGAACACTATTTTTTTGCTAGTGGCCGTAATTGGGAATATAATCTAGCTAATCAGGAAGACACACTTGGTGTTCCGACCTCTTGGACCACCCTTGAGAACCTACGTGAGTTCTCCCTTGCTCCAATCGGATTCAATTTGGAGAGTCCTTGGGTGTCTCTTGGTTTGGTTATGCGGTTTCGGGTGTACCTTCTGATCTGTATAAGAATGAAGAGGTGAAGCAGAGGTTGGTTAGGTGCCACCCACGGGCGTACTCTAAGCTCATTAGGTTAGATATTCCCAAAGCAGAGCTAGTCTGAAACTGCCGACTTCACAATTCCTAAGGCCATACTCCCTAAGATCATGAAGCCTTCTCTACCCCTTGTCTCAAAGTCTTCTTCACCTTCTGCTTTGGAGCCTCTTATCGCGAAGCCTACTCTAGGAGAGCTTCGAGCCTGCCTGGAGGTGCTGGCAAAGAAGAAAAGGAGCGTAAAGCGGAAAACTCATGCTTCCCCAAGGGTGCCCCCTGCTCG